>PPLG03000006.1:0-470546 GCA_003706415.3 Deakozyma indianensis
CTCCCTTACCAGCCATTAGTTAAAATGACTTTGGCTTTTCTTTGCTTTCGCCGGACTTTCGCCCTTATGAAAGTTGACTTTTCATGATCATCAGGTGTGTAGATGCCTGCATAGTACAACTACTGCGCATTTTTCTTCAGCCACCATGTCTGTTCGGTTGACTGCATCTTCCAGGAGATGGCAAGCCTATGATTTCCTAATTAGGCAAGTCGAGATGCTGTCACTCAACGGCCGCCTGGAATGGTAAGAGTAAGGGACCTAATGCAAAGATGATCATAAGGCATTATTTTAAGTATTTATTACATATAGCACGTCAAATACTTTCTGTAACAATTCTCCTCCTCTCTCTTCGCTTAACATCAAGCATGCAGCTTACTGCGTTCTCAATCAAAATTTTATATGCAAGACGTGCATTTTAGAACGCTGTCACCAAGTCAAACATTGTAGCTGTAGCTCTATATTTGTAGCAATTATTTGTAGTTTATAGCTCTACTCTGTTTGTCATAAGACATCTGGGTGTTTCTTCATTTCTTAGTTTTTATTCTATTGAGGGCTATTCACCTACGACTGGGTTGGGTCCGTTGAGTGTTGGATATTCTGTGTGCCTAAGACCAACGCACATCGCAAGTGTTAATGCAGGGATATTGGGGAGAGGACGTGCTGATGAGAGAGCATAGATGCCCAGTGCTGTGGGTAGTGAGGTTGTTGATATCATATTGTGGTTGCTATCATATTGATAGCATGCCATCCAAGATTATGTCAACAGCTATTACGGTAGCACTTACCAGTGTCTGGGGATCAAAATTCTGTCAATGATTGGAGCAGCCACAGAAAAGGCAAAAGATATTGGGCGACATCACATGTGGAACAATGATCCAGCACCTAGTGTTGAAATCTGTCCGCGGTGTACATCGCTACAGTATGTGCCAGTCCAGCCCATAAATGCAAATTGGTTCATATTCATGCAGAGCCAGCCTGCCCGATAACGCTTGAACGCTCCAGAGCTAGTGGCCATAGTGAGTGTTACTTGGGGACTCATAAGCCTCTAGATCCTTTTGTGTCAGTGGCTCGGGGTGGACCCAAGACCGTACTTTGAGCAGGTGCAGTCCGTCCTTTAAAGAAACTCTTACCTCCCGAGTGCTGTACTAACAGAAACCGGCCCATATGCAGTTGACATCTGATGATGGCCGTCTTCAGGACCAAATCAGCCGGGCCCTGGAGAATATCAAACCAGTCTAGCAAGCACTGCATCCTGTCCTGTGAAACCACTCTACATTGTGACTTGTTCCCTGTGGTTGGTGATCTCAGTTGACCGAGTCCACGCTTTGAGCAATCCCAGGATGTCAGGTCATTTGAGTCATAGGACAGCGTATTTACAATGAGAGAATGTAGGGTCTTTTCTCGGTTGAAGATCCATGTAATATCGTCTTCCAGAATCAAACACATGAGCTTGCCGGAGTCTTGACAGGCGAGCATGCCTTGCTTGTATTTATCCTTGTATGTTACCTCCTGAGCCGAGTACTTGTCATTTCCTTCCGAGAGCTGACCGGCCAGTGGATTTGACATGAATGTGACTTGGTGATTTGCAGGCAGCTGCCGCTCAAACTCCGCACACGAAGAGTCGTTGATGAAGACCGCGTTCGGAATATAGTTGACAATCTTGAGAGAGTTCCTTGAACAGTCTACCGTATGGACAAATGTCACGTATCTATCTTCAAAGACGCCTTCAGCATCAATATCTGTCAAAACCAAAACACGAAAGTGTGCTAGCACTTGGTAGAGGAATATGAGAATACAGGCAACGTTGGCCAAGAACAACACTCGCACCCACGAGATCCTCCACACACGCATTTACTTTTTCGGAAGATATGGCAGGATCTAAGTAGCTGTGTTTAACGGATCAGATAGTTCTCCGGTACACCCGTCGTTCGTGTTTGTTGTGCTAGATATTTTTGTGACAGCCTGGGCTCGTGCCCTTCCAACGAGATGGGTCCGCACATTCCAATGACGTACGCTTCTAACTTTTTGAGGAGCCGCGAAGGCACATCTAGAGTACGTCTCGAAAGCGACTTACGCAAGAACAGTGCAACGGCCGCCCCTTCAGTTTCTATAGTCTAGTTCACCTCAGAACCCTTTGCTATGCTCTACTACTCCTATCTTGGCGCCAAGATCGTGAAAGTCACGTGCACGGCTACAGTAAAGTTTGTAGAAAATGACGATTAGTCGATCAGAAACGTTGATTTCATACTTATGTTGGTGTTGTAGGCCGTGTACAGCTGCCTGATTGCTCTCTTGCAAACAAACGTTGACTTGATTGCACTTTGCGCTCCTGCAAATTTACGGGTTTTGGGTGCGCCCAACTTTGTGAATAAAACTCTCCACTGACCTGCCATTAACAGCACAGTCGTTGTAAAATGCGTCTCACTGTCGACGTTGTTATTTCGGCTCCGTCTAAACTCAATGCTGTAAGGGAGCGCGAGCTCTCCTTGCGGGGACTGGGTATAGCGCTGCTAGAAAACCTCGAGGCAACAAACGACTTGAACGATGTTATAGACCTGACGGACAATGATCTTGTCAGACTGGCCAGTATTCCTCGCGGGTTCAAACGGATAAAGACATTGCTTCTGGCCAACAATTCCATTGCCTCGGTCGATAAGCGGTTAGCTGACTCCTGTCCCAATTTGGAAAGCCTAATACTCACCAACAATAAACTACGCGGTCTGGCGGACTTGGACTTTTTAAGAGACTTGAAGCAGCTAACGACACTATCTCTAATCAATAATCCTGTTGCTAAAGTGTCCAAATACCGCAGCTATGTAATTGCGCTTAACCCATACATTCGCTTTCTTGATTTTGAACGGGTCACAGATAAAGAGCGAAAGGCAGCCGCTGAGCAAAACCATCAAACTGTACAAGCAGAAGCTGATAAGGACAATTCTAATAATGGTACAAGAGAAGCTTCGGAGTCCAAGCCAGGATTGTCCTCGGACGAGAGAAAGCGATTGAAGAAGTTACTGGCCGACGCCCAAACAATCGAAGAGATTGAACAAATAGAAGAACAATTAGCTTCTCTGTCAAAATAGCATGCATCTATTCATAATATTTAAATATAATTTGGTTGGGCCTACCTTATGCAACACCCTGCTCGTTTTTGGGTTGCCCTTTCCATTCTGTCACTGTAGCACGATGTGAGATTGAGGCATTGACACGCCCTAATGCGTTCTTCACCTGTTCATCAAGCTCTGGGGAATTGTTCCAGTCTGGAATTTCTTCATCTCCGTCAATTTCAGAAGCAAATTTGCAAAACTGGCACTGCAGGGAACCGTTTTCCAATCTCCACCAGAATGGCGATTCTTTGCGGCCACACGCACACCAAGACGAATCAATCTTTGGCACCGGAGCTCCATTAACCACCAGACAATACCTTGAAGACAATGTTCCATCCTCACTTCTGTCAAACTCGCGTTTAAACTGTAACGCATATCTGGCCAGCCCGGTCTCCTGGACTTCGGATTTTCTTTGGGCACCACAATATGCCTGCACAAACGTCTTTCCATCGGTAACATACTCGGATGGCAGACGGAAGGTTCTCTTGGCAACTCCAAAACCACCTCCTCTCCAGCGACCGCGATATTCCGCATGCCGTGGACAGGCAGTCATCAGTCTGATTTGTGAATGGAGGAACTGCTCAGGGTCGTCGCTCTTCTCGCTCAGATCTTTTTGAGAAGGATTTTCTAGTGTGAATCCAAAAAGATATGTGTGAGCACAGCCTGGGTGCACTCTGTCATCACAAAATGAGCACTGACAAGTATAGCCAACAGACTTTTGACAGATTGAGCAGGCAGGACGCATCTCTGATTTTGTTTCCTTAGCTGTTGCCTCTGCTGCAGCTTGAATGCCCTCGATAGGTTGAAGGTTAGCCACTTGACCAAACTTGATTTCCTTGGGTCCCCATATTGCGCATCTAACATGAGCCCAAAGGCCATCATAAGTCCGTTTCATTGCAACATTCCTGTTAGATCCATCTTTGGCACATATTACGCATGTATAGCAAGTGGAAACGACAGGCTTCTCTTCATTGCTACAAACATCACACAACCACGATTTTCCACTTTGGTCAACGCCATAACATGGAAGATGGACCTTCAACGCACATGCACTGCAACTCAAAAGTTCAGAACCGTCTTCTGTATTGCACACACCACAACGAGGCTCTGAGGGAGGGGGAGTGGCAGATCTTTCCCGATCAAAGCTTTCTTCGGCGGCCTCTGTTTTGATTGATGTCTTCCTGGATATCTTCTTTGTTGGGGTACTCTCTTTTGTAGCAACAGGACTGTCGCTTCGAGACGTGGATGCAGATGTCTTTTTCTTCGGCCCAGGTTTATTACGAGTAGGCGTTGAGACAGGTGTTGGCTCTTGCTGTGCACCTTCTAGTCGTGGTCGCTTAGATTGCCTTTGCGCCACTAGGTCTCTTTCGTTCAAAATTGCGGTCGCATCATCAACAAGCTCCTGCTCAACCCAGCGACGCGTTATACGGAACTGCACAACCTTGTTCATGACCTCCTCTGGATCCTCCCATTCAATAGCATAACGTCGCCATAACAACGCACATCTAATACATAGAGCAGGAGCGTCAGAATTTTCTCCAGCGCTACCAGGCGCTTTCTTCCATACTCTTGACTTTTGTGTTTTGCAAAACTTGCAAGTCAGGTATACCTTTTTCTTTGAAATTTTATCATTGTCATACGACGACTCATCACCATTGTCAACAATCTTTTCACTTACACCTGCCGCGTCCTTGGCCAATCGTCGATTCTTGGGCCTGCCCTCAAAGTTATCCCAGATTGCATGCCCGTTTGGCGTTTTCTTCCATAGATAATAGTAACGGACAATTTCCCAGCACTTTTTAACTCTTGTATGCTTGAACACTGGATATAGCTCACTCCCCCATCGCTTGACACCTTCTTCAAAGCGCTTCTTTTGCTCTGAATTAAGCGTGGGCTCTTTGAGAGCCTTTCGAGTGAGAGTGGACAGAGATTTCAGCGCCTCCTCAGCATTATAACCAGTTTCCATAAAAGTCTTCAGACACTGATCGAAAAAGTTGGGCGTGTCAGCTCGAATATTAAGGCCATCAGCAATCGGCTTGGCACGCTTCAAGAAACCGTCTAGATCAACATGATCATCCTGTGGTGGGTTTTTCCACATGAGCAAAGCTGTTGAGTCATCAACACCACGCTCAATGTAGCCAGTCGGCTTCTTTTGAATCCAAGGACGATCAGGATCAGGGCCAGTTGGTACATCAGCTTGTTGATCTTCTAATGCCTTCTTTCCCTTCTTCTTGGATTTGTCTGCACCTCCACGAACCGGTGGATCGTAGTAAATTACTGGCTTCCCTGGCCACCGGGGCACAGTTGCTTGATGCTTGGGTCCAAGGCGCGAAACCACTCGAGGATAAATTCTGTCGTCTGCGTCAAGGGTATCTTCCAGTTGTGAGTGGATACCGAGATAGCGGAAGGGCCATAATTGGTATTGATGCTTCTGTTCTGCGCTTAGCGGCGGCTGGTTGGCAAACGCATCTTGAAGTTCCTGAAAACGACTTACGGTCTCTTCTGTGGGGGTAGTGCTGGACTCTATGGACTCTCTCTCAACAGCCACTTCTTCCTCTTCACTTGGTTCCTCTGAATGCGACTTTCTTCCTGTTCTGAGTTCAGCACCCTTTGAACGCTCTAGCTTGAGTTCCTTGTCTCGAGCACAAGGCGCACAGCTCCAACTGAAGCCTCTGCCGGGTTTCTTTGTCAGAGGTGGATCCACACAAGACATGTGATATGTTTTTGCGCAGTCTGCGCAGTTGACCGAATCTTCGGGGAAGCATCGCTGCGAGCACTTCACACAGCTCTGAGGCGACGCGCATAAATCTTTTGCTTTGCCCACCTCAACAATGATAAACTTGTAACGGTCCGTAATGACCTTGAGAGCGACTTCCGGGAGATTCTGTAGCATTGACGTAGGCACCATGTCGAAAAACTTCATAATGTAACGATCGTAGAACTTTTCAAACCAAAAGTGATCTGGACGTTTTCGCCATTGGTCCATATCTGGGATGCTGCCTCTGTGTTGGATGTAGCATTTTCCACGCAGAGAGTAAAGAGGACATTCGTCTGCGTGCATTGTGATGAAGAGCTCGCGCGGATCTTTTTGGTTCTTGGAGACGTCTTTCGGTCTGTAGAGCCAGTTAACTTGGACATTGTACTGGGCAGCGATACTCACGCTTTTTGCATCTGGCGCGGGCTGAGCATCCGGCTTTGTCCGCCGAATGAACTGCATGATTCTACCAATGTAATAAGGCTCGCCCGGGGGCTCAGACAGAATGTAGACGTGATCCCCTGGAGCGAGCTTGATCTTGTTTGCCAGCGTCAGAACGCCGTCATTGTCCATTTTGGCGCCGTCAAAGTTCATGACGGCCGATAGCTGCGAGACCGGGACCTTGCGCTGCCAGTTCATGGGGAAGCCAGGAACGTCGACCGAAGCGACAGGGAGAGGGGAATCGTCCGGAACATCGTCGGCGGGGGGCGCGGACGAGTCGTCCGTCGAAACGGACTGCGCACCGGTCGCTGAAGCCCTCTTGCGCTTGCTGACCGGCGCAGCAGCCGCTGCTGGAGGAGCAGTCACCACGGCGGAGGGCTCCATAGTGGCAGCCTCCAGACTCTCCTCGGCATAATTCACACGAGACACCTTGCGGCGAGACGAGCGCAAAGGCTCCTCGCTTGTCATGGTTTCCGTGGCTGGGGGTGTGTGTGAAAGAAAAAGGCTCCAAGGCAGACTTTCGGCGGCTTTGTGCAACTTGGGGGCAGCGGGTGATTTGGATGCATGAGGTTGTGAAGAAGATTGTGCGGAGAGAGAGGGATGACTAAGCTGTTACTACACGGGGATATTAAGAAGCAGAGGCGACTTTTATTTAACTATTTATCTGGTCCTTCAACCGGCCCGGTTCAGGTGCAATCTGGGGGTGGACATTTTTTGCAATTTATGTGACGGTTGAGCCCTGGATCCCTAAACGGGCAGGTGAAATAAAAAGACCAGCAATTTGAGGTAAGTCCGGGGCGGGGGTCCCAGAGGGCCCCGAACCAGGTTTCAGATATTTCCCATGGGGACGTTAGAAACGTAGTCCCGACAGTGTCCTGGGATTGCGCAATTTCAGTACTTTTGGCTATCCTCAGAGCGCCAGGATCAGCATGGGGCAGGGCGCCTTGGAACGCTGTAGTGGGAAGCCGCGTGGGCTGTAGCTTGGTAGTAGCGTTGTGCAGCCCTTGGTTTGCGCCAGCAGCGAATACGCGCAGACTGCAGGTGAGGCAGAGTCCTAGTCATTTTTGACTCAGAGCTAGTTTCCACGACTGTCTCCGTGACTACCTTCATGACTGTCTCTGTGCATCTATGACAGTTTCTATGCCTCTAAAGACTGCCTATATGACTGCCGACAGGATTGCTTATTATTATTATAAAAGTGACAAAATATAACAGTTTCAAAAACGATGCAAGCTCTAACCACAGCAGAACGAGCCAAACTTGCCCCAGAAGCCCTTGGGCTCCGGCGGAGCCTCGTCTTGCTGTCCAAATGACTGGCCCTGGCTAGTACCCCAGGCAGGCGAGCGGCCGCTGGCGCCGTACTGCTGCGGCTGCTGGATCTGGTACGAGGGTTGTGTATATGTAGTGGGTCTCTGGCCCTGCGATGGCCGTTGCGACGTGGGAGGCAGCGCAATGTTGGAGGCCGACGTAGTGTTGCCGACCTGCTGCGACTTGCGCACCGCCTGTTGCGAATGGCGGGTTTTGGAGGTGTGGCGCACAACGACAGCAGGGTTTGGCACCGAGGGCTGACCGCCAAGTAAACCTTGGCCGTTCTGGCCAGCAGACATGTGGGCCTGTTGCTGTTGAGCTTGACGATTAGAACGATCGTGTCCCGGTGGATATGGGTGCCCGTATCCATGCAAATTGGGCTTCTTGTTGTTGACCGAGTCCCATCCCTTGCCGCCGTTGAGCTTCATCCAGTCGTACTCGCCGTCCTCGACCTCGCCCTTTTGGGCCAGGGCCTCAGTGAAGAGACTGCGGAGGTAGTCATAGTCTGGTGGCTCGTCAAAGTCCATGTTACGCACATAGGCCAGGTAGCGCTCCAGCTGGATGGGGAAACCCTCCGTCAGTTCCTTGATGGACGTCGTCTGCTTCTTCTCGCCAATCTTTTCATACTTTTGCTTGTTGGTCGCTGCCTTGAGGCCCTGCCATGGCAGTCCGCCGCGTAGAAAGTACATAAAGACATGTCCGAGCGCCTCAAGGTCGTCACGACGAGACTGTTCGCGACCAAGATGTGTGTTAATGGACATGTAACGGGCCGTACCAGAAAGAGACTTGCGCTCGCGATACGGAATGTGTTGCTTTGTTTTGGGGTCGCGGTACTGCTTAGCCATGCCAAAGTCCACGACATAAATAAGGTTTGCGGTCTTTGTGCCGGGACGGCCAATTAGAAAGTTGTCTGGCTTGATGTCTCTGTAAATGAGGTTCTTTTCGTGGATGGTTTGGACACGGCTGAGCATTTGCTTGGCTACCATCACAACCGTCTTGAGCGAAAAGTGACGGCCGCACCAGTCAAACAGGTCTTCCAGTGATGGGCCCAGTAGATCAATGACAAGAATGTTGTGCAGACCCTCTTGGCCAAAGTAGTAGACATTGGCGATGCCGACGCATCCAACCAGAATCTTGTACGTGCGGTACTCGTCGCGCAGTTGCGGAGCGTCTGATTTGCGTGGTTCAAACTTGATTGCAACTTGCTGGTTGTTGAGTAGGTTTGTGCCCTCAAAAATGACACCAAATGAACCCTCGCCAATCTTCTTGCCGACGCGGTAGTGCACGCCGACAACGTTGGACGATTGAACGTGTTGAGTGGACATGGCTCAGAAATGCAGGTTTTGTATTGTGTCAGCTGATTGTCGGGCGCTTTGTTGTTCTAGCGCTCAGAGTCGTTGTGTTTGGAGGCTCTATGCCAGGGTGTCAAGTTGGGCCTCAAAGTAAATAAACAGGCGGTTTGCTCCCTGGGGTTAACAAGGCCGCGGGAGTGTCACTGAGTCGCGGCTGGAGGGGGCTGCGAAACAGAAGGCGCAAGGAGGTCTCAGTCGTGTTGCTGAGGCCGACCAAAATGTCTGGTCTTAGGGGTGGATAAGAATGAGAGAGGAAGCAGGGCTGGCTGGAACGGTTTTTTTCGGGGGCTGTGAGGCTGCTGGGAAAATGGGTAGGCAACGCTGTCTGCCACAGGAGGGGTGCGGCGGGGTGGTGGTGTGGGTGGTGTCGGCTTGGTGCCAAGTGAGACAGCAGACGAGGCTCAGGAAAAGTGCCGCGTGGATCAGAAAAGATATTGCGTCTGATATTACGTGCAACAGTGAGGAACAAGCCCGCTTTTTCCCAATCACTTTTTTTGTTGTGCTTTTTCTCCTCTGCCCTGCTAGTCGCTGCCAAGTTCTTTGTTGTCTTGGAGCCCAGCTTAAAGCCTCCTCAAACCCGGGGCCAGATTACGATGACTGTTGCGACTAACTTTTTTTAGCAGCTTTTGGGAAGAATGGGGGTGCTCGGGCAGCAGCCGGGGCTGTGGGACAAGCCGTGAAGCTGCGGTCAGAAAGTTACGTGGCTGCCTGCGCCTCTCTGCAGTTTCAGGCTTGTGACTTTTTTGCCAAGTAGACTGTCCCTCAGCGAGTCCGAGAGGCTCTGGTCTAGTTCTTCTGATCGAATTTCTGTCCCCGATCGTTTTGCAGCACCTAGCCGCATCCTACGTTGTGCTGCTACCGTCTCGTCTTGGTGAATTTAAGTGTGCCTTATCCAGCAGGTTGGGGACAGAAGGCCTTTGCGGCTCGCTCTAAGGAAAAAGTTAGGGTTTGAGATGGGCCGATTTTTATCTTGAGATTTTGTGTATTTCTAGACTCTCTCTTGGCCTAGTCATGTCTGCTGTATGCTATACCTCGGGAATATTATTTCTAATCTCCTAAATGCGGATTCGTATGTGGCATATGCCAGACCTAGCAGCGAGCTGCAAATAGGTCCAGGATAGGTTGAGGGAAAATTCAGTCAATACCAGTAGTGAAAATAAACATATTGTATATCTCCTGATTGAATAGTTTAGAGTACACCACCAGATGCACGGCCGACAAGCTGTTGTCTCCTAAATAGGCAAGTCGAAATGGCAGGCTACGTAAAGAGTAAAGTTCGAAAAAGGGGCTGTTTATGTAGCACCTGGGGCACACTGGATGCGAGAAAATCTTCATTGGAGAGGCTTGTTCCTGATGCTTCTGTCACGACCCGGCCTGTCCAGCTGGTGTCCTGTTGTGCCTGAGAGTAACATGAGATCCAGAAGAAGAGTAGCCTGAACCTCACCAGGAGACAATGAAAAACTTTGTGAAGGTCAATTACTGTAGACTGTAGCATTGTTTATCAGAGTCAGATACCGTTGAGGCAAACAGTAGCAGTAGCCAATGTCTCTAACGCGGGCGACATACTCAATAGCTGGATAGTGTCACTTGAAACAGACTGATTATGGTATTGCTAAAAGACTGCAGTCTGTCGGTCAACGATCGTAAACTATCAACTTTCAGCTCTTGTCGGCACTTGAGCTGACGCGTAAGCATCAGCTGGCAACATCAACAGACATGACAGCCGAGTACGTCGCCAATGAACTCAGACGATAACACTATAAATCAAGCAAAAATTTACTAGAATTAATTTATTCCCGCCATTACTAAAAATACAAGAGTAGGAAATCAGAGCGAGCAATAGGTCTCATTAGAATCGCCGTCATAATATCATCACTAAACAAAAGGTTCATTGTAACTTTCGTCACCTGGCACCCTACAGAACCAGCTGGAGAGCCACGCCGGCAGCAGCCAGCAGGATAGAACCCTGCAGAGCAGCAGCACCGGCCTTGGCCGAGGTGGTTGTGACTGGGGCTGGTTCGGCAGAGCTAGGGGCCACAACGGTGGTGGTGATTGGCTCTGGAGTGGAAGAAGAGGAAGAAGACTTGGTTGTAATGGTGGTCAAATTAAAGTTGGTGGTGGTGGCGACCTTCGTGGAGTTGTGAACAGAGCTGACCTTGGTCGAGTTGTGGACTGACGAACTCCAAGAAGAGGAGACAGCTGGAGAGCTCCAGGAGGATGCCACTGGCGATGATGAGGGCACTGGGGAGGAGTACGCTGAAGATGAGAAGGCTGAGCTTATTTGAGCATTGACGGCAACAGCCAAAATACCAGTGGAGGGCAGGGTGGTTGAGGGAATGGCGGTGGGAATGGCCTCGGTGGAAGTCTCAGTGCTGACAGCAGTGCCACCCAGTGTGATGACCTTGACAATGGTGATGTAGGTAGTTGTCGTTTCACCGACGGCCGCGGCGAGCCCACTCAGACCAAACAGTGCAACGGCGGAAGAAAGCTTCATTGGAAGGGGGGTATGTAAGCGTGTTTTTGTTGGCGAAGGGGAAACGGTTGTTTGTTTCTGTTTGGCAGAACACGAGGGTTGAGAGTTGGTTTGGTTGTAAAGAACGACGGTGGTGAGAAGAACTGTGGAAAAAGTTTTGCAGAAACAGACGTAACGCGTACCACACCGTTGCTTATAAACGGACGTAGGTTTTCGGGGGCAGAGGCGCTCCACAACATTCTCTTTCCTTACTTGTCGGTGTGAAAAAGAAACGCTCGGACGTTTTTTAAGCTATGCGTCAAATCCTGTTGGAGGCATGCAGTTGCCGTATACGGCATTTACCGTGCATTAGGGGGCTCACTGGGAGACAGCCTAGGGGCAACTTGCTGGCGACCAACAGACCTGGGGCAAACGAGAATCGTCTATAATGGCGCACAAGCAAAGAATGGATTCAATTGCATGCTATCAGCATGTTTGGTGGTATTCTCTCTCTGCTCAGTCAACGCAATGCTCGCGCCGGTGACGCGTTGGAATGTGGCTCGCCTGTATCCACATATGCAGTCATCTGGATCGAGTAGGCACGTCTACCAACTAGGGTAAATGCTCACCGATTGGGCCACTCGGGGTTTTTTCAACAATGCACAACAGCCTATCAGGCAGGAATTAAACAAGCCATTGCTTCAACGGCGATGGTTAATGTGCGCCTGCGAAGAGTCGATAGTGCAACAGATGTGTGGAGAAGGTTTCATTTCGTCACTACAGCCAACATTAAGTTTGGACACGACCGTGTTCAGGCAATGGCTCGGGTCCACTGGCTCAAAAAGCACGACAGTCTCAGATACCAAGGCGTAAAACAACAGACTGCCTTCAGGGGGATCCATTTTGGCCGCCCTGCTGGATCCACTCGAAGTCCTCTTGATTACTCCTGAGTGCTTGAAAGGAGGCCCACAGCGTGATCCACAAGTGATTGACGGGTGGGTCCTTTCGGCGAGCTGGACCAGGTCCATGGGCAAGAGCGGCTAGACATTGGATTATCGCTCAAGTAGTGCAATTCTCCTCTTCGAACGCTGTTTAGCTCGGCTGTTTGAACCTTGTTCAAAGGCTATCGTCGACCTGTCAGCCATCGGCCAAGCACTGGGTAGTTTGTGCAGTGCTGCACTTGTACGGGAGCTGTACAGCGGGGCCACAAACGTGAAAGTCACGCGCATTTTTCTGTGACATTCTTTGGCAGTGGATATGCGCGTGAACCAGTGCCGAGATGCGCTTCTGAAGCGCCGGCTCGTTTCACTCTTGGTATCTGCGTAGAAGCTGTCTCAGATAAATGTCTCTTCCGCCTTCAGGAGATTGTGTCAGGGCACACACTAGTCGCAGATTGTCTCAGAAAAAGCCGCCTTCCTCAGGGGCTGCACCAAAATGTCTCAAATTGCCATGCCCGGCTGCATAGCAGAGAGTGTCACAGTTGCTAATGAAACAGCTTGCTCTGCAGTTTTTTTCCCCACATTCTTCTCTTCTGCCGCATGTGTCTGGCAATAGCTTGGGACTTAGGCTCCTTGGCGTCTGTTTGGGTGTTCCCTGTTGTGTTTCTGTTCCCAATGGTTTGCGTTGGTTTGGATGACTCGGCGCGCTAGTCGTGTTCTCCTAGGTTGTGCCTTGCTAGTTGTCCCAAGGCTGTGTTCCTTAACTTGTTCTCCCAAGATGCCAAGTGATTTCAACGGTGCGCTAGCGTTGTTCCAAAGTCCCAAGCAGTTCACAGCGCTGTGCCCAAACCGCTCCCAAAAGGTCTCGGGTGATCTGGCTGTGATGAGACTGTGAATCAGATACTCAGCACTTGCTTTCTCAGCAATTAGAGGAGAGGAATTCGGAGTGACAGGTTTCGGGTTACTACTGCCTGTTCATCCTGCCGTGTCACTGCGCGTTTCGTGATTCATGACTCCAAGTGATGGATATCTACTATGCGTGCCATATTGGTGGTGCATCTTGCACAAACAGATAGATCAATCCATCAGAACGTATCAGATGTCGAATACAACCGATAACTAGCAAAGACCAACACACATTGGAAACAACCGACAAGAGAGCCAACAGATCAGCAGCAACATTCTGGGTCGCAACCACGACAGCAATCCTTCACCTTGAGACACCGGGGCACTGCCCCACTTATATCTAGAATGAAAGATAACAGAATCAGACATAGCCACGATATATCAGCGGATAAACGTTGATCCTCTGACCCATCAGCCACTGACAGTCGCAATCCATGACTAATCTCAATCGTCAACTGATCTATCTCATATGCACCGACATGTGATGGAGTTTTCCCGAAACTCCGGGCTTGCTGCCGGCGATTAAGCGCCGACAAGGCAGGGGGCCAGACAGCAGCGACTACGAGGAACCAGAAATGCCAGATTCCAAAGGAGACAAACTTTCTCATGCCTCGCCAGCTGAACAAGGACTGAATGACCGCCCCATTCCCAACGAAAATCTTCTTTCTGGCGCCTTCCAGCGGACCCGTTCCGCATCATTTTCGCCTGACCAATCATGACGGGCAAATTCGTCTGCACAGCCGTGCGCAAGGACCACCTTCTCCACGCCCAAACTCCCAGTGGTTACTTTCAAGGCAGAGAAGCATCTGGACAGATACAAAAAAGTCTGTTTGCTGACATACACATTGGAATCGCTTAGATATTCACATTTGTCACAATCATCATGATCAGAAGTGTGAGTAGGACCACGGCTATTCGCTCCATTGGCCGCCGCGCCGCTGTCCCAGCGAGATGTCTTTCCGTGCTCTCTGGCGTATCCGCCAGACCGTCGCTGGCTGCCATGACCCCGGCTCTTAGACGCTTCTACGCTGAGGTTGTAAAGGTGCCCGAGATGGCTGAGTCCATCACAGAGGGCACTTTGGCTGCATTCCTCAAGGAGGTGGGTGACCAGGTCGAGCAGGACGAGGAGATTGCTACTATCGAGACTGATAAGATTGATGTCTCTGTCAATGCTCCATTTGCCGGTACCATCACCGAGTTTCTCGTGAACCCAGACGACACTGTCGAGGTTGGCCAGCCTCTCTTCAAGCTGGAACCAGGTGAGGGTGGTGCCAAGCCAGCCAAGGAGGAGGCTCCAAAGGAGACCGCTAAGGAGGAGGCTCCAAAGGAAGAGGCTCCAAAGGAGGCTGCCAAGCCCAAGGAGGAGGCCCCAGTGAAGGAGGAGCCCAAGAAGGAAACCCCAAAGAAGGAGACCAAGAAGGAAACCAAGGAGCCTGCCAAAGAGCCAGTCGCCAGCGGTCCCCGTGAAGAGCGTAGAGTCAAGATGAACAGAATGCGTCTGAGAATCGCCGAGCGTCTCAAGGAGTCCCAAAACACTGCTGCCACTCTCACTACATTCAACGAAGTGGACATGTCTGCTTTGTTTGAGCTGAGAAAGCTCTACAAGGACGAGCTCCTGAAAAAGACCGGCGTCAAGCTGGGTTTCATGGGCGTCTTCTCCAAGGCCTGCACTCTGGCCATGAAGGACATTCCAACTGTCAACGCTGCTATTGAGGGTCCAAATGGCGGTGACACCATTGTCTACAGAGACTACGTTGACATTTCTGTCGCTGTCGCCACGCCAAAGGGTCTCGTTACCCCAGTTCTGCGTGACGTTGAGAAGCTCAGCGTCATGGAGATTGAGGCTGGCATTGCCGAACTCGGTGTTAAGGCCCGTGATGGCAAGCTCACCCTCGAGGACATGGCCGGTGGTACTTTCACTATCTCCAACGGTGGTGTCTTTGGATCTCTGATGGGTACTCCAATTATCAACATGCCTCAGACTGCTGTTCTCGGTCTGCACGGTGTTAAGGAGCGCGCTGTCGTTGTCAATGGCCAGGTTGTTGCTCGCCCAATGATGTACCTGGCTCTTTCTTACGACCATCGTTTGCTTGATGGCAGAGAGGCTGTTACCTTCCTCAAGACTGTCAAGGAGCTTATCGAGGACCCCAAGAAGATGCTGCTTATGTAGTTTGTAATTCATTATAGCATGTACAGTTTCTGTCACTAATCTAGCACGTGGATAAAAGTCATCAACTTTGATCGTTGAATTTGAGTAGTGTGCAGCCCATAGAGTTCTAATGGCTTGTCTGATACACAGCAAGTCGCTTGTGAGACCCTACAGAACATAATCACAAGGAAAGTATGAATTAGTATTAATAAATACATGTCTATTTGTTTCTAGGAAAAAACCCTAGTGTGCACACTTAAGCCCACTTACCGAGCAGAGCCATGAGACCAGCACCAAGGGTGGTGCAGATAACCATAAAGTTGAGTCTGGCAAGCGACTTGGTACGCTTGGGGTTGAAAATAAAGTCACGAGCAAGCAGTTCTACGAGAGCAGTGTAGACGAGAATGCCGGCCGAGATGGAGTCCAAGACACCAGAGATGACCTGGGCAGTGTACGAGTTGGCATTGTAAGTGGTACGGACACCAAGACCAATGGCGATAGACAGAGGAGTAGTGAGACCGTAGGCAATGCACAAGGCGTATGGCCACCAACGCTTAGAGACTGGGAATGGAATGGCCGAGAGACGAGCGCCAACACCAAGACCCTCAAAGGCCTGGTGGAAGACAATGACAGCATAGAGGGTAGCAAATTCGTCGCCGGCGGTACCCAGGTTAAGACCAATCATGACAGAGTGGAAAATGACACCAAACTCAAGAATCATGAAGGAAGCAAACTGCTCGTGAAAGTCCATATCGGCTCTTCTGGGGTCGAGAGTGGATTCGCCGTCAGTGCTGAGCTCGTCACTGGGGAACTTGAGCTTGGAAACATTGTCGTTGGAGCCATCGTGAGCGCAGTCGGTGTGGACCTGAGAGTTTGGCAAATCACGGCCGTCGGTGATGAGTTCCTCGACGTTTGGCTCCTCAATAGCAGCAGCACCGTACTTTTGCTCAACAAAAAAGGACGAGTAGAGATCGAGCAGGAAGATGCCAAAGACAGTGACGAGCATAATGGCCGGGCACCACGAGTAGTCGGCCCAGGTGCCTGTACGACCGACACAGGAAGTACCGCCAATGGAGCCGTATGCAGGGTCAATGAGATGGATAAAGGCCGTGGCCAGAATGACACCGGTACCAAAGTACCTGGCAATGAGGTAGACCCAGAGAGGCATTTTAATCTTCTTGTTACGAGATGCAAGGACAGGGAAGAGGGTCGCAAAGCACGATGTGACGAGAATGACAAAGAGCGACGAGATTCTGGCTCCAAGGTTTCCATTGTACTCGTTTGCGCCAAAGTAGACGCCGTCAATGACACAGACCTTCCAAGCATCGGTCACGACATCAGAGTCAACGGTAATGTTGCTGGGGTCGAAAGCGGCCCACCAAGGTTCAGACATTTTAGAGGTTTTAAAGGATTTAAGAGGTTTAAAGGGGGTTCAGGAGTTTTAAGAGTCTGGGCGATTCTTCAAGAGAGACAAAGAATTCAGGAAGTCTATGGCTGAGCAGTTACAGGAGAAGCACTGAGCGGTTTATATGTGCAAGAGAATGTACCGTCAAGGTAGTGTTCTGGGTGCTGCGAAAACGAAAGACTCACACGCAAAGGTCCAGGATGTGGTCTTTTGCATGTCGTTGACCGGCAGACATATTTATTCAATAACCTCCAAGGTGCTCATTTAGGAGAGCTGATGGTGTGCATGCGAGATTTTTTGTACAGGCTGCATGACGCAGGAGGAAACTTTATCCAGCGGACGGCTGATCGGCGATTGGCCCAGGAAATGGTGCCAAGTTCAACGGGACCTTTGGACCCTGGCATTGCTCCTGCGTTCGCTCGAATCTCCTCTCATTTTATCGCAAATTGCTTAACAATCGCCAATCCGCCAAAAACTTAATTTGCTCGGACCTTGGGGGCTTGCGAGCGTTTCCCATGTGTCCTTGCACCTTGGTGGTTAACTATATTTTCCCAGCCGTGCACTCGACATCTCAAGTACTCTTTGCCTGTGCTCAGCGGCGCAGTTGCGGATATGTGCGGATTTCTGCGGTGGTGGCTATGCGGAAAATCTTTCACGTTACATCAGCCGCCAGTATGACATAATCCAGAACCTTGCCGGTTCTCAATTAACCGCTTTACGCACAATGTGGTTGGCAAAGTCTTGGCGAAAGGCACAATCACGTGATTGAAAATTTCTCAAAATGCCTCTGGCCACAGCTCGAGAGGCAATTGGAGAAGCAGAGTGCGGTGTCTGATCCTCACCGTGCCTCTGCCCTGCCTCCTCTTGTCAATGTACGACAATGCGGTGCGCTGTACTGTAAGGGGCTGCTGGGCCGCTGGTTGGCCGGCATGCCGCAATGCCGTGCCGTTCGCCAACAGATGCGATGGTTATGAAGAACTCGTCACGTGACGTGATCACGTGATTCAAAATTCTGGTAAACTTGAACTTCTCCACTGCACTCACGACCCCAAAAAAATGGCCGGCCTCGCCGACTATCTGGCAAAGAACTACTTGTCGGAAGACAAGGGCGACAAGAAGAAAAAGTCGAAACGCAAAAATGAAGATTCGACTTCTTCCAATGTCAAAAAATTCAAACACCAGTCTAGCAGTGTAGTTAAACCAAAGTCTGTAGAAGCCCCACAAAAATACACTGAAACAGTATATAGAGATGCTTCTGGTCGGCGAATTGATCTCACAGTTGCGACGGCTGAGGAGCAGCAGCGCCAAGAGCGACAGGCTGAGGCCCAGCGTGTGGCTCTGCAAAAGCTCAACGAAGGATCGATTCAAAAATCTGATAGAGAGAAAGGAGCTTTAAAATTGGCCAATGTGCGTTCGCAGCCCTTGAATACGTACGCTGACGACGTTGAGCTGAATCAACAGCAGAAGGAAAAGGAAATGTTTCAGGACCCTGCCGCCATGTTCTTGACAAAGAAAAAGAAAAAGAAGAAGGAGAAGGACGATGGAAAACTTCCTACGTACAAGGGATTGCACCCTTCGAATCGGTTTGGAATCGTTCCTGGTGTTTTGTGGGATGGCGTTGATCGATCAAATGGATTTGAACAGCGCTGGCTAGCACGCCAAGCCGAACTCAACTAAACGTAAACTATTTATTATCATCACTCAAAGACTATTTATCATAATCATACTTGTACCTGTGCATCAGAAGGATATAATGTACATGTTTCGTTGACCAGCAAACGTCACTCTTTTTTGCCCAGATTCAGTGCAGCCATAAGCTCTCTAGTAGCTTGGGAATCTTCCTTTCCTTGGGGTGGTGGCGCATTGGCAAATGGCGGTGGGGGATAAGGCATTCCTCCTGGTGGCATTGGAGGGAACTGTCCACCAAACTGAGGAGGAACAGGAGGTCCACCAAAGTGTGGAGGAGGAGGTCCGTTAAACTGAGGAGGAGGTCCCATGTATGAGCCATAGACGGCACCCAAAGCGTTCTTCTTGGATCGCTCAGAAGCCTTGCCCTTAAGGTTGCTAAGAGCAGCCTTCGACTGCTTCTCAGCCTCCTCAGGAGTAGGCTCAGAAGCTTTGAGGACTGCCAAAAGGTCTTTGCCAGAAAGACCAGGAGACTCAACAGGTACGTTAGCCGGTGGACTTGCTTGCTTGGCAGCTTGCTTGGGAGCTTGCTTGGGAGCTTGGGCAGGAACCTGCTTTGACGCATTAGCGTTGCCTTGCTTAGGTATCTGAGCCTTGGCACTGCTCTCTGCCTTTGCGCCGTTTTCAGAAGGCTTGGCTATCTTGGCACCTTGTTTGGGCACCACCTTTGCCTTGTCCTTCTTTGGAATTTGAGCGGTAGCCTTGTGCTGAGGCACCTTGCGATCAGCAGGTTTCTTATTTGCCCAAGCATTCGGAACTGGAGCTCCAGGGCCAGAGCTGCTTTGCACCGCTGCGGCACCCTTCTCTGGCTTTGCAGATTTCTTGCTATTCACAACGAGCTGTCTCGACGACAGATTCAAAACAGAACCGGTGTCAACGGTCAAGCCGCGCTTTGTGGAGCATCTGCCCTCCAGGTAAGTACCAGCATCAAATTCCTTGTCAAACAAGACATCAAGCGTCACCCTGTTCTCCAAACTGTTGATTGAGACAACAGTACCTCTGTTAAACAGCTTCACCTTACCAAAGCTGAGTGCAGACACGACGCGATCACCCAGCTTGAATCTTTGTGATCTCAGCTGATGATAAGCCAGATCAGGAGCCAACAGCGCATTCCTAGGAACATGGGTGTACATCACCAGGTCAAACTGCTCAGGCTTGGAGAAATGTGCAATTGTGAGTTCTTCAATTTTTTTGATAGCAGCAGTACTGAGACCCTCACTTTCCAGGGAAACTTTGACAAAGCCTTGTCGCTTAGCCTTGATCCAATTACTGACCTCTTCTGCCATGGCTGCAGCAACTGAAGAGTCCTCATGAATATCAGCAGAAATATCAGGAATGCCTCTGTCCTTCATATACTTCTCCATAATCTGAAAGAGCTTTCCGTAACGCTCTTTGTACTCTCTAATGAGTTCTACCGCAGGTACGGAGAATGACCAGCCCTTCTCATTACGTCTAGACATTCCAAGGACCTTCTTCTTCTTGCCCTCAAACTTCAAATCCAAACCTACATGGTAGTTCTTTCCTCTAACAACCACCACCATACCACTAGTGATCTTTGACAGAAGCAAGGGATGAATGTTTAATCTTTTTGCAACCTCGAAAGAGGGTTTATAAGTCAGCAAACTTGCTTCAACAGAGGCAATCTTGGCGCCATACGAAGGCTCTGGTCTCTGTAATTTGCTCAGCTTCACGTCAACAGAATCTTCATTACAGTGTGCCACAGTCACAGGATTTGCAAAAGCAGAAGGACCCAAGTAAAGTGCCTTCAATCCAACTGGGAACTCTTCCTGGATAGGAACGGGAGCGCGCTCTTTGAATCTTGGATCCTCATTGACAACAGACTCGACAAGAGTCTGAAGTGGAAATTCATGAATCTCAGCCTCTGCCTGGGGAGTTCCTGGAATAAGCTCATTTCCGAAATCCTTCTTCATTGAACCATCGGAAATCTTCTTGAGGCCTTTCAAAAGTTGCACTTGGACTAAAATTTTTACTTCACCAAGTTTAACACCTCTGTTTCTGTACTTATCTTGAATCCTTCCAATATTGGAGCCCCATTTTTGGTATGTCTTGTCGTCAAATGGCTCTCCAGAAACATGCCCAGCACCAGAGGAACGGTAGACCATCATATCATCAGTCACCGAAACAATCTTAGCTTCCTGCAAATAGGGCCATCCGACAAAAACTCTACTTCCAATTAGTTTCGAGCCAATTTCATTTGCTGATTGATTCTTGTAGGAGTTGGTAAGGTGAATAATAACGGACTCATGTCTCGACTCCATCTGGAATACTTTGACAGAAGCAACCTCAATCTTGAAGCTGAATGGCAGCGTACGAAGTGTAGGAAAACCAGCAAGTGCATCCACACCAACCTTTGCATTCTCAAGAAGGCCAAAAATTGGCGTGAGACCTAACTTTGACAGGTCATTGATGGGTTGCAATTGGACTTCTTTGCAGTGCGTGTGAGGAATGTCCAAAAACTTCCCAGGTAATGAAGACTTGTAAACGAAATCAACCTGAGGGTTGAAAACAAACTGGATATTAGATCCAAAAGAATTTCTCTGCTTCTCTTCTTCTGTAAGCTTGCTCAACTGAGGCTCCATAGCCTCAAGCAAACGCTTCTCGTCCACAAAAGGAATCTTGACGACAGCTTCCCAGTCCATCTTTTTGCCATTTTTGTCAAGCTCAAATTCTCTAGGATAAAAGTCAATGATTGGGGAGTTCTCCTCAGTCATCAAAGGTTGAAGGACTACTGGCACAAGCTGGCGAGATCTGTCGGGCAACACACCCATAAGCTGCTCAAATGGTCTGAATGGCTGTCCCATGGTAAACTTGAATTCGTGTTGCAGACCCTTGGCAATATCCGAAATGCGAGGAGCGTAATGATAGTGATAGTACCAACCCCATGATTGCAGTCCGTGGTAATAGTAGTAGAGAACCCATTGAAGACCTTCAAGATAGTTGCTGGCAGCGTCACGAACAATCTCCTCATCATATCTTCCAAATTTGTTTTTGTAGTACTGCTGCTTCCACTTTTCAAACTTAGCATTATAGGTCTGTTCCTTCTTTTCAATTGCCTTTTCATCAACAACAGGTAGCTTTTCATAGGCACGCAAGACGCCATGGAGTTGGGCCAAGCGCTCATCTTCCTGCTCCTCAGTCTCATCCGGCAAAAATCCGTCCGAGTCAGCAGTAAGGGAGTAGCCATCCTCAGATTCAATTACACGAGTAGTTGTACGTTGCGCCAAAGTCTGCAAAAACTTGAGCTCTTCTGGTTCCAGATTACCGACGGGAAAGTCGACGGTAGAACCACCGTCGTTGTTGACGTCAAGGATGTACTTTTTAACCTTTCTGAACAGTGCATGCTGTGCCGGATTGAGCGAGAGAGCTGGCTGCTCGCCCTTGTTTTCAATGGAAACTTCACCCAGTTGCTCGTTCATCCATTCAACGTCGACAGCATTATCTTCAAACTTTCTGAGCTCAAACTTGCCCATCTCCTCCAAAAAGACTGCAAGACGTTCAAAGTTGATTACACCATTCTCTGTAAGATATCCATCAACCTTGGCCAGAGATCTCTTGTAGGCGCCGTATACTAGCGGCAGCGCGTCGTCATTGATATGCAACGAAGGCAGCTCTGGCAGGAAATCGTTTCCGACAAAGTAGTTGACGAGAATAAAGTCGTCAAGCACTCGCTCGAAGCTGTACTCAAAAGAAATGAGTTCTGGCATGTCGCTAAACTCCATCGCCAGGTACTCGCGAACAAGCGACAGGTGCATGAGGAAGAAGGGCTGATCGACAAGCTCCTTGGCAGCAGCAGCTTTGCGGCCAAAAGTGACCTCTTCACGGAGAAGAGAAAAGTGGGGCTCGTGCGACAAGAGACCCAGCTGAATCAGATCGGCATCCAAACCGTACAAACAGTGTCTAGTGTTTGGATTGTAGCCCGGTGTGGAACGAATGAAGCGGATATGCTCCATAATCTTGTGCTCACCTTCACCAGGAACCTCGTGGCCCGACAGGATGATTTGCACCTTTTGCCAGTCCGAGTCCTCTGAGACTTTGCGATTGATAAAGTAATGCAGTTGCTTGCTCAACTCTGCCATGAAGGGAGTACCTGGAGTAATGGCGTTGGAGTCAAACGGAGCAGCAGCAGGAAGCTCGACACCATCAGCGAGCGCCTTTTGACGAGCCTTTTCGGCATCCAGAGCAGTTCTAAAACGTCTAGAACGCTGCTGGTTCATCTTTGCACGAGGAGCGACACCGTCGATGGCCATGTAAAAGAGCTTTTGCGGGCGTATCAGGTCAAACAAGTGTTCAATGTAGTTGAAAATGGCAATGTACATGTCTTCTTCAGTCAGACGATGCATCACATCTGCATCCTTGTGAGTACAGGTATGCAGAATGGAGTTCATGTCGAGGTACAGGTTGTCAAATTCAGGCGTGGGCTGTTCGCCGACAAGCTGCGAGATCATGGGCCATCGCTCGGAGATGTACCTAAAGTACTTTGGAATGCCCATTGTTCCTGATTTGTTTTGTAGAGGCGGCGCACAAAGTGTGGAGTAGGAGGGCAGGTGTTCGTTTAACCTGTTGAGATTTCACTCTGCGGGAGGCTCGTCGTGGGAGGTTTGGGTGTGGGTGTCACAGCCGTGGAGAGTTTGATCACAGCCGCACACATCACCCGGCAGTCCAAGAAATTCAAAAGCGACCAACATAAACAGTAAAAGAGCACGATCTGCTAAAGTCTCATTGTTTCAACCATGTTTGGCAAGCAGAATACCGGCAGCGGGTCGACGTTTGGCTCCGGAGGATCGACGTTTGGGTTTGGCGCTAACCAGAACAACAATTCGGGATTCAACAGCAACAACAACACGGGATTTGGACAGAACAACATCGGAGGATTTGGCCAAAACAACCAGCAACAGCCTGGCCAGCAGACGAGCTCGTTTGGGGGCTTTGGACAGAACAACACTCAGAACAATGCCAATGCAGGTGGATTGAGCAACGCGTTTGGATCGTCCTCTTCAGGTGGTTTTGGAGCAAACAATGCTGCCCCCAGCACTGCATTTGGCCAGAATAATGCGGGAGGATTTGGCCAGGCAAATAACACTAATTCGACAGGCTTTGGGCAGAATACAAACACTGCTGGGAGTTCATTTGGGGGCTTTGGGCAGAACCAAAACCAGACACAAAACCAGACTCAGAGCACGGGACTGTTTGGAAACAAGTTGGCCGTGCCCACTGGCAGCTTCGGAACAAACAATTCAGCAAACACAAGCGGCGGATTTGGTCAGAACAATTCTACTAGCACAGGAGGTTTATTTGGTCAGAGTAACAACAGCACTGGCACTGGCACTGGCTTGTTTGGCAACAACAACACAAACAATACTACCAGTGGTGGATTTGGCCAGCCAGCTGCGTCGTCGTCGTCGGGTTCATTGTTTGGACAACAAAATAACAACACCAACAACGCTTCATCTGGTTTCAGCTTTGGTCAGAACAACAGCAATGCTGCAGCCAATACTGGCAATACTCTAGGAGCTGGTTTTGGGCAGTCAAACACCGCCCAGCCAGCGTCCGGTGGTTTGTTTGGCTCAAACACCAACAATACGTCTGGTGGCGGTCTCTTTGGGGCCAACACGGCCAACAAGCCTCCTGCCTTTGGCGCGACCAATACCACTAGCTCAACATCTGGTGGCTTGTTTGGAGGAAACACTACAAACACTGCTGCCGGCGGGGGTCTTTTTGGTAACAATGCTAACAACACTACTACAACTAACACCACTGGCGGTTTGTTTGGCGCAAACAATGCCAATAATAACACATCCTCAACGCTCTTCAACAAGCCAGCCGCGCCAACAACAGGCGGTGGTCTGTTCTCCTCGAATACACAGTCCAGCGGGGGACTGTTTGGTAATACTAATTCAACAAACAATGCTGCTTCTGCCCTGGGAAACAAGAACACCTTTAGCAGCTATATGGCACCACGGCCGAATGCCAGCACTGGCGGTCTCAACTTGAATACAGGTGCAACACAGGTGAATGGCCCTCCTACCACTCTTAACCCTGCCTTACAGATTACCCCACTTGCAAGACCAAGTGACCTGCCCCAGGCTGCTCAGGAAGAGCTGAGGCAACTCGATGCATACATTACAGAACAGTCCAAGATTTGTGATCAACTTACTGCCACACATCAGGAACTCGGTGAGAAGATTGTCTCTGTTCCTAGAGATGTCCAGCTACTGGAGCGCAAATACAGGACTGCAAAGCAGGCTCTTAAGCACGATTCTACTCAACTTGACAACCTCAAGGTCTCATCTGACTCTAATGCCCAGGATGTTGAAGTATGTGGCCAGATTTTTGTCAATATGAGAACACCCAGCAATAACGGTTTCTCTGCTGCAGGATACTCTACTAGATCCACTAATGATGAGCAGCTGGCCATGTACTTTGCTGGCAAGGTGGGCACGTTCGAGGGCCAACTACAAAGTCTCGGCACTAACATGAACGAAGTGGAGAATGGCCTTCAGTCTATAGAAAAGGAACTGTCCAGTGGCACATTGTATTCCACCGACAGTTTGGTGGATGCCGTGAAGGAGGAGTACAAGTTGTTTATGACGCTGGGCGGCAGAGTTGCTGAGCTTCATCAGCAGGTATCTCGTTTCGAACGGATCGGTGAAAAGGAACAGGTCTAAATCTGTATGTGCATATGTAAACTAGCATTAACTTTGTATATTGAATCAAAGATGTATGTCTAAAATATTAGAGTGACCAGCGCTCAAAAAATCTGATGAGCCAAGTGTCCATCAGGCTTGAAAAATGCATCAGGTGGAGTAAGTGCACCAAGGGCACGCTTGGCGTGGGTATCAAGGAAGGTCATACCGTACGAATAGGACGCGTTGACCCATCCAAAACCTTCAGTTGCAACACCCTTGAAGCCTAGACCTTGGTTACCGTACTCAGCGTCAACCATGTGAGAGGCACCCTTCTCCATGACGTTATACTTTTCCACAACAACTCCATTGTAATCGACAAAAGATCTTGTAACCATAAAGAGCCATCGGTAGACCAGTCTATAGGCTTCTTCCTTGTAACCGTAGTTGACCAGACCAGCCCAAGCGAGCATTTGCTGCGGTGCCCATCCGTAAGGGTAGTCCCATTGGCGGTTTGGGCGCGACAAACTAACTTCACCGCGCGATCTCTCGGATCCGGACACAAGTCCACCTGGCTTTTCAAAGACGGGCAATGCCTTTTCCACCATGCGAGCGGCCTGACTTGGAGACGCAAGACCAGACCATAGAGCCCAGAATGTGGTAGCACTTTCGTAGTCATGCATTTTCTTTGACTTTGTGTTGTAGTCAAAGTACATTCCACGTTCTTCGGACCACAGGTACTTGTCAACAGCAGCCTTGCGCTGTCGGGCTCTGCGAGTCCAGATTGCAGATGTCTGAATGGTGCCGTCACTCATTTGCAACTTGTCATCAAACTTGTCCTTGATGACGGCAGCGATGTTGATTTCGTACTTGTAGAGAAGGGAGTTGAGGTCAATGGTGGCCAAGTCAGCACAGACTCCTTCCAATCTATAGGTGGTGTCGTGACCAGACTCACGGACACCTCTGTCATGCAAAAAGTATTCATCCAGGGATGGTTCACTGATCTTCTGGTCAGTATAGGCCTTTTCAAAGTCTTGGAGCGACATTTTATGCTTGTCTGCGTATGGTTGAAGCAAGACTTCAAAATGCAATGCTTCAGTCTCTGGTGGAATACCCTCTCCAACGGGGCGGTAGCGAGAAAGGCCAGTGATCGGGTCAAGACGGGGTTCGCACATCCATACATTGTGATATTCTTTGATGGCGGCCTGGAATGCAGTTTTGAGAAATTCGAGAGAGTCTGGCTCGCTCTTGATTGCCTCATAAACTCTCAGAGCAAGATCCGTCAGGAACGGTGGCTGCGAACGGCCAAGATAGTAGGATCGGTTCGCATTTGGAATCTTGCCATAGTGCTCAATCTCATAGATGAAATTGGTCGTAATGCCGCGAGCCAGCTCGACCTGGCCGTCTGTGATGAGTCCAAGCGCCGACATATAGGAGTCCCAGTTGTAGAGCTCATTAAATCGACCTCCGGGAACCACATATGGAACACCCTCGAGCTTGCCCGTCTCTGGGTTCTTTTGCATTGCTAGAGCCAGCATACCAGGCTTGTCATTGAGGGAGCGGACATATGCACCGTCAATTTTGTCTGTAGGGGGCAGGACGCAAACATCAAGCTGCAAATGCGGCATTTTCTTGGCCAGGTCCCTGTACCATTGAAGCTGTTCCTTATCACGCTCTGGCACATAGATCCTCGGACGTTGGTCGTCAGTTCTGTTCTTTGGATCGGCCAGGATTTTGGCAATTGAGGATTCGTCGACCTTTCTCGTCAGGTTGACCCAAAACTCATTCTTAATGAGCCGGCCAAGTCTCGAGACCGGGTTTTCATTCAATCGGCGCTCATCCAGGACAATGGTCGTCTTGTGACGGTGATGCGCCAACGTCAGCTCCTGCAGCAAGTTGCTCAACTGATAAGTGCCGCGGATCTCGTACTTGTTGATTCCGCCGGAATTGGCTGTTCCAATCGATAAGACCTTGGGGCCAACATCCTCGACTGTGATTTGGTAGTTTCCGTCTGTGTCCTCGGACTTTAGCAGTCGCTCGAGAGTTGGCTCCACGTCAATGAGAAACTTTTTGGGCTCGAGCGAAATGTCCAGCGAGCCACGGCGTTGCGGACGAAAGTTGTCCAGCTGCGGTGGAGGAGACGAGTCGCGAATGGAGAAGGCGCGAGGGCGAAACACCGGATTGTCCTGCGACTTTTGCGAGTAGTAGGCGTCGGCCGAGACATAGGGATCGTCGTTGATTTGTCCCATGGTGGACAGTGAGAACGCTTTCGGGGATCCCGTGGGACTTAAATGTTGTGGGAGGTTGTTTGAGATGTTGTGGAGCGTGTCGTGCGACGAGGGCGAGGGAATAATCGACAAGTCAGAGAAGACGTCTGAGTATGCGTCGAGCGCAGTGTCCACGGACGAGTCTGTTGCGCTGTCTGCTGTCGCTTCTGCCTTGTCGTCGCCAAAGGGCTTGAGCCTGAGCACAATGGGGGCCTTGTAGGTTTGCATTATGTCAAAGGTTATGTTATTGTGTAGTTTAAATAGTTTACGACTCGCAAGTCCCCCGTTGTGAGTACTGTATGCAGTACAAAGTAGAGAGTGAAAACGGACAGACTGCCTACTATTTATGCTTTCTGTTTCACTGCGCCTGTCTCCTGTGGGCTGTCTCCGCTTTATGCAAAGCTTAGTCTGGGGTGCTTGGCTGGTTTGTTGTCCGGCTGAGACGGACAGCTAGGTCAGTTGGAGAGAAGAAATAAGGAAACAGAGGGAAATGGATATACACTAGGTACACAATAGACTCCAATAACCTGCTAAAAAACCTCTTTACTACTCTTTGATCTCTTCTGTGCTTTACAGCGGCCTTTCTCGCTAACCATTCAATCGGGCCGGTTGGCCAGCAGCTCGTGACTCGCAGGCTTTGCAGCAACGGACCGATTCCAACCCAGCGGAATAACTGTCCCAGCAGTTGCAAACGACCCACGACACAAGACACAACCCTAGCCGCGATGGGCATGAGTAAAAAAAAGTAGACACCTCAGACAACAGTAGAATAGTTAAATAAATGCAAATAGTTTATGAATGCTAAGACTTTCTCAGATCAGACCACTTCTTGTCGCCCAGCTCTTGCAAAATGTCGCGGCGCACTTGGCAGGCCAGTCCAGGGCCCTTGTAGACTACAGCAGTGTACATTTGCACAAAGTCAGCTCCAGCCTTGGCAAACTCCACGGCGTCCTTGCCAGACGAGATACCACCGCACCCAATGAGCGTCATGTCGTCTCCAACCTCCTTGCGCAGTGTCGACAGTGCCTTGAGCGCAAACGTTTTGACAGGCTTGCCTGACAGGCCGCCCGTCTCTCGAGAGAGGTAGTGGGGCGAGCGCAGAGAGTCTGGTCGCTGGATCGTTGTGTTTGACACAATGACACCGTCCACACCAGCTTCCTTGACGGAGCGCGCCACCGACGCAATCTCAGCCTCGCTCAAGTCTGGGGCAATCTTGACAACCACTGGCGGCAGAGTAGCAGACTCAAAAGCGTCGCGAGCAGCCACCACGCTGGTCAGTAACCCAGTCAGCTTGGAATCGGCCTGCAGGTCTCGCAGACCGGGCGTATTAGGGGACGAGACATTGACCACCAGCAAATCAGCAAAGGGCGTAAAGAGCTCCACGCCCTTGACAAAATCGCCAACCTCATCGCCAGTCTTGTTCTTGCCCAAATTCACAGCCAGCGCCAGATCATTGCTCAGCGAGTTGCGCAGACCCTCGCGCTTGGGGTACTCGCCGGCCGCAGCCAGACGATTCTTGAGTCTCTCGAGGACAGCGGCATGGCCGTCCGAGTTGAAGCCATAACGATTGATGACGGCCTGGTCTTGAGGGAGTCTAAAGACTCTGGGCTTGGCATTACCCTCCTGAGGCTCAGGAGTGACAGAGCCAATCTCAACGATCGAAAATCCCAAGCCAAAAAGCGCATCAACCATTTCCGCATTTTTATCAAAACCCGGGGCAATGCCCACGCAGTTGCGCAGAGTCAAGGGCTTGACTCTGGGATTGCGGGCGTTCTTAAACAGCTCAACGGAGAGCTGCCCGGCGGGATCGTTCACCGCCGTCCAGTCAGCTGACTCGCGAGGAGCCAGCCAGGGAAATCTATAGGATTTGACAGTCAATTGATGCGCTGTCTCTCCGTCCGTCGCCAGCCGCACCACCGGCATGATCGCGTACTGGTGGATGCCGGACTCCGGGTTGCGGTAGAGGTAGTAGCCGACGGCCGAGGCGCCGCCGAGCATGGCGGTTGCTGTGGTTACCTTTGACAGCAGTGAGCTTCTCAGCATTCTAGTCTCTAGTTGTGTCTAATTCAGTCTCGTTGCTGAGTTTGTGATTGGTCTACAGCCGTACGAGATTTGGGTGCGTGCTCGAAGCATGCCGGGTCACGTGAGAGGTGAGAAGGAGAGAAACAGGACAGGCAGCGGAGGAGGGGAACAAGGAGAAGGAGGAGAAGGGTGAGATTTAACTTTTAGTGTCTGTGATCAGCCGATTTCGTGTTTCATCTCTGCTTTGTCTGATCTCTGACTCGCATTTGCTTGGTCCGATCTGCGCATTTGCGATCTGCTTATTGCTCCGACTCTGATTTGTAGAGTGGGCTCGGCGGATCAGAGTTAGGAAATCATCGACGGCCGGGGAGACTATTGTCGGGACGGAAAACGGAAATAACAAACCGCCAGAAATGAACTAGGGTAAATAGTGCTGCCGGATAACGATTTGCGATTTGATCGTCACTGCCCTAGCTCCACTCTAGGCCAAAACACCACGTTTTGGGCTGCCCAGCGGACCGGATTGGGATTGCTGTCGGAAATAACACTGCACCAGATTGAAAGAGTCCGGAGCTGGCGTACGTCACTCGAGCAACGGCTCGCAATGTGTGCAGTTTTCGAATGCATTCCTGACGATATTGCGGCACGTTTGCGGCCTCAACGGCTTTGCAAAATCGACGCAGTCCTGGGGCAGTGGGAAGACCCCAGAACGCATTGGTATGCATCACACGATATGCTAGGGGGGGCTTGGGAGCTAATGTAAAATAGAAGTGTGAACTAAGGGGCTGAAAAGGGTTTTGACTCAAAAAGGACTCAATAGATTCAAAAGACTCAGAAAGGCAGCAATTTGAAACTTGGAACTCAGACGTTTCTTCCTCCTGCCTGGAACGCTCTGCCATGTCCAGAACCGCACCCCATCGGCGCTGGAATGCGTGGCCCAGGCCGTGGCAGACGTTGGACATATTTGCACTGCGCGTGTTCGCAGGGAAGAGGACCTCACAAAGTCAGTAACAAAATGAAAGCCCTGCATGAAACGCTCTAAAATAGCCCACAGAGCGGTACCAAAGCGAAGCCAGGAGGGGTGGCTCCAGTGGCTAACACACTGGCTGGCTCTAGTGCGCGTCAGGCGAGCTGCTCCGGAAATAATTACACAATGTGGCTGACGCCGGAAGTTAATTATCTCAATCGATGCGACGGCAGGCGCAGCAAACAGTGCAAAAGTCGCTTTGCCAAAGCACATTCCACAGAGTTCAAACGTTCTCCTTCACTCTGCTCCGGTATGTAAATGCGCACCGCGTCTTGCCAGGACGTGTGGACCTAATCGCCCAACAGGGCAACTTCCCAAGCACTTGCGTGGGTCCCAGCAAAAAGCAACGACTAGACCTAAATACAGAGTGCTCCAACCTAGCCGCCCTAAAAAACCTGTCGCGAGCTCCTATTGCCAGTTCCACAGTTCTCTCCTCATCACCTTATTTTGGGGCTCTTTCGTTCGCACCACCTTCCTTGTCCACCACACTGCGCATCACAAGCAAACAAACAAACAAACAAACAGACAACACAACCCGCTGCAGACAGATCCAACTACTTAACCCCCTGAGAACCCTCTCAAACATGGCGCTGTCAAACAGAAACATGGACCACCCCTTTCCGCCGCTTATTCCTGGAGTGCCTGTCAAGTCCGTCTACGAGCGGGCTGGCTTTGACGTCAATAAGGGCTCCTACACAACCACCTCCAAGCGCAATTCGCAGCACTCCTTGCCTCTTCCCCCGTCGCGTGCTGGCGGCCACTTTCCTCCATCGCCGGCTAACTCCCTGAACGACTTGTCTCGCCTCCAGTCTCCGGCCCGCATTACACGACCAGAATCCCCGGCTTCGTCCTTTGGCAACTCCTTTGAGGACAGAGACGTCCCCCCTGCCATTCCTCCTGCCTCCTCGGCTCGTCGCCGGGGCTCGGGTGCCAGCAGTGCCCGCCGTCTCTCCTTCAAGGAGCCCACGATTGCCCAGGAAAAGTTTGACTTTTCAGACGAGTCGCCTGTTCAGGCCCAGCATTACCCAGACAAGTCGTCCAGATGGACGCAGGCAGAAATGTCGCCAGTTGAGTCCGAGTTCCCTCGGGACGAAATGCCAGCTGGTCTGGCCCACGACTACGATGGCGACTTTGCATCAGCCTTGAGAAAGGGTCCGGCCGGCTCCACGGAAGAATTGGACTCAGTGGCTCCTCTGCGCGCGGACAGCCGCTACTCAAACTTGCTTGCTCCGGGCCACATTTCGGCCGGACCACTCAATCGCATTTCAGCAGCTTCCAGTGTCTACTCGGCTGCAGCAGCTGACTCTCCGCGCACGTCTGTCACGGCCTCACCCTTGCCTCCACCTCGTAACCGCCAGCACTCTGTCACAGCTCATCATTTGCGCTCGGCATCTAACCTTCCAGAAGTCGAGTCGTACTCACATCACCGTTCGCAGTCAAAAAGCAAAACTGGAACTTCCTCACCATCATCTGACTCGGGCTCTTTCTTTGAGCGCTCAACCCCGTCAGCGGCCTCTTCAGCCAACACTTCCATTGCCTCTGCCAAGTCCAGCAGAGAGCCCTCCAAAATTGAACAGGGACACCAACAGCCCTCACTGCCTCATATGGCCATGTCACCAGGTTACATGCACGACCATTCTCCGGATCCGTCTCCCAGAAGTTCACCAGAACAATCGCCTGTGCAACCACCCAAAAAGGCACGCGTACCTTCCCTGGCCATCTCTGGACGACAGCCCACACTCCCCACTTTTGCCTTTGACGATGATGAAATTCTCGACAAGACAATGGACAAGTCTGAAGACGTTGCTCAAAAAGAGGTTCAGGCTCCTCGCCCCGCCAAAAAGATTTGTAGGGGCTGCTCTGAGCCTATTGTTGGCAAGTCGGTGCTCTCTAAGGACGGGAAAATCACCGGTCGCTGGCACAGACAGTGCTTTACATGCCACAGATGTGACAGCCAGTTTGTTACTGGCGAGTTTTATGTCCTCAAGGACTGGCCCTATTGCAAAGAATGCTACCACTATGAGAATGACACCCTCTGCACCACCTGCGGCTTTGGCATTGAGGGCATGTGTTTAGAGACGTCGTCTGCCACGGGCGGTGCGACTCTCAGGTACCATGGCCACTGCCTTGAATGCTTTGACTGCCACATGCCCATTGAAGACGAAGAGTACTACGTGGTGGACGGTGACACGCTGTGTCGTGAGCACGCCTACAACCGAAGCTTCCAAAGCACGCCCGTGGTTGAGAAGCGACGCACAAAGATGCTTATGCTCTAGAGCTACAGACGATCTTTTTAACACCCCTATTTATTCATCCACCAAAGTTTCCCTTGGTTGGCCGATTTTACCTTGTTAATCTTGCATAATAATGTGAAAAATAATTTTTCAAAAACGGAAATAATCAAAATCCAGCTCCAAATCTTTTTTTGCTAAGACTTGTAGGCTAGTTGTAGGAAGCACTATAGATCTTTAGGAGACGCAAATTGACCTGTAATTTATTCCAACATGGTTAGCAAAGCTAAAGCACAGTCTAAACCAAAGGCCAAGGCCGCAGGCCCCCGCACAACGAAGAATAAGACCAAAAAGGCTGTCCCCCGCCAGTCTCAGGACCTGGTCATGACGATTTCAGACTCTGAAGGAAATGTGGAGGACTTTGACGAGGACTCCGGCGACGAGGATGCCAAGGACACTGGAATTAAGAAGAAAAACGGCGACCTGAACCCAGAATTTGAGTTTTCCCTGGAAGGATTCAGCACAGGCAAGCCCGCAGATGACGGCTGGGATTTCGAGATTGCAGAGTCGTCCAGTCGGGGAGTCGATTTGGAAAAGATCATTAAGAAGCATAGAAACGGAGCCAAGGCAGAGGCTGAGGGAGAAGACGATGAGGAAGTTGAAGCTGATGAGGAGGCTGAGGAAGTTGAAGCTGATGAGGAGGCTGACGAGGAGGCTGACGAGGAAGCCGAAGAAGGTGAAGACGACGACGAAGAAGCTGTCTCTGATGATGACGACGAACTGGCCCTGGACGGTTTCGGTGGTGGTGCAGTAGAGGAAAGCGAAGAAGAGGCTGAGAATGCTGGGGAAGAGGAAGAAGAAGATGAAGAGGAGGAAGAACAAGAAAACGAGTCATCAGACGAAGAAGAAGTCTCTCGACCTACCGATACCGCTGAGGAAATTGCTGCTTTCTACGATACTCCACAGGTGAGCGACTCGGTTCACAAGACATTCCAGACGCTTAACTTGTCACGTCCCATCATGAGGGGAATTGGTGATTTGGGATACACCGCCCCTTCGCCTATTCAGCGTTCATGTATTCCAGTGGCTCTCATGGGCAAGGACATTGTCGCCGGTGCCATCACTGGTTCAGGTAAAACTGCTGCATATCTCATTCCCATCATTGAGCGACTGCTGTACCGTCCCAAAAAGGTTGCATCAACTCGTGTTGTTGTCCTTGTCCCTACCCGTGAGCTGGCTATCCAGGTATCTGACGTTGGCAAGAAGATTGGAAAATACGTGAATGGCTTGAGGTTTGGAGTTGCCGTCGGTGGTCTTAACCTGAGAGTCCAAGAAAAAGAGCTCAAGACCCGCCCAGACATTGTTGTTGCAACTCCTGGTCGTTTCATTGATCATGTGCGCAATTCGCCCAGTTTCTCTGTTGACACTGTAGAGATTCTGGTTGTTGATGAGGCAGACAGAATGCTGGAAGAGGGTTTCCAGAAGGAATTGACTGAGATTCTTACTCTCATTCCCGCAAAACGTCAAACCCTGCTTTTCTCTGCCACCATGAACAACTCCATCAAGGATCTTATTCAGCTCTCGCTTCACAAACCAGTTAGACTTGTCATTGATCCGCCAAAACAGGCTGCTACCGGATTGGTCCAAGAGTTTGTGAGAATCAGAAAGAGAGCAGAATCAATGAAGCCTGCCGTCCTTGCATCTCTCTTGGAGGATATCGACGTGATGCAGCGAGTCATTGTGTTTGTTGCAAGAAAAGATGAAGCACATAAGCTCAGAGTAATTCTTGGTCTTCTGGGCAAGACCGTTGGCGAACTTCATGGAAAGCTCACACAGGAGCAGCGTTTGAAGAGTGTCACTGATTTCAAAACCCTTAAAGTACCAGTTCTGATCTGTACCGATTTGGCTTCCAGAGGTTTGGATATCCCAAAGATTGAGGTTGTCATCAACTATGACATGCCATTATCACACGAGATTTACTTGCATAGAGTTGGTCGTACAGCCCGTGCTGGAAGAGAAGGTAAGTCTATCTCTCTTGTCGGTGAAGCCACAAATGAGAGGTCAATTGTAAAGGCTGCCATGAAGTCAGCTGGTACATCAAAGTCCAAGATTGTTGCAAGAACAATCAACTGGGATTCAGTCACTAAGCTAAATACCGAAATCGAGTCCAATGAGGAGGCTGTTGAGGCTGTGTTGGAACAGGAACAGGAAGAAAAGCTTATGGACCAGGCCGAAAGAGACCTGAACAAGGGTGCCAACTTGATTAAGCACGAAGACGAAATCAAGGCAAGGCCAAAGCGAACATGGTTCGAAACAGAGACCGAGAAGAATGCAGCAAAGAAGCAAAAGCTCAACAGAAAGCAAAAGAAGGCGCAAGAAAGTAACGCAGCTCCAATGTACCGGAAAACTGCCAAAGACAGAACGACAGACCGATTGCCCGTTAAAGCGAAGAAGGCCATGGAGAAGTCGAACAAGTCCACCAAGAAGTCTATGGAGAAGATCAAGAGAGCCAAAAAGTACAAGAACTAGTACGATAACTTATTGTAATCACAAATACATTACATTCTTAATATTTTCCCCTTATCTATTTACTATAATTTTTGGTCTTATTCGTAAAAGAAATTGGATGAGATATTGCCACGCTCAGCGTCCAGCTCTAAGCGCTTCATTCCTCTGGCATACTCCAGGTCAGCAGGTGTGATATTCAGCATCTGAATACGAAGCTTGGTGTCTGTCAGCAAGTCGATAAACTTCTTGGTCTCCTGTGACTGGTATGCACGCGACTTGAGCATCAGCAGGCCATCTCCCCAAGCCGATGCACTCTCCGGAGTGTCGGTGTAGAACGAAAGAGAAGCGCCATCTCTGGCACCTCCACAGATGAGTGTGATTTTGGTGTAGTTGGTTCTGGAGCTAAGGGCTACTCTCTTAAGACCCTTGGGGATCTCCGGCTTGGCAAGAGTAATTGGGGTAACATTCACCTTGGTGACAGTGCTGAGATCCAGCGATCTTGTCAGAGATTCAACAGATGGAGAGTCATCGACTTTGTTGGGGAACTCAGAGTACTGCAAGGTCTTTCTCGAAGGAGATAGAGCAATGTAATATCGTCGAGTAGGTGCTGGACGATGGGAGGCAGCACCGAGTCTGGCATGGGCAGTTGGGTCATCAACAAAGAACCAGTCACCTCTGAGCAGCAGCCTAAGTCTCTGCTCTCTTACAAACTCTGTCGATTCCTGATGGAACGCCTTCTTCACGGCATCAAGCTCAACACCAAACTGGTTATTGATATCGGCATCTACCATTTCCAGCTGCTTCTGTCTAATCTCTTCATAATCAGCAGTATTCAGTCTGTAAAGCACGCCCTCGCCAGGAGAGGCGGTAGAATTTCTTTCAGCAACAATAGCCATGTCGAAAAGGACATCCACAACCTTGTAAACATTGTCAAAATCATCATACTCAGCAGAGGAGGACTTCCAAATTCTCATGAAATTAACAACACCAGCATTGTGCAGCGGAATCCACTCAAAAAACAGAGGTCTGAAAGAGCCCATCTTGGCAAGCTCTTGCTCGACAGCACTCTGGTGAAGAGACATATTCTTCACAGCATTTGGATCAATAGCACCTGGGGCTAAAGTTACGTAGGCTGGAGGCTGGAAGGACTCATCTGTTCCATCAATAAGATTTGGGTTAATCTCGACAGCATCAACACTGAATACTCTGTAGAGAATTTGGGTGACAGCAAGGGACGCCTTCATGATTGGGAAACAGTAGCCTTTCTTTGCGAACGCTGCTTGCTCCAAGTAGGCCTTCTTAAACTCAAGGTTGTATTGAGAGAGGAAATCGTTGAAATCCAACAAACCAGCCCAACCCATTGCGGTGTTGAACTCTTCTTGAGGGAGCTCAAGGTTTTCTGGTAGACCAGCCTTGAGCCAATCAACCATCTCAGTACCTTCGACGGTACCGACCAGTCTCTTGAGAAGATCTTCAGTAGCGCTGAATGTTACTTTGTGGAATTCAGAGGAGTCGATATCAACACGAATACCGTGAGTCTTCTTCATGGCAGCCTTAAGAAGCTGTTGAAGAGTGTGGAGTTGATTCCGGCAAGCATTGGCAATGGCCCTGTTCTCAGACAAGATTGACGCTGCCTTCCAGAGACCAGCCTCACGAATCGCACAGTAAACGTGGTTAGAGGAGTGGGCTTGAAGGAAGAGACCAGCCAGCATGGAATTAATAAGTTGGAGAGTGACCATAACAGTCTGAGTATGAGTGGCCGTCAATCGAGAGACCATCACGGCAGCAAAATGAGGATACATTTGCATCGCTGTGATAATGGATGCTCTGTTAGGGCCGACAGTGCCCTGGCCCTGTGCGGACATGACGGCAACAAGAGCCAGAGTCGAGATAGCAGGGCAGACAATGTTTGCCTCCTGTTCAACACTGGCAACGATTTCAACAATCTTGTCTACAAGCGATTGGTCCATGATGTTCCAGGCTGCCGGATGGCGCTGGAGCAGCGTGCACAGGCACGCCAGGTTTGTGGCTAAGTGCACGCCCTGGCATTCGTAAACACCATACTTGATGGCGAGCAGAGCGGCCGCCGTCTGTTTAGGGTCAGCAAGAAGGTTTTCTGAGTTCTGGGTTAGTAGAGTTTATGGGGTAGAGTGGGGCAAGAGGGCACATCTAGGGTCGAAACGAGATCTAGCGAGATTAAACAGCTAGCTGAGCGTTCGAGCTCCACGGGAATACACAAAAAGTCGCCTCGCCCACACCCTCCAGACAACCAATAGCTTCCCCATGAGATAAGCTCAAAGCCTAGGGGAAAAAAGTTGCAGATGCGGGGAAAGGCACATTTCAACGCCAAGCATTCGATAGACAAGCCAAGAGGACAGGAATACAACACAATCAAGAAGACTCGATCTTCCCACTTGAAAGTTTGCGATTTCACTTCGACTCCTTCCCCAGCCGCCAACGCCAAAACGACAACAAGGATACTTACAGTAGAGGTTTTACAATTTGAGAAACAGGATTAGGGACGATACATACCAGTTTCCTGTGGCACCTTGAGGGCTTCGTAAACGTGACGAAAATCCATGATTTTGGCACTTGAAAAATGTGATGGGGCAGATGGAGAGATCGGCCGTCGTTGGCAATCGTGCGATTGATCTAGTTCCAGGAAGTGCGCGCCGGATGCGGTGTCAAGGCGTCTTTTTCAGCACTCTCGAGGAGGCAGGATTTCACGTGAGGTGCAAACCACAGGCAGGGTTCAACGGCGGTGTGCAGTAAGGCAGCAGGAGAAGGCTATAAAATACATACGCCGGCAGGAGTTTTTCGTTTGGAATCTTTCCCGGAGTTGCTGCGGACTCACAGCGAGCAAGAGCTCCAATAAATGACGTGTCACATTTCAGCAGTTCTCGTTCCAGCTGCCTCTTTTGGCCGCCTCTAAATTGCCCTCCCCAGAGGCAGGGACCAGCACAGAGCCAGAAGAAGGGTCCCAAGCAGAACGCCGCAAACTCTGGGCGACGCATCAAGGCAGCAGATTAGGGGGGAAGCCTATTCCGTAGGGCAGCTTTTTTCACAGACAGCATTTCAGGGGGGAACAATGTCAACAGGGCAGGAGATGGCGGTAATTGGCCAGTTGACTGGCCAACTGAAGGACGAGTTCAAGACACTGTGTCGCGAATATGACAGTTGGAGAAACCAACAGATCAAGGTCGTTAAGACGGCGCAACAGGTTCACGAAACACTGACGGCCGTCAAGGCGCAGGCAAAGCGGCCATAGATAACAGAGCTGGTCTCAATACCATTCATATTAATATACTCATTTCTGAGCAATGCTGTAGCGTCTATCTAGACTATTTTCTCTTTCTGTTGCGCTTCTTCTTGGGCTTGGAATGGCCCTTGGTGGCATTAGTTGACGCGTCTGGGGCCTTGGTTGGGGCAGGTGTGTTTGACGAGTCAGACGGTTTGTCGTCAGTTGCTTTCGGCGTTTCATCAGGTGTTTCATGAGGTGATTTTGGCGTAGCAGCTTCGTCAGACTGCTTGGCATGTTCTTGATCATTGACCTCAGCCTCAGCAGGGATCTCAGCAGGGACCTCAGCGGGGACGCCAGCAAGTTCCGTGGCAGGGTCTTTGACAGGTTCCTTAGAGGGCTCGGTGGAAGTCTCGGAAGAATGCTCAGAAGAATTCTCAGGAGAAGGATCAGCACGCTCAGCGCTGATCTTAGCAACAGGCTCGGCGGGCTCGCCATCAGTCTCGGAAATCTCAGGGTGAGGCTCAGAGACCTTGGCTTCAGGTTCGGCGACCTCAGGGACGTGCTCGACAGACTCTGCGGGTTCAGCCGCAGTCTCAGCAGCAGGCTCAGCGACAGGCTCAGCAACAGGTTCAGTGACAGGCTCGGCTTGCTCAATGGGTTCAGCAGCAGGATCAACAACAGGCTCAACAACAGGCTCAACAACAGGCTCAACAACAGGCTCAACAACAGGCTCAACAACAGGCTCAACAACGAGCTCAGCAGGCTTAGCAACCGACTCCGTAGATTCAACAGAAGCCTTGACGGGTTCAGCAACAGGCTCTGCGACCTCATGGAGTATCCCTGCGGGTTCAGCAACAGGCAGGGCAATCTCAGGGACAGTCTCGGCGAGCTCGGCAGCAGGCTCAGCGATCTCAGAAACAGACTGAGAAGGCTCAACAGCAGGCAATGGTTCAGAATTATCCTCATCTTGCTTCTCCGATTGTTTTTCCGTAATATCCTTCTTCGTGGCATCCCCAGAAGCTTCACTTGCCTTAGGAGCAGAGTCATTGGTGTGCGTAGTTTCACCTCCATGTGTCTCTGCAACAGGCCCCTCAGCACCCGTAGCTACATTTGCATCCTCCTTCGGAAGTTCTGGGAGAGACTTTTCATCTATGGTGGCACCTTCCTTACTAGAACTCTGCTCAACAGCAGGCTCTTTAGCAGTGTCGGCGGCGGTGCCATTTTCTGGCAATTCTTGATGGCCATTCTGGATAGATTCATTGGTAGTAGCATCCTGTTTGCTTCCATTTTTGACAACTGCAACACCTTCTGTTTCGTGAGGTGTCTCTCCATTATGCTGTTCTTTGACAGATTCCGTCGTTTGCACTTCCTGAGCATTGTCTCCTAATACATTGCTCACGTCCACATCTTTCTTTATATCGCCACTCTTTTCTTCAACCATGGAATGCTCAATAGCCATCGACTCGTCCGCGTACGATGCATCCATATCCAGTACAGCTGAACTTGAAAGACTTTCACTATGTCGTGAAGGCTGCTCCTTCTGAGGGACATCGAGACTAGCATCAAACATTACAATGCTAGGAGTTTGCACTCTCGATTTATCCACGCTCGGTCTGCTACTGGGTGGCAGATAATCTCCCTCCTCTTCAAGGCCAAAACTATTGACAGTTTCCCAAAGAACCTCGGCGACATTCCCTGATCCATCTACATCCTTCAACTGCTCTCTGAAGAGCTCTATGTCTCGAAGGACCCTTAGTTTCTCGTCTTGGCTATGCAGTTTAACCTTGGTGAACTCCTCGAGAAGCTTTCGCTTGTAAATATCAAACATGCGCGAAGTAACAGCCACATAATCCGCCTTTGGAAGCATAGTACTCATGATCTTCGTCAGTACTTGAGTATCCTTCACAAGAGACTTGACATAGGCATTAGGACCATTCAAGGGTAGAGACCAATCGATAGTAGCAATTGCCTCTGTGTATTTGGTGGCCTTACTCGACATGAGCGTGACAAACTTGTCATGGATCTGCGCACGGTGCTGAACAAGCTCTTTCTGAACATTGTCCAATGGCAGAAGTGCCGCTGCTGAATGTCGTCGGATGGATTCACGGATATACGGAAGCAGCGTGATTACTAAATTCAGCGATTCAGAAGCCAATGCTAGATGCTTTGCAGTGATGTGTTTCAACCCCGCTGTCCTTGTAGCGCCAGCGCCTAAAATCATGTCGCGAGTCAGACTATTAAAAGTGCTAATAAGCTCGGTCTGCTTGCTTATGAGGTCATTAGCAAGATGCGGAAACGTATAGAGGAAAATCATATACTTCTCTGCAAGCCTAACCGTTGTAATTGCTGCTGCACCGACTCTCATAACGTTTCCTTCAACCTTCACACCCTTTGTGACCGGTTCTGGAGTAGCATTATCACTCGATCCCTTGTTCGCATCTATGGATAGCCTTGCAACCCAGTCTTCAGGATCTTTCTCCATTGACTCCACAAAGCGATCAACAAGAGCTTGAAAGTCACGCGAAACCTCAGGCTCTTTCCAGGAATCTCTTTCGATGAATTGTGTAAGCTCCGTTAAACTTGTAGTATGCATACTGGCCATATAGTCTCTAATCTGTTGAGAAATTTCCTTGTTCAAGTCAAATGAAGTCTCACCGCAGATAGCCTCGCACTCATTCAAAAATACATAATTGAAGAGGTAATAAGTGACAAACTGTCTCTCAGAGAGCTGTGAGTTTTGAGTACGACGCACAGCAAATATACGCGACATGCGCTTCTGTGCCATATTAACAATGTCGGCAAGCAAGGCAGTCATATCGATCACGCCGTCTGGCAAAGACGAGGTGATATCAAGCACAAGTTTCTGTTGAGTTGAAAGACGCCTGAAGAGCTCAGACAGAGAACAGCACATGTCACGAACCATTTCTTCATTTTGCTCAGCAGACATTGCTCGAACACGATTAGCAATGGCCCTGGTCTTGTCAATTTTTGGATCAACTTTACCGAATCCAAACGAGGAAGACGTGCTAGTAGCGACAGACCCCACGGACTCATCATCGGACGCTTGAAGGTGCTGTCGCACAAGTGCACGAGCTTCCGCTTGCACCACGGTTTGATATGCCAAGAAGGCACTTTGAATGATGGCACACCGATCCAAGCCTGCGACAATTGTAGTAAGGTTCTCGCGCAGATCCTTGGAAACGTCCAAGTAGGATCTATTAAAGTCGTCTCCACTTCTCCTTGCTTTATCTAGAGGTCTTTGCAGCCGTTTAATCGTATCTTGTTGTGAGACCGACTCGACATGAGAGCGAACGTCGCCAAGAAGTGCATCAACAAACGCCTTTTTGAAGGAATCACCAGTCCTGATGCGCAAGTTTACAAGAGACGCCCGAAGAGGTTCCAATCCCACGATAGAGCGCAGATCGACAGGTGGATTGGAGTATGAAGAAGTCCAAGTTGATACCAGCTGATGTGCATTTTTAGCCAGCTGGCTATCCTGAGCCTGTGGGTTACCCGCAATCAATGACTCTGTGGCATCAATGAGATCTAGGCATTTTTGGGAATTACTTTCCTGCAGAGCGGCTTCTGCATCGTCTGCCTTGCTAAAAACAAGCTGAATCTGACCCAGAGATTCCTGCAGAACCTCGGCTCTTTCAAGCTGGCTTGCCAGCTGTAACTTTTGCACCTTTGCCAAGGTATACTTTTCATCAGCAAACTTTAGATCTTGCTCCAACTGGTCTACTTGAGCTATGCATGCTTCTGCGTCTTGTGAGATTTCCTTCATGTCGCCGAGGGCCAAGAAAAACGACTCTGAGGCCCGAGAAATCTCTCGTATAAGATTAACCTCAACAATATCAGTATACCAAGAAAGCTTCTCTTGCAGCAAAGAAGAGTGTGTCAACAGATTGGAGGGATCAGACTCTTCGGACTGAACGATATCTTTATTTTCGGAGACAACGTCAAAGATGCGGGGATTATCGAGCTCAAACTTGGCATCAAAAAACACCTCTGGAATAGAATCAACAGAAGGAACATCGTCTATCCGTGTCTCATTGACATCTGGCTTTGTATCGTAGAAGGCTTCATAGGACTCTGTAATGCCAGTGATATAGTTAGCAAACTGAGCACGATCGACCTTCTTAATCGGAGCAAGGCGAACCTGGGGAATGTCCTTCGCCGTAGGCGTCCTGAACCAGTGAGATGGAGCTGCCTGGCTGTCCGTTTCCAGTAGAGAAGCAATGGAGTTTGGCCCCAAGGTGCCAGAAACGGGCGGCAGTTTGTTGAGACCTAGAGGAAGAGGAGACATTGTGTTTCCAAATGCAGAAGACGTCGTTGTAAAAGAAGATTCTAAAGACGAAGAACGTCTTGGAGAGACGAGTGAGGCTGCCGTGACTCCCGCCATTGCAGGGTTCGTAACTGACGGCGATCCCACGGAGTTTGTCGTCACAGCCCGGAGTGAGGGCGTCGTCGTTTGCGATGACATTGCTGTCGTACAAGCGGAAATGACTCCAGAAGCTGTTTCAAGGTCGACGTGGCTGCTTAGGCTTTGGTGTGTCTTTTGGTGACGGATGTCAATTGTGTGATTATTTGGAGTTGGGAAGGGTCCAGTTTGTGGGGTGAAGAGGAGGAGAGAAGATGGGACAAGACTTTGACAGAGGGTTAGCAGGAAGGGTTAGGTAAAGGGTTAGGGTCTGTTGTAGCGGTTACTTTGTGCTGCAAATGAGTATCCTGAGTGCCATTTCTCGGGTTGTTGGAGCTCCATTTAGCCTGTGCTCCGTGCTGAGGTGTTGCGTGGCAGTGACACACGCAGACTCCACACATCTCCAGAAGTAGAAAACAATAAATACATTTTGCTATTAGAATAAGAATATACAACTGTACAAGATAACAAAAAAACAATAAATAATCATTTGCTGCCTTATCTCCACTTCAGCATGTGCTTGGCCAGGTCGGTGATGCTCTGTCTCTTGTCCTTGCCGTTAGCCTCCAGCAGCGATGAGGCCGACTGGGTGCTGGGCAGAGACTCACCCAAAATGGGCTCACTGTTGGTCGCTGGCGGCGAATGTAAAGGTGGAGACGATAGTAGCAACTTGTCGTTCACTTCCAGTACTTCGTCGGAGCCGCGCTTTGGAGGGAGCGTATTGGGTGGTTCAAACGTTGCCGGTGGCTCTGATGTGGCACGAACTGGAGTACGCGAAGTCATGTTAGAGGGCGAGCCTGTTGGAGAGGCGGCAGGTGAAATATACACGATCGAATAATCGTAGTTTGATGTGGATGTGTGGGTGCGACGCCTGGAGGCGTTAGGGTTGAGAGCATGCGCTACGGCCTTTCTTACAGCAGTCTCCTGGGTGCGCGTAGTCGATGATGATGCGGTAGATTGTGATGATGCTGGTGTAGAATGCTCGGCCGGCACTTGCACTGGCGAAGGTGCTGGACGCTTGGGTGCAATTTCGAATGGCCTGTCTTCTTCTTCTTCGTCGGTGTCGTCGTCGTCATCGCTGGCATCACTGTCTTCTTCGTACTTGAGAGTGGTTGCCGGTATCGATGCAATAATGTTGCGATTGCTAGGCTGATGGTGAAGGCCAATGGTGGACTGTGAACGAACGTTCAAAAACAATCCTCCGCCTACCTCTTCATCTTCAGAGTCATCAGTATCCTCTTCTTCCTCATCGTCTGGGTCGTTGCCAGCCTCCTCAGCAGACTCGTAGTCAACAGAAATACACTGCTCTACACGATCATTAAAATGCACAAATCTGTGTTTGACTTGGGGGAGGTTGCTGGTATGAGAATGCTGTCTTTGAGAAACGAGAGACACTGCCGAGGACTTGTCTTCGCCAGCAGCAGCCAATGGAAGGTGCTCAGGCGAACTTGGAGTGTGCCGTGTTGCATCATACTGCTTGTTAACAAGTAAGGAAATGTCCTCCACAGACTGGTCGTGCGGGCCATGTCTGTACTTGTGATGACGAATATAGTTTGATGCAGCCTCTCCAGTAGCAAGACCTGCGCTGGTACTTTCAGCTGCAGTTGCTAGAGAGGAATCGAGCATGATTTGAGACATTGTACGCTTCTTGAGAATTGGCTTGGCAGCACATGCATTGTCGCCTTCGTCTGCTTGGGCGGCCTGCGTAGGGGGTACAACTATTGACAGGTCGTCATCTGAGTTGGAACGCTGAGCTCTACTGAGTTCATTCTCGTGGTAGAGAGGTCCGTAGAGCCATGTAATGTCATAGTCCTTGAGCCAGTTGAGAGATTCCGGACGGGCCGTCTTGAGGTTGTACTTTGCCTTAGCCCAGGATCTCCACGATGCGTTTTCCAATCGTGCAGAGTTGGTAACGTCACGACGACGGTTGACAATGTACCTCCAGGACGCTGAGACGTCCGACTCATTCCAGTTGTGCGAAAAATAGTCCACAAGCACGGACGGTTTGTGGAACAGCGTCGAGTCGTCAGCTGCAACTAGCGGCGGGGAGTCCGTTGTCGATGTTTTGACGGAATGGTCGCTTGCAGTGTCGTGGATATCGTGAGTGTCGATGGATGATGCTGAAATGGATGGAGATGCAGCAGATGGAACGGGGAGAGACACTTTGGCGGGAGCAGCGACTGGCTGTACAGCGGATTTAGGAGGAGAGCCGACAGGCGAAGTAGAGTCTGGAATTGTGCGCTTAGGAACGGCCCTTGGCTGTTCTTTTGGCTGCTCCTTCCTGTCGCCTACCTTAGCAGTAGCCTGGAGATGCGGGTAGTCGGCCATGGTGCCGACGAGGGAGTTTTTGAGGGACATTGAGTCCGGCAGGTCCTCCAAAACGCCCATGGACCTTGTTCGTTTGAGGGCAAAGGACTTTTGCTCAAACTCCTCGCTGGAGACGACCTCGGCCTTGGAGAAGCTCTGGTCTGGTCTAAACTCCATGAAATCCGAGCCCTGGGGCCTGCGGCTCTTTGGCAGTCCGCCGGCGGCCTGTAGCATTGACTTGTTGGCCATTCCGTAGGAGGACGTCCGTTGCAGAGTGGGTTTCGCCTGAGGGGCCGGCGCGGGGGCATGAGCTGGCGGACTGGATGTTGGTGAGTCCGACAAGCCTAACGAACCCAGCGAAGTGGCAACGCTGGGCTCGCTCTCACGGTCCACCTGGACGCCGAGAGAGAGAACTGGCGTGGCCAGCTTACGAGTCATGTTGTGCGAGACGCAAAGAACAGGCTGCTTTGTCTCTGGTCAACACGGGGGACACTACGATACAGTCCAAAACTACACCAAAAACACCGTCGAGTGCTCGTTTGAATCTCTTGGTTTGTCTCGTTGAAAGGACGCAGTAGAGACGTTCAGTAACGGAGGGGGCCACGAGCGGTTACACAAAAGAGACACGGCGGAGGGGGCCTGGCTATTTTTTTTATATAAGGAGTGGTGAAGGGAAACTGGCTGTTTTTACTGGGTCAACTAAAACAGGGCTGACTTTAATTTTGTGGGGAATGGGGCAGTTTTTTCGTTGTGACGGAGACCTGAATTCCGGGGCGGCTGGGGTTTTCGCGGGGGGGGCTTTCCTGGGGCTTGTCTGGAGCCGGCTTGGCGAGCCTGGGGTGTGGGTTTCTGGGGAGCGATTGGCGGCGACCCGTCACCTTTGAGGCTGTCTACAAATCGTTGAAAAGAATCGTCACTTTTTTCGAACCTCGTGGGTTCGTCTCGCCGCTGTTCCTGTTTTTGGCCACGCGCTCAGCAGCCTCTGCGGTACGGCACACCCAGTCCAAAAAAAAGCCCAGCTTAAAAGCGTGTCACATGATGGGTGCGGAGAAGCACGGAACGACGAGATGCTGCGAACTAGCGTGAACTGAGAGAGTAAAACTGACATTCTGGCCAACATTTTTGCACACTGCCTCTACAGTTCCTCGAGAACCTCGTAGTGCCGGCTGCGTACCTCTGTCTCACCGCGGCATGACCCCGGGCGGCTCAGAAGGCTCGTAACATTTCGGAACGGCTGTGTGCGTTGCCGCTTAAGCGCGGAACATCGGGCTTGAGCTAATAAGACCAGAGATATAAGCGACGCCAGAACATGGCAGCCGAGCAGACGAGTCTCCACATGACTGGAAACCCTCATCCAATAGCATGAGCACCTTTGGTTCAATGTCATGTTGGTTGTCCCTGTGGCCATCATGCAAAGCCCGGAAAAATTGTCATTGCCGGAAAAAAAATAGTTCCCCATTCAGACGGTTGCAACAACGGCATTCATCTAACGTGTTGTCTTGGCGACGAAGCACCTACTGTGCAACACGCTCATCTAAGGCGTGTTTCTTTGGCAACCACTTTCTGTTGAAGCTCTTCACGTTGTTCAATGTGACCCCCATGCTGGCCATCATCCCTGCTGCGGTTAATCGGAAGCCTGAGGTAATCTGGGCATCTGGGCATCTGGGCATCTGGGGTATCAGGTAAATTGAGGTAAGTTAGTCGTTGGGTAACTCTTTCTCTCGTCTCTGTACTTGGGTCTTTGTAGCTGTTTATGTAATCTGTGCAACTTTGTTCAATTGTATGTTCTTTGATGTATGCCGGCGTCATCTCATCTGAGAGCATGTGGTGGTTGTATTCTTGGTTAATTGAGTTTACTCGAGATTGTCTCTTTCGATTCACGGTTTCTCCGCCATCTCTCTATAGAATCATTGTGCGTAGTTTTAGTAGTGTGTTTGCAGTTCGACAGAGACAGAGACAGAGAATACCATACCATGGCAATTGGTTCAATTCGTCCGATAACACTAGATTAAGAATAGCTCTTTCATTCAGGTGCCCGTCTAAGTAGTTTTCTCAGTTAGTTTATTCTCTGTCAGTTGACTTGACTCAGCTAAGCAGCAGAGGACTTAACTCAACGATAGCACAGTAGATCTTTACTCTAGTCACAGGATACACCGAGGAATTGTCCTGTTGCTCACGCTAACGAAACAATACATCACTCAACAGATTTCGTTATTCTATTACGACCGGCTCGGCCCGCTATTTACAATGCATCCACCTACTGGAACAACCTGCTGCTCACAACAGACCAGTCAATGGCGTCCCAAACCTTCTCCAAGTACTCCTGCTTTCCGTCCACTCCAAAGTCCGGCAAGTATGCATGCTGCCAGACATTAATGGCCAGCAGGGGAAGCGGGTAGTCTCGCTCGCCCTGAACGACTTCCTGAAGAGCTTCAAGGGTCTCTTGCGTCTCTTCAGAAACCGCACCAGCATTCAAATCAAGCAGCTGGAAACGCGCAGCGTCAAAGGGACTGCCGGCGTTGTTGGATGCAATAACTTGAAGTGACTTGTCAGTGTGCTCAATGAGGAAAACCCATCCGTTGCCAACAAGAGAGTTTGCTGCAGCAATGACACGCTCTTTGAGGACAGGCAGAGACAGTCCATTCTGTTCGAGGCGTTCTGCCAGAGCGATTGATGGCTTTGAAGCGCTGTTTGTCAGAGCATCAAAAAACAGGTGATTATTATGAGCCTGGGAAGCCAGGTTGAAAACAGCCGCCTCGTCTGCCTTCCTGGCAGTGGAAACAGCAATGGCAAAGGGAGAACGAGTCTCGTTAGCCGTTTCGACAGTCAACTTGGTCAGATTCTCCAAAAGTCTGCTCTGATACTCTGTCCATGCCGTCTGGAAGCCTTTTGCGGAATATACCGGGGAAATGCCAGACTGTGAATACGCCTCAAAGTTCTTTAGCCGGGGTAACGTGTGAATGAATCGTTTACTGGCGCGAGAAAGCATCTTTTATGGATAAAACCAGAGTTTTTGCTGGTTTTGAAAGAAATGTCAGAGTGTTATTTGGAATAATTCGTGTGAGTTGGTGAAGTCACGTGAGAGAGTCGACATGATGGACAAAGGAAGAGACAAGGCGACTCAAGAGAGATATAGAAATTGTCTGTTTTGCCAGTGTTAACTCTTCCAGTCTCTTCTCATTCCCTCTATCCGCACGGTTCCGTTGCCGCCGCCACCGAGAGCAATCGCACTACCCAATTAGGTCCGCCTTGAAGCAGCTAGCACTTCCATCGGACATAATCCATCGGACGTATTCATCGGACGCAAATAGTTTCATACCATGATCAAGAGCTCTGTCAGACCATTGCTCAAACGGCCATTTAACCCGTTGAACCCGTTACATAATCGCACGCTCTTTGTGCCCAGAACGCTGCAATCGCCGCTTGACAGAGATAGAATTCCACGGAACCTGAATCGGCTGCGACAGCAGCAGTCGGGAAGACAATCTCAGTACGAACCTAAAACTGTGTATCCAGATGCCATTTACACCCCGGACGGGCAATACGCTGGAGGACTTATCCAGAACTCAGATGCCGTCGTGGACCTCTTGTCGAGACCGACACTAATTATTCAAAGAAACATTGAGCTCATGAATGTCTTTCTCGGCTTTGAACAGGCCAACAGATACAATATTCTCAGTGCTGAGGGCGAGTTCCTGGGCAGAATTGAGGAGGAGGACTTTGGGCTCATGAAGGCAATCATGAGACAGGTGTATCGTCTGCATCGTCCCTTCATCACAAGAGTCTATGACCGAGAGGACCGCCATATCCTGACCATTCAGCGTCCGTTTTCCTTCATCAACTCCAAAATTAAAGCCATCTTGCCAGGCGTTGGCCCGACAGGTGAGGGTGTTGTCATTGGAGAAACAAGACAGCAATGGCATTTGTGGAGGCGAAAGTACAATCTCTTTCTGTCTGACAGTACGGTGAATCCAGATGAGGACGTTGTGTTCGACCAGTTTGGTGTCTGCGATGCTCCTTTCCTTTCCTTCACCTTTCCCATTGAGAACGAAGAGGGCAAGGTCATTGGCCAGGTGGACAGAAACTGGGTCGGTTTGGCCAGAGAGTTCTTTACTGATACCGGTGTCTATGTGCTGAGGATGGAGCCGTCGTCGTTAGAAGGTGTTATTGCCCCGGAGTGGATCGGTGATGCCTTGAGCTTGGATCAGCGTGCCGTCATGCTTGCTAATGCAGTCTCCATTGACTTTGACTACTTTTCCAGACATTCTGGAAGCGGAGGAGGACTCTTTTCGTTTGGTGAATGGGAGTAGGTTTGTGGATCGTTGTCATGTTCATCCACGGCCAACTCTTGCCAAGATTTAGGGGTGGTGAGCGTCAAGCGATACGTTTAGCGACGGACTAACTCAACACTCCTTTGGAGAGAAGCTTTGCGTCTGAATCTGCTTGGCGATCACTCTTGTGTGTCACGGAGACGCCCAGTACGTCGTATCGCTGGCTGTTAACTGTCCTCTATGCAGTATCAAATACAGTACCCCCTTCATTAGTCTACATAGCTTGAAATAGCCTGAAAAAAGACGTTCGCTATCTAAAATAATCAAGAGCCTGACTAAACTCACTTTCCTCATCGCAACCCTATCCGCCTCTACTATTTCCTCATTTGGCGATTAGCACATCTCTTCATCACTAACGCCATGTCTGGATGGAATACAATCGAATCTGACGCGGGACTGTTTACTGAGCTGATCGAGAAACTGGGTGTTGAAGACGCTGAGTTTGACGAGCTCTGGTCCCTGGACGAAGCCACTTTGCGGGAAGTCAATCCGCTTGGCGTTGTCTTTCTCTTTAAATACAGAAGTGGACTGTACGATGGCGACCTGATAACTGGAGGCTCGTACGATCCAGACGCAAACATTTTCTTTGCCCATCAAAAGATCCAAAACGCTTGCGCCACTCAGGCGATATTATGTCTGCTGCTCAACTTGAAAAATGAGGTGAAACCAGGTCCGGAGCTGACCCAATTCTATGAGTTTACAGAAGCATTTGACCCTGAGCTGCGTGGCGAGGCCATTTCGAACTACGACACTATCCGTGAAGTGCATAATTCGTTTTCCAGACCGAATCCTTTTGTGGATGACGATCAGGAACCGTCCAGGGACGAGGACGACGATGGATTGTACCACTTCATCACCTATGTTCGTGCAGACGGTAAGTTTTATGAGCTTGACGGCCTACGCCCATATCCAATTTCTCATGGACCGTGCTCCTCGCATGAAGAGTTTATAAAGATGCTGCCGCAAGTGGTTGAGCGACGGACCCAGGCAGCGCCAGAGGGCGAGATGCGTTACTCCTTGCTTGCCCTGGTTAAGGATAGACGACAGTTGCTCAGCTCAGTCGGAGATGAAACTGGTTTGCTGAGAGAGCAAGAAAAGAGAGATGCCTGGCACCGTGAAAACGTGCTACGACGAGAAAACTTTATTGGTCTTATCAACGGACTGGTGAAGGGTGTCTCAGCACAAGAAAGCGATGAGAAGTGGAACAGGCGCTTAGAGAGTGCTAGAGAAAAGACCAAGGAGATGCTGAAGAGAGGCCAGTAGGTAGCGAGAGCATTCCCCTGATCTAATGCATGAGATTACTAAATGGTAGGATAAATACATATGGTACAATGCTATTTGTTTTTCTATGCAAGTTTATCAGTCGATATCCAGTACCACGTTGGCAACGACATTTCTGTAACTAGTGGACACTGTCCAATATAGTCTTGGCTGCGTCAATATCTTGCTCGTTAACAATCACCACACCCGAAAGAGCCGTGGAAAGATAACTCATGTGAAGGTCTGTAGAGTTCTTCATAAGAATAGAGGCAATACCAGAGACGATACCCGTCGAGTCTTGTGGCAACTGTCGTAGATCAAACGCAATAGGAATGACATAGTCTGTTTGGCAGCCCTGTAGAATCTTGTCTGGAAAGTTCTCGAGAACCTGTGAGTCGGCAATAAAAGACATTTCTTCATCAGCCAACGTGACAGAAAAGTACCTAGGAGGTGCGAGTAGCACCTTTGTAACATGCAAGTTAATAATCTCGTCATCCTGGACACTGGAAGCGCGCGCCCCAGACAGTACAAGTTTCTCGTTAACATCCAGTTGAGGCGTTACGCCAGCCTTTTTGAATAGTGTAAACGTTCCATCTGATAAAGCATTTAACTCAGGAGAGTCCAATATTGGTGCTGCGGTGTCGGCCACATATGACTGTGAAAGGTTGGAGAATGTAAATCCTTTGGCTTGTAGAGCTGTCTTGACCTTGTTCTCAGCATCGGCAGGAATGAGTACAAAATCAGAGGAGTACGTTGGAATAAAAAAGATTGGAATGCCTGCAGCAGATAATGGAGCAGTGATCTCCAAGACCCTAGAACCGGTGTCCGAGCCGTCGCCATCTATTTGTAGCGCACGGTACTCTCCATCCAACACCTGAACGCCAAGTTGTCTGCCCATGAGTGCGAGTTGCTTCCCAAAGAGCTTCTGTACCAGGGTAGTTGGACATATCAGTGAGCACTCAAACGGAGTAAAAGAAACATTAACAAATTCGTCAAGATCCAAACCCTCAAAACTGTCGGCGACAAGATCTACTTCACTTAGCCGCGAATTGTCGGACGCAACTTGAGATGAACGCTTTGCATTCACATCAAACGACGGAGAATCTGGCTGGTTCTTCCATACACCAAGAAAAAGCTGCAGAACGCCGTGAGAAAAGAGGGGATAGGCCTCCAGCGGAATTGAAATAAGGCTCAGCTTGCATTTCTATGTTAGTTTTGAGTTTTGCTGAAATGTCTTGTGACCACACTTACCAGAAGCTGCACTTGGCTGCTCATTGTGAAAACCAACTACAAGGAAAAACGAATCACAGAGCCAAACAAAAGTGTAGCGAAAGTGAAGAGAATGCGAAATAGACAGTTAAATTTTCAAGAGCCTTGATTCACAGTCGAAGACTGTTTTGGGTCGGGGTGCTGCTAATTGGTGTTTACTTTTTGCACCAGTAAATTATCTCCTTCCCGTTTGGGTTAGACTGAGAATCTTGCATGAGAAGTATTTTGTGGAGGTTGGACGTAAAACCTGTAAAGAGCAGTAACGAGGTTCTCAGAAGGGTCTCAGCGTTGGTAATTGACGAGTGTGTTTCACCTGCCTTGTTTGTCGTCTAATCTTTGTCAGCGCTCAGCTCACCATGGCGTCATAATATCATCTCTGCACGCTGCCTGTGATATGACCCACCCACATGTTTGCAGTAGTTTTTTGTAGCAGAGGTGAAATAGTTTTCAGTTTAAGATCTGCGTCATCTTGTTCAGTTCTTTGGTATCTTGGTCAGTTGTGAGCCCCACGGTTTAGTGGATTTTGCAGGTGCTGCTTTTGTCGTCGTTAGTTGTAGCACCTTTGCTTATCAGAATGTGGGTCTTGCCGGAACATTTAGTAATACACAACTCTGGACAGAGTGTCACCGGGTCAGTCAGTGACAGCGACAGGCATTTGGCGCCACGCTAGTACTCGCGTGGGATTCCGTTTCCGTAACGTTAGTTGATCACATTTGGGATGTCTGGCGCTTGGCGGAACTTCTCCACAAAATCGCCACTTGAGCAGGGCCACGGTTCATAAGTGTCCACTGCGTGCTGCTGTTTGTTCGTGGGTGTCCATAAGAGGTGCCGCAGCGGCGCATAGCGCGGTTTTTGGTGTGACGCACTCGTGCTTATCTGCTGGCGCCGTATGGGATTGTGTTACGTAGCGGTCTGTGACTACCCCGCATTGCGGTTATTGGCGAGCTGGGCCACGAGCCCTCCAAGTCAGATACCAGAGCAACGGCCTACTATTGCCCAGAGCCTCTGCTGAGATGACATGCAAAGATAAATAGCATCAGCTATCCAAGTAGTGTAGTAGTTTGCCAAATCTCCCGTGAAAATGGCTAATAAATTCTCGTCCCGCGACCAGCAGACGCTGTCCATCATTCTCGGTCAGAACGACAACCAGGTGCAAGTTGAACAAGTAGAAACTCCTAGCATTGACAACTTTGAAGCTCTAAAGGCAGAAGAAGCCAGAGCCGTTGAGCTCGCTGAAAAACAAAATCAGCTTGTCGCGGCTCTCTCGGCTCTCGACTCGCTCATCGCCAGGGCCCCAGAATACGCCTCTGCATACAGCAACCGCGCACAGGTCAAGAAGCTGCTCCGTTACTCGGAAGAGGAGGTCATTTCGGACCTGGAGCAGGCCATCTCGGCATGCCGGGCCGCTTGCCCGCTCACGGCATGGCATGCCAGTGTTCTCCAGCAGGCCTACGCGCACCTGGGCGATATTTGCTGGGCCCAGGCCATGTCAGCTGAGAAGGAAGCCAAGTGGCGCTTGGAGGAGGCTGCCAGTGAGTACTACATGCAGTCTTCAAAGTATGGCCACGAGTTTGCTGGCGCACTCTCGCAGGCCGTGAACCCGTACGCCAAACTGTGCGGATCCATGGTTCAGCAGGCACTGCAACTAGATAGAAATCCGCATAGCAAATAACGCAAGTCTACATTCCCTTTCCGCCCTTTTGTGGGTGGCTTTCGGTCAGATCAGCTGCCGGCCCTAAAAACTCTGTTGAACTTGATCAGAACGGAAAATCCGCCAATTGCCGAGACAGGGTGCTCATCGCGGCGTACCTTCTGAGCTCGTTCACAAATAAACTTTTGGGGAATATATATAGAGACGGCGTGCTATCTACTTCAATACAATATACATCAATCATGGCTCCATCCTTAGCTCCTTCTTTGGCTCCTCCTGCTGAGACTGGTTATGAACAGGCTGCAGGTGTCCAGGGCCACTTCACAGGCTATCACCACGTTACTTGGTACGTGAGCAATGCCAAAATGGCCGCTGCCTTCTACACGGCGAGGATGGGCTTTACCCACAAGGCCTACCTGGGCCTAGAGACTGGCTCTCGTGCCATTGCCAGCCACGTCGTGGCGAACAACAAGGTTGTGTTTGTCTTTAAATCCACCCTCAAGAGCCACTCTGACGATCCCGAGGAAGATGCACTGGTTAAGAGCATTTCAGCCCATGTGGCCAAGCATGGAGACGGCGTCAAGGACGTTGCCTTTGCTGTTGATGACGTAACTGGCCTGTTTCACCAAGCTGTCAAGAACGGCGCTGTTGCCGTGGCTCCGCCTAGACTCTCTCATGACGAACACGGATGGGTGAAGACGGCAGTCATTCAGACCTACGGCGAGACCACCCACACGCTGATTGAGACTGGCAACTACGACGGCCCCTTCCTGCCGGGCTACATCGACCCATCGCATTCCGATCCGCTCAATGAGATTCTTGGCGCAATTAACCTTGAGCGTATTGACCACTGCGTCGGCAACCAGGGCTGGAACGAAATGCAGAGCGCCTGCGATGAGTATCAAAAGACGCTCGGATTCCACCGATTCTGGAGTGTCGATGACAAGGACATCCACACCAAGTACTCTGCCCTCAAATCAATCGTCATGGCATCACCCGACAATGTCATCAAGATGCCCATCAACGAGCCGGCTGTCGGCATCAAGAAGTCACAGATCGAGGAATTTATCGAGTTTTATGAGGGAGCCGGCGTACAGCATATTGCATTGAAGACACCAAATATTCTCGACACTATTCAAAAGATGAAGCAGAGGGGTGTCGAGTTTATCAAGGTGCCTAGCAGTTACTACGTTGATCTGCGTGAACGTCTTGCGCATTCCTCCATCAAGATTGAGGAAGATCTCAGAAATATTGAGGATCTCGATATCCTGGTGGACTTTGACGAAAACGGATACCTGCTTCAGCTCTTCACCAAGCCCCTGATGGATCGTCCAACAGTGTTTATTGAAATCATTCAGCGAAACAACTTTGAAGGCTTTGGTGCTGGTAACTTTAAGAGCCTTTTTGAGGCCATTGAGAGAGAGCAAGAGAAGAGAGGCAACCTGTAACTAAATAGCAAGTAGTATAGTTTCAATACACATTTATAAAAAAAGAATGCGATTTCCGCGGATCGAACGCGGGACCTCCAGATAACTTGAGTAAGACTGAAGTTGACTTCAGTCTGGCGCTCTCCCAACTGAGCTAAAACCGCAACTGTTGGAAGACAAACAGTGCCATGGAACAAATGCATCCGGCACAGCTATTTTTGAATATTGCTATTTTGCGAGTTTTTGACATTTTTGGTATTTGAGGTTATATTTATGGTCTACTATAATGTACAGAGCATATTAGAAAGTCATCACTAGGTAGAATCGGCTGGAAACGTTATCGAAATGTGTCACGTGCCGATAGGTCTAACGATTGTCAGGTAACACTGAGTTAAAACTAAAATTGTTGCTTTTTGCAATCTCAATAGTGTTAGTGTTAGTCACTGTATTGTTAGTGATATAATAACGTGTGTAGTGTGTCAATATGCTTACGAATATCCATTGTAACGTCGCGAAGCTTCATAGGGAGACTGAGAGTATGCTGTGGTCTGTAAGTTGATGTTTCGTCTTCTGCGTCTTCGCAGAAGTATTCTAACAATGAGAACTATTATCATTCTATTTGTGGGAAGAGTCACAAAGCTGTGCTGAGGCCGAGACAATCAATTAGCATCGGGGATGGAAGCGCACTTATAGCTTACAAGAAATCGGGCGGCACTGCTTGATCGTTGGCGTATTTTCGTCACAATGCGGCGATCACCTTCGAAGTGGGCGGTTCAGCAATCTGTATGATCCCCACAAACCCTGTTTGAGCCGTTTGCCTGAGAATGACCCATTGGCTCATTTGTGTGGTGTGCTCAACTCACATGAGAGGATCTCGAAACTCGGAATCAGAAAACCCAGAAGCTCTTTAATGATTAAACTTGGCCTTGCCTTGGCTTTGCATTGGCGTTAGTTGGGGGGCATTGACCAGTCAAATTGCCCTCATGAGGATCGTCGCAATGACTCAAGGTTGACTGGCCCGCAAGGCGTGTGCCATCATGAAAGTATCCGACCATCGCCATTGGCAATTACCAACGTTATTTCGACCCGGCAGACCTCATAAGCTCATTATGCTGATTCTATGTCTAAGCGATAACTGTTCTAACTACCATTGTCCATGGTCAGTGAGCCTACTCCCTAGGTCACTGGCCAGACCTGACTTGTTGTAACCGGCATACTGATTCGGCACAACGCAGAGCATAAACTCGCTGTGCCACCTCAGAGGATACTGAGTCATGTTCTACATATTGTTTATTCTACGTCGAAGTACTATCCATCTTCATGACTCGGCTGCAGCCACCTGCAGCCACCTGCAGGGACCAGTCATCACAACAGTACAAATCTCCAAACATCTGAGAGGTACGGAGTGGCGCAAAGAACAAATACATTGAGTACACAATTACAGCATTTATTATACAATGCTAAATTTCCAAGTGCTATTCTTATTTACTCTTGTTTACTCTTCTCTCACCTCCCCTCGTACGGTGGCATCGTGCGGCTGTTCATTATGTCCACCCAACCGTGTACACACCCACCGTCACAGTAACCCTAATGTTCGCGACAAACCCTAACGGAACCAACGACACACTCAGTAGACCCAAGTCGAAACCCTCCACATCCAAACTCACCATACACACAAAAATGGGCCGTCTTAATGAGTACCAGGTTATTGGACGTCACTTGCCAAGTGAGTCCGACCCAGAGCCAAAGCTCTACCGCATGAGAATCTTTGCACCAAACACCGTCGTTGCCAAGTCTCGTTTCTGGTACTTTCTGACCTCTCTGAGAAGAATCAAGAAGGCCAACGGTGAGATTGTCGCTGTCGACCTCATCCCTGAGCTCGAGCCAACCAGAGTCAAGAACTTTGGTATCTGGATCAGATACGACTCCCGTTCCGGCACCCACAACATGTACAAGGAGTACCGTGATCTGAGCCGTGTCGGTGCCGTCGAGACCATGTACCAGGACCTGGCCTCCCGTCACAGAGCCAGATTTAGATCTATCCAGATTCTCAAGGTTGTTGAGATTGAGAACGACGACGATGTCAAGAGACCATACATTAGACAGCTTTTGGCTGCCGACCTCAAGTTCCCTCTGCCACACCGTGTCGAGAAGGGTGGTGCTCTCTACGCCGAGAGAAGACCAACCACCTTTGAGTAAAGACCTCTTTGACAAGAGATTTTTATTGGGAGTTCTTGTTCGCTGCTGGCTTGCCCCGACTGGTAAAGGTTTGTGCAACTGGTTAGCGTGAAAAAAATATCATTTCAGCTGAAAGTGTCGAGTACGTAGCAGTTGATTGTAGTTATTAATATTCATGACTTATTGTTAGTCTGGGACTCGTGACTAGACTTGTCTGGGACTTGTTGCCTTGGCTTGTTGGTGGAGTTTTGTTAGTTCTGTTAGTTTTGCGTAGCCTGTGCTTGTTAGTCTTCGGTACTCTATGTTCGTTAGTGGGTGTCCATTAGTGGTTCTGTTCGTTGGTGGGAGTCCGTTAGTGGTCTTGTCGGGGATAGTGATAATGGTTCACTGAATGGTGGTTCTGAGGTCAATGGTCAAGTACTAAGGGTCGACTTCGATTCGAGCGCCTTCTCAGTTGCTCTGCCAACTAGACTGCCCATTGAAAAGGAGTCACCAATTTGTAACCATATCACTTCAATTAGCATCTACCGTATTCCTGTTACGGCACGTTTCTCTATGACTCGTCTTCCGCTATGACTTGCCCTGCACCCCATACCTGTTCAACCCCTAATTCATCTCTTCGCCTGTGACGGTGATATTGCCTGTATAGTCCTAAACGAGCGGTATTTTCTTTAAACCCCTTGGAACAGACTAGCATTTAATAAACTAAAGAATACAAATATAGCATATAGAAAACGTCAATACACCTCTACAGCCACCCTGGACCACCTCATCTCTGTACAAAGCCCAGAACGGCAACTCCAACCCACAACTCGCCAAGCCAACGCTCTCACGTGGGAACCACAGAGGAACCGCAGCAACGGCAGTTCCTGCTCCAATTTGACACATCACCTGATTCTCTTGCCAAGACTAACCATTCTGTCTCGGTGTCCCTCGGCCACCTAGCTGTGCTGTGGCGTGGATCCAAGTCTCGGATTCCACCGTGTGGCGTATATAAAGGCGCGACGAGTCTACCGCCTTCGCCCTCCAACCGTAACGAAAAGCCGATTGAAAACAGGCTTACTCTGTGGCATTGAATGCACCAATTAACGGATTACGTTTTAATCTGTTAGAGTCACTTGACTCGATTTTGTTTATTTCTTGAGCTTATCTGATAGCTAATCTAACAGCAACTGAACTTGGACGACATTGGACTTGTTTACTTGGGCATTATTTATCGCAGTTCAATCAGCTTGTACTCAGTTTAACGATCTTCTCTTTTTGCACTATTTGCCCACTATCCGTGGTTGACCTGTTGCAAGGCGGATCTATTCATCGACCCTAATCAACTCAAACAGCAACAACTGCCAAAATGGGACAAGTACAGTCAGCCTCTCTGGACAAACGTGAGGTAATTCGTCTCTTTTCGCAAGCATGTGCTAAACAGCTCTCTGCCATTGAGCTGTGGTCTTTCAAAGACAACCTAGAAGAAGAGATCAAAGCCAAGCAGGGTGTTTCTCTGGAGCAGTTCAGAGAACTGGCTTCAATTCCAGAGCAAGTAGCTCCTTTGCTATTCAAATCGTGTCTGTATATCTCTCAGTTCCCCTTCATTGGAGGCAGCTTGCCATCAGACCAGACGCTCTCTCCTGAGGGGCTTCTCAAAGCAATTGTATTTCATACAGGCCGCTACAAGCCTGTACTTCACGACTATGATATGGTGCGCCTCATTTTCTTGTCCCTCTCTGAGCTGCATGATGGAGCTGATAAGGAGGATGCAAATGACAAGTCAAAGACATACACTCTGCAAGACGTTGAGCATTGGGATACTTTCAGCGTAGTTAAATCATTGGATGGCATCAATGTGGATGCATACTTTGTCCCTGTAAAGAGCTTACATCTCTTGTTTGCATATTTACTCTGGGTAGCTTCTACGAGTCACCTTCACTCTGACCACAAGCTGCCCAGTATTGACAGGTTTGGAACGGCAGCATCCTCAATGTTAAACGCTTTGGGGTACGAGGAAGCTGATCAACACAATAAGGTGAACTATACTGTTTTTGAAAACGTGTTTAGGTATGTCTTCCCTTATGTCTTTCTCCCGCTCTCTGCTGTGTTTGAAAGGTTCCTATTTAATGAAAATGCGGGTGGTGCATTGGCCAGAAGGCAAAGTATTCTCTCATTACAAGCGGTTGAAGATGGAAATAAGCCAGCCACCTCCACAACTGCTACTCTCTCCTTTCTGCAAGATATTCCAACCTCAAACATTCTGACACTTCCAACTGTTGGGCAACTTTCTTCTCTTCTCGGACCAGCTAACGTGTTTGGTAGACTGAGATCACTCTACACAGGATCAAAGGATGGGTTCTCTATGCGTTCATTTGAAACTAAAGTGTTGAAATGGGGAGCACCGACTATACTACTGATAAAGGGAACTATCCTTGCAGAGAAACCTGCCAACTCAAGAGAGAAGGCGTTTCAAGAACTTATTAGGCCTGCCCGTGCAAAGAAGCATTTATCTGAGGGAACTACTGTTGTCTACGGTGCCTATATCCATACCCCGTGGAAATCTAATGCCAAGCTGTGCTTTGGAGACGCTCAGTCTAAGTTGTTCCAACTGGAGCCACGCCAAGATCTTTTCCTTCCTTCAACAGTTCAACGCAACTATGCTTACTTTTGCACTCTTGAGCCGGGTGGTATTGGCTTTGGCTCCCCTGCTCCACTTACACAGGGTGGTGCGTCATCATCAAGTAAGAAATCGCTGAGCCCTTCAAACGTATCTCTCACGCTTGAAAGCTCACTGGAGTATGGTGCGTTTAGGCATATCGGAGCGGGCGGTTCGTATCTGGTAAGCGAAGTCTCTACAGCGTTAATGTACGAGGCCAGATTTGAGATTGACGAATTGGAAGTATGGGGTCTGGGTAACCTGGCAGATCTTGAAGAACAAAGGAAAAAATGGGAATGGGAAGAACGTGAAGCAGAGCATAGGCGACGCATCAATGTCGGTTCTTATGGAGAAGAGCGGGCACTCCTCGAGCTAGCTGGACTAGTAGGAAATCACGGCAACGGAGGATCCATGGGATAATTTTGTCTGTTCATACTATGAATTGAACCATGTAAATAATATATAATATGGACAGCTGTTTACATCTTATTCTTGCCGATTTTGGCCGCCATCATTGCGAATCTGGCAAATGGATCGCCAGAAGCAAATCTCTCTGAAATAACGACAGCCTCGGCAGTGTTGTGCTCACGGAATGCACTGTTCTTGGACAGACGGATCAACTTTCTGATGTTTGAGACAGACTGGTGGTCAAGATGACCAAAGGTAGCCAGAGTCTCCTTCTGGACGAGCTCATTGAACTGCTCAGTGGTGTATTTTGCAGATGGGTACAACTCATTGATGAATCCAGCCATGAGCAGTCTATCGGCGCTAATCTTCTTGGCGCCCATGATTGCCTCGCTGGCGAGAGACCAGCCCAGGCGCTCCACCAGAGTATAGGAGGCACCACCTTCAGCAACCAGACCCAGATTGGCAAATGGAGTCAAGATGAAAGCAGTATCAAGGCCATAGATGATATCTGCCAGAGCCACGATAGAAGCCGAGAAGCCGACAACACCGCCATTGAGGGCAACAATAATGGGCTTGGGGTGATTCCACATGGATTCAGGGATGTGAAGATTACGGATACCAATAGTGGCGGCAAACGAGGCGCGAATTCGCTCGTCCCTGATCTCATCATTTGGTGCCTCCTCGATATCCTTAGGAGGGTCGCCGCTGGTCGAATTAGCTACATCGGCACCAGCAGAAAACAGCTTACCAGAAGACTGAATGATTGTGGCGATTGTACCTTCTTCCTTTCCAGCAATTTCAATAAGATCCCAGAATCTGCTGTACTCGTCATTACCCATGGCATTTCCCTTCTTTGGGTTGTTGAGGGAAATAATGGAGAGCTTGTCTACAACTTGGTAGCTGACACGTTCACTTAAAGTAGCCATTATGGAGTGTTTGTGATGAGGGCAAAAGGATCCAGTGTGAGACGGATCGGCTGGCTTCTTTATACACACGCGGTGGACATTTCTTTCGGGCTTGTGATAGGCGTGTGGACACGCCCGCCTCGGCAGGTATTGGCACCCTCGGCGCCAGCGCCTGAGCCCACCAGCGGAATCTCCACACTTGCTACTAATTTCGAGGCGGCATCTATTTGCCCGTTAGCTGAGATTGGAAAGTCCGAGCCGGCGATGGGTCCGGTTATTCGCATCTGCGTCCATGCAGGAACGCTGTGGTTGTTTACTGCACCACTACCGGAACAGAACTGGCTGATACTTAGAGGCAATAGATAAGATAAGTGCGTAAACAACTGCAGTAATAGCTAGAATTACATAGAAAATACAGTTATGCACATCATAGCAGCTGATACGCAATGCTCTTCAAAGATAACGACATCATCTGGAAACGGTCTTCAAATAACTGCGCGAAAAACAGACACACTCCAGGAGCCATTCTATCCTGCAGCTTCTCGAGACCACAGTTAGTGAAACATTCCTTTACATCTGAAAATAGTCGCTCTTCCGGTTCGTCGAGGCCCACGGACTGCGAGGTCTCCATAAAATGGATCCAGGTGACAAATAACAGAATCAGATCGTATGACGACTGGATCGTGTGGACTAAAGCGTTCACTGGAAGCGACATTAGTTGTGGTTGCAACACCTTAGGACCAAGAGTTGCTAACATTCTGAAAATGTCATTCAGCTTGTAAACAAGCATTGTGACCTTGGAATCTCTAAAGGCACCAGTGGACGACAATGACTCCAAGGTTGCTAGCGCAGCTTTAGCAACATCCTGAGACCGTAGCAAAGATACTGACGCAAGTGGAAGGCACAGTGAGAGCTCTGTTCTAAGCGAAAAGATGGCTATCGGGAAATATCTCAATGAGCACATTCTGTAGTACTCGTACGAGTATCCGCGTCGAAAGTCGGGTGAGTTTGACATTTCTCTGAGGAGCTGGACAATGCCATGTGAGGATGGAGCGGACATGTTTGCCAGATCCATAGTACTCTCGTTAAGCACCAGCAAAGCTGAGTGCAAACTTTCAGTCTGTACACCAGGGTTTAATGCTGCCAGGAACAGTGCATGGTAGAGTACGCTATTGGCAAAGTAGCTATTCTGGTGATGCTTGTTCTGATGGACATTTCCAAAAGTCTGGTGTATGTTGTTGACGGTCTGGTGAAACTTGAGAGCATTCGCATGTGACTGAGTATAGTCTTGGCCAGGAGCATCCCAATTTGATTCAGGGGATGGCAAGGGCAGGTAATTTGGGATCCTGTCGGTGGAAAAGACAGCATGATTGTTGAATATCGACGACAGCTTGTTAACAATAATAAACACGGCAAAGTAAGTGCGGATTATGGCTTCGTTGTGCACCCAGTGAGCCTGTGAATGCTCATTTTGGTAGTACTCTTCATCAAGAAGTTGTTGCGCAAGATGCACAAGAGATGGGCAGTCGGCTGCCTGTATCTCATTCATAGACCATGCTACAAAGACCAGTTGCAAAGTCAGGGCCTGTACGAGTTCAAGAGGAGGGCAGTCCTTAAGAACGAGACGCGAGTTCGTGTGCAACTGCGCCGCGATATCACTTTCGTTACAAACCATTGCACCAACTGCACAGATTGCAAACAGAAGTGATGGTGCAATATTTTTGAGGTCGAGCGAATACTTTGATAAAAAGGGGATAACCTCGTGGTAAAACAAGAAGTAGCCAGCTAGATACTTGTTTGCCTGGGTGAGAGTGAGGGTCTTGAGGTGCATGCCAGCACTTAAAGACTCCGGCTGAACCTTGAATTTAGCGTGAAGGTATGCTGCCGACTGGAACTGGGGGATGGCTGAGGTGTGGTGCGCATCGAGAGACGTTGGTCTACGATCCTTTTCCCTTTGCAGTTGAGTCATGAGCAAAGCAGCGCTTTCTAGGTCTGAATTCATGGGGCTGTGATCCGATGAAGCAGCATGCGCCAGCGCAGACAGAGTTGGGGCTCCATTCGAGAATGATCTAGACGGCAGCGCTCCTATGCTTGAATTGGTGATATTGGCACCGGCGAGATTAGCATTGGAGATAGTGGGAGTGGCATAGAAGCTACCCCCGGTCAAACTAGGGGGTGTACGGTGTAGAGGCGGTAGGGTGATCTGGTTGGCCGATTGCCTGGTGGCATGGTCGCTATTCTGTTGGTGCTGCTGGTGTTGTAGAGGCTGTTGGCGGTGTTGCTGAAGTTGCTGTTCAAGCTGCTCCTGTTTGATATCACTCTGAGGAATTCGCTCAATGTGCTGTACGCTCGGGATATTCTCATTCTCGTCCTTTGGAGGAAGCATGTACACGGAACGGTTGGATCTAAAGATTCTGCCGGAAGCCGGGTCGGACTTTTTGGAGTACTCTGTGGCAGGCACGCCTCGCGCAAGACCGTGAAGTATCTCTAGGGTATCAGAGGATGCCGGCTGCACTTCTACGCTGAACTTGTTTGCATGCACGGTTCTATCGTGTCTAAGGAGCAAGTCGCGGCGCACAAAGGTTGACGGACATTTCTGGCAGTGATATGGTCGTTCTTTGGTATGCGACCGCTCGTGACGAGTTCGGTGCTCTGATCGAGAAAATGCTCTGTCACAGTACGAACATTTGTACTTTTTTATGGGTTTCACTGGAGTTGCCGTTTCTGGAGGGGGAGGGGGAACTCTGGACTGCACGGCCGACATTGAGGCGAATAAGAAGGGGTCTTGGAGAAACGTTGAGAAACTTTGAAAAGGGCAACAAGTCTCAATCCAAAACAAGAAAAGAGCTGCTGCGAAAGTGGTTTTTAGATGAGAAAACGCGACACTGACACTGGCAGAGTGCGATGGAGATGCCGTTCAGAGCCAGCTGGAAAACCACTCGAAAAGCCACCTGGACACAAGGAAGCAAAAAGTTAAATCTTGAGGAGATACTTTTCAAAAAAGCTAAAACAAAAAATGAAGATACAAAGGTTGATTTATCAGGAGAGAAGTTGTTGGAGTTACCCCACCCCCAGATCGGCTAATAGAGGTATGTGGCGGGTGGAGTAATTTTGGCGGGGTCGGCGCCGACAGTGTCGGCTCTACGAGGAAGTACAAGACGCACCGCTGGAGCCGGCAAGAAGAAAGCGAAAGAGCGTGACAAGAAAGAGAAGGGGACAGAACAGTTGTTTGTACTTGGGGGACTTATCAGAGCTGGTTCTTTTGTCCCGCACCAACGGACCCAGTTTGCTAAAGGAGCTTTTTTTTTCAATGAGGAGGTGCAACGATGAAATCCGCCCCTCTCGACGCCCTTCACAAACTGGAAATACAACTAGATGGGCTAGAGCGGGGAGGGAAAAAAATATTGGTAAATAAACAGCTATCTGGTGTCGCGATTGAGCAATTTGGACGGGAAATTGTCCCTTCCAGGATGCTGAGCGAGCGCTCTACTGGCATGGCGGAAGAGCATCTCCGCATGGCAACTGGGGCTGTCTTGGCCCCCCCATTGGAAAAGAATGCGGGGTTAAGGTGCCTCAGTGGGCTCTGTGGGGTATGCACAAGAGGCATAATGGGCATGACCCAGCGTGTGAGCGTCGTCGCAGTTAGTGGGAGCGCGAGCTAGTGGAGATTAGCGCTTCGCGCGGCAGGGGCCGGGAGCAGCCACGATCAGCGCCACTAGAGAAGCTAAAGGACGGGAGTTCCGCAGAAAAAACGGAGTTTTTTCTCGGCCGACACGCGGACGCTCCGAGTGCGGATGCTTGTTGTGCTTGCCGTTCCAGTCTAGTCACCAGTTCACACTTCGTGGGGCATCATCGGTGCTCCCCTCTATGTCCATGTTGGGCCCAAAACAGGCAACTGGACACTCCTGGCGCCGTTCAGAGGCCGCTGGAGAAATGACCCGGCGGACATTTAGAGACGAGCAAGTTGCAGATTTCATGGAGATATGACTTTTGGTCGATGATGTGTCGTCCGAGCATCTTGTACTTGTATAGGCGGGTTTTGCGTTCCTGCAAAGGATTTCCCGCAGTCACTGACGGAAGACCCGCAAAAGTGACCTTGGCAATTCAATTGTAGTCTAGTTCATGGAGACTCGGCTCACGGTGCTTCGCGAGACCGATTGAAGCTAAATATCCATGTCCTTGCTGGAGGCATTGCCACGGGCGGCAGATTGACAGTTATATCTCAGGGGATTACAATTCGCACTAGAACAACTTGCGTGCCTAGAGAAACCTCAAACAGTCTTGTGAATCACTCCTTTGAAGTTCTTGAGTGCTGGTTCAGAAACTGCCTGTACCTGCCATTTCGGGACACTGGAGAAATCTGACAGTGAAGTGTAAACGTCGAATGGAACCCCTTTTCACAATAGATAAGCCAAATTGAGATTTTGAAACTAGAAACTATGTATTTTTTTACAACGCGTCTGTCACTCGAGCTTATCCACGAGCTCATCACAGGTCTCACGCAACAGATAACTGACAGATTCAAAAACTAACCCAGAAATCACAAAGATTTCAAGAAAACTATCAAGACGTGAAATACAGGATTCAACAGGTATCCTTCTCTTCCGTCCCCGGCACACAAAACTTCTCTTTATAAAAAAACTCATCTAAAAACACAGGTACCTCACGTGACGACAATCACGCATCATCGACTTCCGTCCTCATCCCTAACGAGTCATCATTTGGTTGCCTTTTAACAAGCTCTCCACTTGATAAAATACCAAAAACCCTAGCCCAGTGAGCTTTGGAACTCTCAATTGCCAAGTGTATATCACTGTTCTCTCTGTCCACTTTCTTCTAGTCTGCCCCTAGACGTATCCTCCACCGGTGCCGTCTGTTTCCTGGAATTTCGTCTCCTTAGACGTTTTAGAAGCTCTATTACACCTTCCCTCTTGGGTACGGAGTGTAGTTGTGGAATCCGCAGGTTCCAAGAACTAAATTCTCTTTGAGTACTAAATTCTCTTTGAGTTGCTCACTCACCCACTTGTCAGACTTATAGATGTTTAAAACACTTAGGGAAAAGCTGGGAATCGAAAACCCGGCCCCAAAGTTGTCTCCGGATGAGCTGTTTCGCCGTCAATTCAAGCTGCCGACGAGCGAATCTCTTCAGGATGTCGTTCCGGCAGCTGCCGCAGTCGGCGGACCCTCTTCCATCATGCATGTAGGACAGCTCTTCCTGAGCGAGTCCTTTTTTGTCTTTTCTTCTGACCAGTTTAGAATTTGTGACTTTTCAATTCCCGTCATCACGATCCGCAAGGTTGAGAGAGTACCGTCTCAATCAGCCTCAGTTCTGCTGAGCGTCAAGCTGAGACATGGCTTGACCATTGTGCTTGACCTGTTTGGTCCCCGTCATAGAGCCGAACAGTTTTGCGCAACTTTTTCAGGCAATCTCAAGTCAAACATGCACCTCATCAAGGACTCGGCACTCCTTTACAACTCATTTTATTCGGAATATCTCATTTCTCAGTACGTCGAACAGAAGGAGGGCAAGCTTGAGGTACCGCCAGGTGGTCTCGGACAGGTTTTCCGCTATCCTGGTGACGCCAAGAAGCTTAGAGATAAGGCGAAAATGCGCTTGTGGCTCGAGTACTACCGTGAACACGGCCAAAATATTTCCATTGTTATGCAACCGGGTTTCTACAAGCTCATTAGAGTCGGCCTGCCCAATCGCCTTCGAGGAGAGCTTTGGGAGCACTGCTCTGGAAGTGTCTATTATAGAATGCAAAACCCACGTCTTTATGAGACTCTTCTCGAAGAATATGAGGGGCGTTCATCCGTTGCCATTGACGAAATTGAGAAAGATCTCAATCGTTCGCTGCCGGAATACCCTGCCTATCAAACTGAGGACGGCATCTCACGCCTTCGCAGGGTCCTTACGGTCTATTCGTGGAAGGATCCCGAAGTTGGCTATTGCCAGGCAATGAACATTGTCGTGGCTGCTTTGCTTATTTACATGTCTGAGGTGCAAGCATTCTGGTGCCTGGGTACCATCTGTGATAGACTGTTGCCAGGATACTATTCAAAGACAATGTACGGAACATTGATTGATCAACGTGTCCTCGAGGCTCTGGTAGAAAAGACAATGCCAATTCTCTGGGAGCATCTTAGCAAAAATGATGTTCAGCTATCTGTCGTCTCACTTCCTTGGTTCTTGTCTATTTTCATTTCCTCCATGCCTCTCATTTTCGCTTTTAGAATTGTTGATATTTTCATGCTTGAAGGATCCAGAGTGCTGTTTCAAGTCGCACTTGCCATTTTGCGCATCAATGGAGAGGAGCTGCTCGATGCAGAGGATGACGGCACTGTTATTTCAATTCTGAAAAACTACTTCTTGACACTCAACGAGCCATATAATCCTAATGCCAAGACCGAGAAGGCGAGGCAGATTACCAAGTTCCAGCAATTGCTTGTTGTTGCCTTCAAAGAGTTCTCTGGAATCACTGATGACATGATTGATGGCTTCAGAGCGAAATTCAAAGGACAGGTGTTGGGCGATATTGAAGTGTTTGCTAAGAGAACACAGCTCAGAAACTTGCCAAAAACTCAGAACTTGAGTAAAGCTCAGCTTGGGGCCGTTTACGACCGATTCTATTTGGCTTTACAGGCCAAGGTGGGAATGGGTGCTAGCAAGACCGATCTGAGCTATGACCAGTTCAGAGGCTTTCTTTCTGGCGTTGTCACTTGGATGGACAGGAAATACGATATTAGGGACCACGATTTTGTTCGCAGACTGTTCAGAAGGTGGGACTCAGAATTTACAGGCTCCCTCAGTCTTGCAAACGTTGCCACTGGATTGGACCGTTTGATTGAGCCTGATCTAATGATGGCCATGGAGTATTTCTTCGAACTATATGACGACGATGGTGCTGGTGAGGTGGATAAGACTGCAACTATCAAAATGTCTGAGGGTCTTCTGTTACTTACTAGGCCATTGATGGAAACGGCAGGACCGGAAGATTCGGATGAGGCTAATGAACAGTCTGCCAAATACCTATCTGCAGTGTCTTCATTTATCCAACGCGCGTGTGAGTATTCCAGCGCAGATGGTAATAGAGATGACGAGCAAATGAAGATGAACCTTGCCACCTTCCGCATGGTTATTTTGGCGGACGAGAACCTTGAGCTTCTGTTCTCACGCGACTTGAGCCAATCGGTTTATCTCACAGACGTTGTACTCCAGCCCAATCAAAAGGTTTCACTTAGGAACGTATTTGATGGTCTTGTTGCTGACGGTATGAGGGTTGCTGTTGAGGTACGCAAGAGAATCGATGAACTTGACCAGTCACTGAAAGACGATGACAATGAAGACGATGATGTCTCTTCGGTTCGAAAAGCGGACCGAGATTTACTGGATGATCACTAGGATAAAGACAAATAGCCTTATATTTATTGTGCAATATACAGAAAGCGTCAGGTTTGTCCTGGCCAAAAATTAAAACAGTCATAATCGGCCTTGCATTATTTTGGCTTCAAGCCAAACACCTTCCTAAGACTGAACTTCTTCTTCTTGCCGGCCTTGTCATCGACCGGAGGTGGAGGCGAGTACTCGTCGTCCTTGTGGCTGTTACGCTTGATTAAATACTTTGTCTCTCTTGACGGGCTGAAAATGCTCATTTTCTTACTGCTCTTCTTCTCTGAAACAGACGGCTCGACGCGTGGCACAGAAGCGACTACCGGTTCGTCATCGGAGGAATCAGCAAAACGGCTGCGGAAATTGTGGCTATTGCTGGGCTTCTCCGCCACGGGCGCAGCCTTCTGGGGCTGTCTGAAGGACATGACGGCAAATCCTGGGTCACCACCCTTGTTGCGAGAACGTTTGAAAGAAGAGTCCGAATTAGATCTAACCAAATTTGGGTTATCGTGATAGCCATCAATCGTGCTGATGGACTCAGTTTTCGACAATCTCCGGTTATGGATAGGCTCACGCTCACGAAGCGACGTAGGGAATGGCTTGCTCTCTTTTGATGCCTTTCTACGTTTCTGCCAGGAGCTTTCAGAGTCATCGCTGAATCCATCTTCATCATCTTGGTTACCATTTTGTTCAGGAACGTCTTCATGCTCCTGTCCCTTGGGTGTATCATAAGCAAGCTCTCTGTAATGATGGGTAAGTGCGACGCCGGCACCAGCCGATGACAGGCGCTTCTGTTCCCTCTGCTGAGTTTCCAGCTTGTTACGAGAGTTTTGCATGTTGTTACCAGCTGCCATGGCAGCTGCTCTAGAGGACTGCGGTTGCTGTTGAGGCTGGTAGCCTTTCTGTCTAGTCTGGGGCTGTGCCTGGCCGGCTCTAAGAGTTGCACCACCGGCACGAGTAGAAGAGCTACGTGACAGAGTCTGATGTGACTGAGATTTCACGACAGGGCGTTTCTTTGACATCATATCCTCGAAACGCTGTGCCTGCAGAGGATCCTCAAATGCATCAGAATAGACCGAGTTACCAGAATCCGAATCTGGCTCGGCAGACTTGAAAGCAGCCGCAGCCGCCGCCGTTACCGGCGCTGAAGAGCGCTTTGCACCGCGCGACGTCGGCACGCTGGAGTTTCCGCGATAAGCAATTGGCGATCCACGAGAACTTGTTGACTGGGGACGACGAGGAGGGGCCATCTTTGGGGATTCCTCTTGGTCACTGCCATGGAAACTGACACGGTTTGACTTTGTTCGGCCAAGCGATCCTGGTGATCCATCGGATCTAAGAGCAGGCTTGATGGGTGACACTGGACGTGGAGGAACCAGGTCATGCACCGTCAGGTCATCAGGCAGGTCATGTGATAGCTCAGTGAGGGTATGCGAAGTTCCATTACTGGTAACTGAAGCAGGCAGTGGAACATTCAAGGTTGGCTCGGAAGCTACATTATCGTGCTTGTCGGTGAGAAGAGAGGACGACACTGAAGAGCCCAGAGCCGAGTCGTGTACAAAATCTGCAGCTGAATGTTGTTGTGGTGATACACGGTCTTTGTAATAGTACTCCTCGTCCTTTTCCTCAATGAGAGGCTCAATGCGCTCATTGATGGAGGAAACGGAATTTGGAGAACGCAGCACTGGCGGAGAAGCCGCTTGGCGTCGAGGAGCAGCAGAAGAAACCGGCGCACCCCTCGCTCTTTGATTATGCGAGTCCTCTTCAAAGACAACATCCAGGTCAGACTCGTAGGACATGATACTCGAGGCATAGGGCTTTCTGGGTTTTCTTTTGCGTTCCGGCGGAGGCGCGATCTGAGTAGTTTTGGTGGATATCAATTGGAAGGATCCCAAGCTCTTGATAGTAGTTGTAGTCAAGGACTGTGTCCTGTCTGGGTTAACAGTTCTAGTTGTCTTTGTGGTGATTGAGTTTCTGCGCTGAGAGCCAGTGGAAGAGTTTGAAACCAGGGAGTTTCGTCGCTGCACCTGATCCAGGGCCGCGTAAGAGCCCGAATTAAGCGAGTGACGACGAATTGCGGTCGCTGCTGCTGCTGAGGACAAATTCTGGGAAGAGCTCCGAGGAAGGCCTGCCAGAGAAGCGGCAGCGATGGCGGCAGCGTTCGGAGCCGAACGATTAGGCGGAGCCGCCTGGACGCCGGTGTAGGACGTGAGCGAGTAAGTTCTACGCTGCGAGTTCTTGCGCGAGAACATGGCAAGGGTTAGGGCGGATTCTAGGGGTTGGAGAGGGTTATGGCAAGTTCCTTAGACTTGACGCGGATTGTCAAAGGTCAACAGGTCAGCAGAGAAGCACTTGCAACAACAGTAAACAAGTCAAAGCCAAGAACGCCAAGATCTGTCAAGAACTGCTAAGAACTGCTGAGAAAGACCAAGAGACGCCAAACTCAAAGAAGCAATTGTCAACTAGAAAACTAGCTGTTTGTCACTGGCAAGAGAATTGAGACAAGAAAGCGTCAACTGTCAAGAAAGAAGTGTCTCAATAACTTGGTGGCAGTACTTTGCGAGTCTGCGGTGTTTATGGCTGTTGGCAATTAGCGAATCAAGGTACGAAAGGGTCGGGTGAATAGAAGCCAATAATCCAGAGCAAAGAAACTGCCAGTGTCACCTGTTTTTGGTCGCTGCAGGAGAGTCCAGGAGTTTAAATGCCGGCTGTTTTGACAGGCTTGCGGAAATTGGGCCGGGTAACGAAATATATAGAGATGCAAAGAGCAAGGGAAAGGGGTGTGAATGGGAACAGTGGGTTGCTGCTGCCGTGTGTTGCTGTTTTGCTGGTTGGGTACCGTTTGGGTACTGGGGCGTGTGAGGAAGTGTCTCTTGAGGGCAAGTTGTGGAGTTGCTGCAACGGGGAATTTTCTTTGTTGTTTTGGCTTGCTGGGATGAGATGTGTGGCTGTGGCGTGTTGGCGTGTTCCATCTGAGGTCTGGGGCGTGGTGGGATGGGAGTGCCTGGACAGCCGTGGGTATGAGGTCAGACAGAGACTGGGTAAGGCTTGGGAGTGAATTGGGGGTGAATTGGGGGTGAATTGGGGGTGAGTTAAGCTCTTGCAATGCTTGGGACCAGCTGTGACAACGGACTCGATCGGATCGCGTCCGGTTGATCGATCTCACAGGTGGCATTGGTACCACCTTGGTCTTATCCGCGATGATACGCAGCAACTCGCCGGGGTGCGGAGTTTGTTCGCTACAACGTCGGTTATGTCTGTGAGGTCACAGACAATGGGCACACCAGCGTGAGGGTGTGAGGACAATTAGGCTGACATAGTATTTAAAAGGACTTTAAGATAGATCTAACGCTAGTGGTGCCTTGCATTCGGTGAGAAGGGAGTAGACTTGTACATTGAGCAACCGCCACTTGGTCATCGAGTAGTAGCGTAGGAGAGGCAAGCTCACTGCCACGCGGTGCAACAGAGAGAGGGCCTTTCCAGGTTGTCCTTGCTTGTTCTCTGCTCAGAAGCAGATGAATAGAACACCCGGATGCCCCCGGGTGCACCTCCGAGAAGATCCACTTGCAGACCAGGATGCGCTGCCTAACGAGCTCCGACACATTTGTTCGGGCGGAACGCCCTCCAGATTGAGATCCTCTATCGTTGGACAATGAACCGTGTTATAGAGAAGGTGCGAACGCTCCTGGAGGTAGCAAAATTGGCTGTCAGCCAATCCAGACGATTGAAGTGCTCAGGAGGATATCCTGTGACGTATCCTGACATCCTTCCATGCGTCTGTCGGCCACCACTACCACTCGGTTGGAAATCCATCGACTGGGAAGGGGCTGCGCCTGTCAAAGCTGTCAGAGCATTCATAAGTGTAGTACATGAGCTGCTTGTCAGCGTGAGTCGGACATGGTGGAGGGCGGTAAAGCCTTGCTTTGTCCCCTGCTGGGCCCTGCTTCCTGCCTTCCCCTGGTTTGTTGCACTGTTTCTGGATCTCCGTCGGAACTTCACCTCTGCAGGGCGCGCACAAGGCGCCTTCCTTTGGGCAGCCACTGTGCCCCTCAGAAAACAAGCCTACACTTTAAACAGGTGTCCTCGTGAAAGTGGAGAACTCCGTTGTACGTTCTAAATGACACGCTTTGACAGCTTCATAACGCTGGTTTCCCAGGCGCTTTGTTTGTTGCACCCTGCACGGCCCTACAAAGTTTTTTCCACAGCCGCAAGCTTCCATGCAGAAGAAGGTTGCCGCAAGGATACTCGTCAGAACGGCAGACCCTGAGTGTACCTGGGGGGATGCCGCTGCCGTTGGCTGCGGCGACGTGTACAACGCTCGAAAGGCGAACATGCTTGGCGTGTGCCAGAGATGTATTTGACGTGCAAAGTGCAAAGGACACCGCCCCCCCTCAGTTCTCGGAGGTGCACGGTCCGTTATGATGATGCGCCCAGGCGGTCAACAGTGATTTCCGAGCAAAAGAAGGCGGATATGCATGGCTATAATAGAAATATCCAGGTATCAGAACAAGGGGATATAGCGTATAGGTGTAGTTGTAGAAACCACCTCCGACGACCCTAAGGTACCCGATAGACAAGTTTTGGGTTCTCCACTGCGTCTTTCCATGGAATGATTGGGTGTCCAATCTGAGACAAAACTTGCAGCTCACCTGCGAGGAACGCCCTACCTCCGAGGCTAAATGCTCACCTTTTGCTGGAACTCCTGCAGAGTCTGTGGGGCCTTCCATGCATCGCAGCCACCGGACTACATACCTACGTGCTGTTGTTTTAGCCCGTGTGTCTCACTCAGGGTCCAAGCCAGCACACATTGCGCCCTGGCAAGTGCAGTTGCCCCGACTATTTCTTGAGTTACATGTAATTCGGGTATTTGCATATGCAACCACCCGCTAGGGCGAACAGATCTGGGTTGGCACGGGCGACAGCAGAGATTCGAACCTGCCTTGGAGTGTATATTTTCTTCATTGTCTCAGAGATCATGGCACTGGGGATGTTCCCCATGGTTACTAAGTAGTTCCTGCTCCGTTCAGCCCTCCAGAAAGGGCTGCTCATTTACTACAGTTCCGTTCGCCGCTGCAGCCTTTGAACCAATTCCTTTGTCAACCAGATCGGGGTTATGAAGCCGTAGGCTTGTGATTTTGATTATCGCATTCACACAAATTGGCTGCTGCCTACGAGAAGCATGGCACCCGTGTGATGCGCCCTAATGATCGACCCCATACTAACCGCGCCTTCGCTTGCAAATGCCCTGCAGATTTAACTTTGCATTTGTGACATAGAACGATAGGGTAGAACGCACCTATCCTACTCTACCTGTTGCCCCGTTCTCCTGTAATGAGATGGAATACGATCGTATAGAATCTGGCATACGTTATTTAGCTCAATACAGTTGCAAAGGGTTTGGCGGCCAAGGCTGCAGATTCACACTTGCGAGCAACGCGAGCAACAGATAACGACAGAGAATAAAACATTTCACTAAGGAATTTTCACTTTGTTTGAGTTTTCATCTGCCTTGTAACGTTGCATCGAAACCACAGCTCCGAAGAGGATCTCACGCCTCCGCGTCGCCCAGATCTACATTGGAAGGGAAGTGACTACACTTCCAGCGGGACAGCCTTCAGTTTCCGTCCCCCGATCTCTTATTAAAGATTATGTTGGTCGTTCTGTTTTGGAAACGGGGCACTTTGAACTAGTATGGCGACTATGGGAAGACATGCACAAGTTACACAGCACTACTGAGTGCAGACAACTAGCAGATGTGTTACGGTGCACTTGAGAAGAAGACTTTCTTCCACTCACTACAATCGCTCTGTCCAACTTCGCGATTGTACCTGTACATCACGCTGGGGAATAATTCCTTTCGTGCATTGTTCCAAATTGGAGAACGCAGACACTAGCGCGCTCGACTCCTTCACCTGAGGGGCAAAGGTGCTGGCGCTAGTGCCAGAGCCGTGTCTTCGGTTGGCTCCTTTGTTATCGCGCTCGCGTGTTCATCAATGAAGCTCCGATCGAGCCTCTGTGTTTTGTATGATGACTCCTTCTGGCGAGGGTACAAAGCCGACCATAACATCATCAGCCACTACCCTGTAGAGTTCATTCCAGTGTGATTTGTAACAAGCCACCAAGGCAAGTCCAACCATGATACTAATGCCGACGCCTATTTATTTCACGCACCATCACGTAAAAGATAGTGTGGGTCTCTCTAGCGCTCTTAATGGATAGATACTTCGGTCAAAGTATGATTATTCTCTGATATTTTCTAAAAATGCAATTCAACATCTCTGGGAGGACGCTTGCCATGGGAAAAGTTTAGTGCTACTCGCCCTCGTCGTGGACGGTTGCGAGCCGTTTTGTACATAGCATCCACGGCCGTGTCTATGACTTTACTCAACCGCTGCGTGAGAGGTTATGAGCTCGGCTGCCGTCTGCACGTTCATAGCCAGCACCAGCACCAGCACCGCTCTGACCTACCCGCATCAATGGGCCCACGGCAACATGCTGGCATCCAGCAGCGAGATAAATATGCGCCTGGTCTGTCCAAATAGGTTTATTTACGAGGCGTTAACATCTGCCAATCATGTGAATTGGCCAGAGAAGGAAACCGCCAATTGTCGAATGCCAGCGATCGAGAGACATGCAGGTGCCTTGCCATCCGATGGTGGCACCCTTTAAAGATTCTACGGCTCTCAGCAATGTGCCCCTGAGAGAAATACCCTTGCATTTATGTGGACAGGCATTATTTAGAGTTTTGCTGCGGGTTAGGGAACTTGAACTCTATTTCACGCAATGTCTCATCGGATGGTAGAACGAGCCTTTCCCTAAAACATACGTTCCTTTCGATCTCACCTTCTAGGTGCTGTGCTTACTGTCTGCGCTCCTCTGTTGTCAATGAAAAAATGAGTAGCAACGCAGCGCTCCGTTTTGGGGTATTCATCTGAGAATGCGGATACTTGCAGACATCACAGGGCAATATGCTCAAATTGCAGATGCAGTATTCCAGCTGCTGCAAGGTTACATTGCTCCCTATAATGTCAATCCGTGTACCGCTGTCGCTTGGAATTGGAGCGGGTCGACAGACAGGACCACAAGTGCTCCGCGCGAACAAGTAGAAAGGAACCCAGCAGCCGCCCAGGAGAATCGCTAAGAGTAGCTCAGATTCCGGTGACACCTAAATCTTGATTATCGGAGGTCAGGCGGCACGCCTAGATGCGGCATCCGCTTTGGGCTGCCAGGTGAAACATATGTAGGCTTCCATATGACAAGGTGAACGGGGACATGAATGTGAACGTCCAATAACAGGTCAGACGGGTTCTCGAGTGATATCGTTAAGGCTTATCACTCTACTCCACTCGAGCTGACGAGTTGCTGCAAGGCGGTGGGGTGAAGTGGCATAGCAGAAACAGTTCAGATCGTCGTAGCGACTTTTGCCTAGTGATCAGCATCACGACAGAATGTGGGCACAGTGAACGATGATCACTTGGTAGTTTGAAAATACATGCCACTCGGATGTACACAGCTCCTTTTGCTCACTTTCCCCTTAGCCGCCACATGTCTCAGACATACTCCAAGACGCCCAGTAACATTTTGCAAGCCCAACCCCATCTGGAATGGAGCTTCCATGCACTTGCGCCCTGCGTGCTCTAGGGTATCCCTGCATATAGAAACGAATAACTGCATCCGGCTCTTGACAAGCAGGGTGTGATCTGCACAGAAGGCATACAAAGGCGATCAGAATACAGATGTGACTGCTCAGCGGTGTTGGTCTTCCTTGAGCATGGCGGCCGCCGAAGATAAACTTGCCGAAAGCCGTACAATCATCCTGTCGAGCAAACATCCAATGTTTCGCAACTATCTCTTTCAGGCGGTAACCGAGGACGTGCAAACGGCAGATGTTGCTGTCTCGGAGAGCCCAGCCGCAATTCTCGAAAAAACTCCGGATCGTTTGACGTCACCAAACTGGTATCCGTGCACAAACAGGCAGGCGCCGCTCTCATCAAGGCAATAAATGACGCCGATCAAGAAGGTACGGCGCAATGTTGACAGCAATGGAAGGCATTTTGAAGGCGAAGAAACAATTTTGAAGGCGAAAGAAGCCAAATACAGTTAGGGGAAAACGTCAAAGAAGACGTCAGTTAACAAGGGACCTATCGGCAGATGCTTGGCTCTCGGAAATCCGTGCCTGACAGGAGCCAACATGAAACTTGACAGGAGTGAACAAGGATCCACAACCTGTGCCTGGCACGATGGCAGCGCGGCATGGGAGAGGGATATTCTCGCATGGCATGCACATCTGGGATGAGATGAAACTCGTCTCGACATGCTTCGTCTCGAACGAATCCTCTTCCCCTCGCTGCAGACATCATTTGTTCACCGCCACGCGGGAGTTCTTCGCTTACTACTTTCAGAGAGGCACCCCGCTTGCAGAATCCGAAGTTGCCAACGGAGTTTGACAAGTGGGGCTAGTCTAGAGCTAATGGCAGTGCCTGCCGAGGAGACTGACACAATGGAAGAATATGCAAGTCGAGTGGCATGAGGGCCACATTCATGCAAACCGTAAGGTAACATTCTTCTCAACTTGGAACCAGCTTCGACATGTCCGCATGGACATCTCCGAATCTGAAATGTGACATAGACAAAGACTAAAGTGAGTATTTTTTTCATCACGGCGATGGAATTAGAGCGCACAGAATGCTGTGTGAAGTGCATGAGCAAGCACAATATAAATCTCTGAGCCATGTGCCCTCGCAGGTTTCTCGAAAGAACGCCAACGTAGTTGAGATTTTTCCGTGACAGCGCCGAGAATTATGACATTTTGAGGGGATCATTGTTGTCCAAATGGAGATTGGAACGGGTCTTGGCGTGGTAATGGCCTTGTTTTGCTTTGCCACGTTCACGTTCAGATGCGTGACATTGTCTCACGTCGTAAATGTCCGAAACGTAATGTGCTTGCATCTCCAATCTAATCTCGGAAATAGTAAAACTAAGGCATCTTTCGTTGTGCTGGAAACACTGCTTTGAGGCCCGTTGCACCGCTTCGAGCCATAGACAACGACCGTTCGCCGGAGCAACCGGGCCCTAAGAGCAACTATGAAGCCGAAAGGCTGAGTCCAAGACAAATCCCGAGAATTTATGTGGCATTCTCGGACGGCATGACTGCTTCCGCATTCTGTTGTTAAGTGCATTTCGTTATAATTGCAATTGCGGGTAGATTCGACTGTTGGTGCTATTTTATGTCTTGGCGAGAATGCGTTGAGCAGCTGACGAACATCAAAAAGATCTGTGGAAAGTGTGTCCTGGTACTGGGCTCGTTTTAGCTCTCCTATTATCGTTGTGGTATCATTCTTTGCCGCAGTGAACCCTGTTGCAAAGTTTGTATAGTTGGTAAGTGGGCAAGAAGAGTGACTACAGAAGACTCACATACGCTTCTTTTATTTTGATAATGCGACATGACTGTGTTGAGCAGACGACAAAGAGACTTGAGTAGCCTGTGCTACTGAACTCCTTTGTTACTACTCTTTAAAGAATCATTCTTGTACTATGTCGAGACTACCTGCACACGATTGTAAAATTTGTTAAGTTGGGCAGAAGAAATAAATAACAGGTCTATCATAAGAAAACTTTATTATAAAACTCATGTCAATCATTACGCATTAAAATGCCAGCTTTGTGAACTACAAGTTGTTAAATACAGTCGATGCTAACGTCATGGACTGAGAAGTCAAATTAAGACGGCCAGCTCGCCAGCGATAACTGGCCCATATGACTTCTACTGAGGAGCATCTAATGGCGGCGTGATGGGCACGTAACTGGCCATGTGGTCGACGGAATAGCCCTGTGGCTCAGGTACTGCCATCATCTGGGGGCCCATGAGTTTCATGGAGGGCATGCCCGGGACGCCCGAAGGCATTCCTGTGAAGGAAGCTCTCGCCGCAGCTTCCTGTTGCTGACGCTGTTCTTGTTGTTGCTTCTTGGAAAGACGCTTGACACGACGAGATCTGTATGTTGGATCAGCGTTAGTGTTGCGCCAAGAGTCTACGGCTCTCTGGATCAGACCACGCTGGCCCTGGAGGCTTGGATTAAGGTAAGAGAGAGCCCAGCCGATGCAGTTGCACTCTGACTCGTACTTCTGGCGGTTGCCAGTGTACTCTTCTGGGGGCACTGTGGCTCGAGGGTAGATGCAGTTGGAGGCCTTGAACTTAGGGTCGAGCTGTGGGATGGCGACGGACTCGACATCGCAGCGGATGCAGTGCTTGGTCTTGACACGCTCCTTGGAGTACTCAAAGGTGATCCACTCGACGCCCTGTTCGTCGCGCTTGACAAACGTTGGCGTGGATGCTGGGATAGGGCCTGGCGGAGTAGCAGACGAAGAAGCCCTACGGGCTTTCTTCTTCTTGTTGACCCCGCCTGCATCGGATGGATGAGCGAGACGCTGGAACGGAGGCAGAGCTGGCAGCGACGGCAGTGCCGAAGGAGGCATCATGGCCATGTGACCCGGCATCATCTGAGGATAGCTCTGGGCGTAGCCCTGGGGAGCGTAGCCTTGAGGAGGAGCGTATCCCTGGGGCATTTGGGCTGCGTAGGACTGGTACTTTGCGTATGCATGTTGCTGCACGTTGGAGTTGCCGTTTTCAGCCGACTCGCCCTGGGCTGACTGAGCTGTGAGCGGCGTGGAGGGCGAGGAGAAGTACGAAGAACACGACGACGTGGGGGAAAGAACTGGATGGCTGCCGTTGGCCGATCCTGGGTGTCCATTAGAAGTGCTGCCCTGTTGTGGGTGGCCCATGACTGCTGGCACCTGCTGTGGGTGGCCGTTGGCCGAGTAGAGAATGTAGGTGGAGTGAGATGGCACTGGAATGGAGTAGGCCGACGGGGCAGAGGCCGGTTGGCCTACCGAGGGTGGGTACGACGGGTAGTAAAAGTCATTTGGCGAGGGCAGCGGTGTGGCGAGCTGCGACGACGAGCCCGTTGAGCTGTTGGTCTGCTGGGGCGGTGCCCCTGCACCTTGGTGTTCGAGCTGGTGGGCCGCGGCAGCAGAGGCAGAGGCAGACGAGGAATTCACGTGCGGCGCGGTCACGTGGTAGTAGAGTGAGGACGGGTGGCCCTGCGACGAGGCGCCGGCAGAGTTCTGAGCGGACGGGTGCGAAAGGTAGTCCATTGAGAGCTGCGTAAAGGACGTTTGTAATTGATTCTTTCTTTGCGGGATTGCGCGACGGGTTGGGGAACTAGCTGGTTAGGAAAGGCTGATACACGTGACTTGAGTAAAGGCTGAAACTGCGAAGGCGACGAGTCGAAAGTGTGTCAAAAGAGGAACCGCAAAAACTCTTGTCGGGAGAAGGTTTGAAAGCTTTGGAAGGGGTGGGGAAAGGGCTTGAGAAGTTAGCTGGTAAAGAGAGGACAGATGAGCAGGATCTTGGAGGAGTATTATAGCTGCGCAATGGCCAGCCTGGGCAGGGGTTTTGGGGGAGCGACAGGATCGACTGAGGTGGGGTGCCGTTGCTTTTTGCTGCAGGAATCTTGACAAAAGCAATGTGTTCGGGTTGGACGCTTGAAAAGCAAGTGATTTTTTGCATGTCTTGATCTGGTCGGGAAAAAGCAATGCCTTTGCAAGAAAAAAGAAAGTGAGTAGTATGTAAGCGACGGGGCGTGTTTGCGTGCCAGACAAGGTGCACAGGGCGGTGGTGCAGACTCTGCGTGCACGACCGTGTGCACGAGCATTGCAAGTGCACTCGTTTGTATACATACACACAGCAACGCACACACACACACCAACACAAGCTACAGACACTACACTCACAACGATCACTACACACTGGCACAGTGTCTGCACACTGCACGCAGGCACAGCGCTAGTGGCCTCGTTGCCGGCAGACCTGAGGCTCGCCGTCTGGACCACCGGCACTCGGAACTGGCTTCTTCCGCAGGCATTCGTCCGCCAATGGGCACCCCGACTCAGCGCACAACCGCCAAAGTAGGGGGCAGTTGCCAGCCCGTCGCAGCAGGTCGGCTCTGGCTGCCAGATTTCTGGCCTGCATGGTACCCCTCTTCGGTTACTACCCTGAGTCACGTGGACGCAAAGACCCAGAGAAAACCAGAAGACAAACGCCATGCAAGTCAGACGGAGTCTGCTTGCCGGGGCGCGCGGCGCGTTGCACACAAGACCCTGAGGAGAAAGCGGGTATTCGTTTCCCGCTCTCGCGATATAAGTCTTGACGAGCGACGGCGGCGACCAAAGAGCGAGGAATAATGAAGTAAGTTGTAGAGAGTTAACGTGGATTAACCATGCCGCACGTAGTTTTGCTAGAAAATTCTTTGAAAAGCGATTATTTGAAGATTATTTAAAGATTATTTCGACATTTTGGCCAACATCTGCTGGCCACCTGCACAAAGCGCCTGGTGACAGAGGCAAGGCAAAGCTCAAAGAACGCTGAAGGCTTTGCCGCTTTTTCTCAGGTAACAACAGCAGAATCTGTTTTGTAACTATTTCCTAGATCTCCGTAATTTACTCAGTTTGTAGTTCACTCAGTTTGTGCGTTAGTCAGGTTGTAGTCATCAAGCCTCCTCTGAACGCTGCTGGGCCTGGAGGCGGTCACTCGACGTCATCGCGAGCAGTGGCATGCTCGGGCAGGCAAAAGGCTCATGCTAGACTTGCAAGACTTGCCCAATACGTGCAAGCTACACCTTCCTTCTCCAGTCATGTATTCTGCCAGTGGCTCGCTAAACGCCGACCGTTGAGGCATGCAGTTTGCTGAGTAAAACCTTAAAATCCCACCTCGGCGAGCGCCTAGGCTGCTGAAGGCTTCACCATTATGCGCGACGCCCAAGTCTTCCACTCTCCTGCTGCCAAATGCGCAAAGTGCCAGCAGCCTGCACCTGCAGACTTTTCTTGCAACCCCGGGCTTGCAACGGGCCCATTGGCTCACTAGTGCTCCTTTCTGTCACTGCTGCGCGTCAAGGGTTTCTCAAGTGTCAACTCGGTTGCACAGGGTATCCCCTGGGTTCCTGGCTTTCCCCTGGACCGGCCTCAGGGTTGTCCTCAGGGCCTTTGTTCAGGGGTGCTCGCGAGTGCTTTTTGCTACAAAATAGCGATGCAGCCAACGGTCGCCCAAGCGCTCTAAAAAATGGCTCATCTCAGTTCCTCTTCACATGTATCTCTGGTCACGCCTGCTATTTACTGCTCGCCCTGGCCTGCGTTTACCGTTTGTCCCGCTTGCCCGCAGTCCTTTTAGGTAAGCCCGCCCATAGATCTAAGACAATTGCAAGGCGTTTCCGTTTGGCCCAGGCGATGGTCCCGCAGTCCGACGCTTCACGCAGCAGCTAGAAAACCTCTGGCCGGCTCCTGTTAAGTAAAGTTCCGGAAAGTAACAGCCTTTGCTACTAGCATTGTCAAACTCAGACCTGCGAGTTTGGCCCTGGCGTGACTAGGCTGCAACGGCGCCAATCCTCTAGTTCGAGCTTCCCCGCACCGCCTGTTACAGCCGGTGTCTGAGTCGCACATGCCTGCCATCCACAGCCGTCTGTCTCTGCAATCTGTACTGCTTCAGGCAGCTGCTGCTTTCCTTATCTGCTTTGCGCCCCTGACGTTACAGTTGTGATATCACCACATACGGACTAATCCTATGGTGCCGAAATTTCCCTATTGGATCAAGCTCTTGCGTCTTGTTTTGGCTACTCTGAGCGTCACCACGTCTGTGTTTTCTCTCGGCGCCCCTACGTACGCGAAGAGCATTGCTTAATTCCAATGTACGTTTGGGGTGTCAAATCTGTTCCACCTGGCGCTTGAATTCTCGGACAGATGTTGTCTCGTTATTTGTAATCGCATGGCGAGTCTAGATTGCCACGTCGTCACCCGCGCATCTCGCATCTGCGCAGTGTAACGGACACCGCAGCCAGCATTTCAGCTCTCGTGAACAGAAAACTGCTCTGGGAGCTTGCCGTGCAACAGGGTGCACGTTGGCATGCTGCACTACTCTGTGAACTGCGTAAGCGTTGTAAACGTCTCGGTCATATGCGTTGTCTCACGTACTCGCTCGCGCGCTCGCTCGCTCACGGTTGTGGCACGCCTCAATCCGGTCCCGCCTCCAAATGTCTTGCAAAAGCATCCTGTTGACAGATACCCGCCGCGGCTAGCTGCACTAGCGACTGTGAAAGGGAAACCGCCTCTAACCTGCTGCTCTCTGGCCCTGCACGCCACAGAAACGGTGTGTGAGTGAGCCTTCGTATCTCGCTAACAATCCGTATTCATTACAATGTTATATCAAAACACGATTATGGACGGCTTTCGAAAGATTTATTTTCAAGCGCAATCTGGCGCAGTCTCTTCAAGTACTGGCCAGCGGTACCTCCGCCTGGTCTGCCCACCTCGCTCACGCAACATGCCCACCTACGACGAAGCAGGTAAGGCGCACTGACAGTATGCCAGGGCCGGTTTCAGACGCCTTTCAGACAGCCTATGGGTCCCCTAGGACATTAACCTACTTGCCGTCTTGCGTTATCCAATTGAGCGCCCTTTGCAGACTGAGTTAATTACCGGGCATGTGCTGAAGGCGTCGTCATATATCACCATCCAGCAACCATAACGAAAGTGGGCTTCAAAATGTCCAAACGGCCATGGTGGCTTAGATGCCTCCTAAAGGATGTTTAAATGCCGATCAACATGCCGTCATCGCACTCCACTTTACTGTCAATATCACAGGGCGCGGCAAGGGCTTCCAGTTCTTTGAGAGGTAGTTTTCTTGTTGATCCGCCCTCTGCCGTGCGGCATATCTCGAGCATTTCGAGTTAGTGCTATTTCGCTCGATGAGCAGCCGGCCCCTTGCACTTTGACATCTCAGGTCTAGAAGCCTGTCGCTTTGCAAAGAGCCTGTACAGTCCTTCTACTCCGTCCGATGCTTGCTATGCCATGGTTGAGCGCGCTCCTGTGTCCCCTCGCCGAGCCCTCTGCTGATTGCTGAGGCGTTGACTCAGGACTCGCGTAGCTGGTGAGCTGGCAACCCACCGCGTGAAAAACTGAACGGAGCAGTTCTGTCTTGCCATATTAGGAGTGCCTGCCTCGCGTTTTTGCGAGCCACGAGGTCTGAATAACTAACCGCCTTGGCGGTTTGAATAGCCTCAACAATTAGAGCATCCACACTGGCTGCGGAGGGATGCATCCGTTGCAGATTAGGAAGGTTCGGCGGAATTAAGCAGAATCGGGAAGGGGCAACAAGATTGCTGCTCACTGTCCCTGTTCTACCAGAGCAAGCCAGTTTCGGTATCGATCGTTTCCGGAGTATTGTCGGCACGCAACGGGCGTTGATCGGGTTCCTGGTGCCCTGATCGCTTTGCGTTCGTCTGACGTGGTTGTACCTAGGTTGATCGTTCGAAGATCACCCCATGGTTTGCCTCAGGGACCACAGAGGACCCTTGCTGTTAGATAAGGGACTCACATGTACTGCCAAGGATTGTTCAATCACTAGCGTTGATGCATAGGTTGCCGTTCGAGGCTATCTCCATTTGTCACAGACGCATAAGATGTCCATGATATCATATTGACTCAGTACTGTCAATAATTGGAACCGCCCGTCAATAGTTGATGTTGTGCGTGCCCAGTGTCTAGAAATTGCAGTACATGTCAAGGTTGAGTAGCGGAGAACTGAGGACTGCCAAGATATATGGAATGTGGCCAGAGTATATTCTGAGCATATTCATGACTGTTTAGCTCGGTGTTTGACATAATTGCAGTTCCTGCATCTGCCAGATGTTGACGTCGCGTCGCACATGGACTCCAGGCATTCCCAGTATTCCTGATCAGCTCAGCGAAGGTAACTTAATCGTACAGCAACCACCTCTACTAAAGTGATTATTTCTAGTACATCAACTGTTTACATTACAGTAACAAGCTCTAGCTACTTTTTCTACAAGTAACGTTCTACTCTCCTGCTCTCAATGGTCTGTTAAACCAACATGATCATCGCAACTACATTTGCTCAACAACCACAACGTAAGAATCCAAAAGAAATCCCCACAATCCCTGGAATCAAGCAAAACCACACAATAACTGACTTGTTTCCTCAATAAATCTTTTCTTGACAGCTGCACTTCTCACGCCCACCAAAAGGTGGCGTGGCGGCGCCACCAACTCATTTACCCAATCACAACTTTCTCTTTACGGACTTCTTCTTCACCACCAAACGTCCTAAAACCAATCCAAAACAATGTCAACGACACTCTCCCGCGTGGTCAAGAATTTTCTGCGCATTGGCCCACGCCAGTACCTCAAACAAATGAACTCCATCGGCGACACAAAGTACGGCAGCCTCGTTGGCGAGGACTCGTACGGCAACAAGTTCTACATCAACGAAGTCGAAGACGAGATCCACCTGCGCACCCGATGGGTCATCTACAAGGACTACTACGGTGACATGTCGCAAGTGGAACCTGCGTGGCACGGCTGGCTCGGTTACCTGGTTGACACTCCTCCAAACAAGGTCGATTCTCACGTCAAGGCCGTCAGAGCGTACCCTGTCAACGAGTCGTACTGGAACAAGACCGGCACCAACGCTGCGTACATCCCATACTCCACCGTCAAGCCCAAGATTGAGGCGTGGACCCCCAAGGTCGCTGCGAGGCAGTAGACTGTCTGTTGAGTCTTGGGGCTGGAAAGAGTCTTCAAGAGTCGATTTTAGATACTGAGTGGAAGGATAAGAATCCTCTTATCACACTCTTCGCCAGCGATGGCACCTTTGCAATTGTAATTGCAAAGTTTATATATGGCAATTGCGCCGAATTTGCATTAATAAATTCTGTAAAAGTTAGTTGGAGTTGGCAAGTGCTGGTTTGAGAAAGAGTGTCGAAATGATCTTGAAGAGTGTCTTGAACAATGACCTGATAGGGTCTTGAAGAATGAGAGTCCCTTGAACAATGACTTGAGAGTGTCTCGAGTGAAGGTTAGTTGACTTGAAAACCAACAAGCGTAGTTCACTGTCGACGATGAAAGGATCTCCTTAATTCTCATGGGAACCAGAGATCAGTTTCTCAAGAAAATGTAACACTCTCCATGGTCTTTGTGACTTCACTGCTCCGTCGACGAACAGGGCCCTGGCTGGTTCCACGGCAGTGGAAGCTCTCGGTTAATTCTGTTCCGGAACATAGTCTAGCGAGAGCTTTTATCCAGTGGACACCTCAATGATGTGTCCAAGGATAGTTCTTGTGGACCGTTCAAAATAGAGCGTACCAAAGGTACGCTTTCTGGGTCAACTCATCTGTCAAACACTTTCAAAAGACCGTCTACGGCATTCCTACCGCTCACTCTTGAAGTGCTTCCGGGCACCGTACGATGCCCTGACCCTTCTCATCGTCGGCAGCTTCGGCCGAACCCCGTATCAACGTTCATAAACCTGCCGTTTCAGGTGCGGTCCGCGCTCGGAGTTATGATGCTTACGCACGCAATAAACACTGCACAGTGATAAATGCGTTGATCTAGGAGATCGTCTACTCCATACTGCCGTGTACCTGGGCTCCACTCGTCAAGATCTGCTCGCCGAGATCTGCTCATCAAGATGTTGGGGCAGGTGGGTGGTCGCGCCAGCACGCCCATTCCTCTCGTAGACAGCTCTCTATCATTCTGCAAGCACACGCCTCATACGTACACTGGCGGATCTGATTACATCGCCGAGGCTGTAGGCTGTAGGCTGGCAGGGGTGATGAGAGTGTATAGTGGAGAGGTGGCTTCGGCGTACCAGGGAATGATTGAGGGATAATGTCGCACTCGACAAGGGCACTGCCCCACTGACGTCAGTTAAATGAAGCATAAGATGCTGATCGACTAGTTGTTATTGTCGGGACCCGTACCGGACAAGGAACAGAGATCCATGGCTTGCCAAGGAGACTGAGCGCAACGTGCACGCCATTCGGCGATGACAGCCATACTCAGAGACGTGCGCAGAAGAAAATCTATGCGGCCTAGACGACCAGGTGACTCCTGGATGTATTATTCCATACGCATCCGGCGATCAGCGAACATTGATGTCTGCTGGATTTCGCTCGATTCCTGATAGCAGACGCTGTCAAGGCGGTGGAAACCACTCTAGCGTACAGCTTTCACTGACGCCTCGCTCAACGTAGATCCAGGCGCCCGTATAATAGTTGCCCGAAGCGACGCATCGTCCCTCAAATGCGGATGATTGTCTGTAGTTGCCATCAAAGAGGGATAAGCAAGTCAGGGGCACAAAAAATTAGGCGTTCAAAGAGATCGGGGCGCTAAAGAATATCTCCAACTCATGGAAGGCGTACTTGACGTGCCAGGTTAATTCCGGAGTGCTGCCAGTTCATGCACGATACACAGTGTTCCTTGCGTGCCGGGACCTGGTCAGTTTAAAGCTGGCAGCAAAGCAGACACCTCCAGCGTCCGGCATACATCCCCGCAAGCTGTATTGCAAGGCAAGGTTACTACTAGACATGGTTAAACACTATTCAAAAAAAAGAAGGGCCCAACCGGGAATTGAACCCGGGACCTCTCGCAATTTAGAAGAACCCAAAGCGAGAATCATACGACTAGACCATTAGGCCAATGGAAGAATCCGTTAGACTTTGGATACGATAACATAGACACTGTCCTTCTTTTTTGAAAGATTTGTTACAATGTTTTATTATAGTTGATTGTGCGCACGCTATGTTTTTGCACCCTATATTGCTCCCTTGATAAAAGCCTGTGTGTGAAATTTGCGCACACGTGGGTCGTTCTACGGATTCAGATGTTTTTGTGCGGTTTAAGGAATAGGAATGTGTGTGATAGAATTTGTATTAAATAGTGCGGTATTTGTAGTCACGTTTTGTGTTCTCTGCTGATTAGAGTACGATTGATTGCACCTCAGCTCATCACGTCCGCGCTTCGTCGGTGGATTTGTATCTACCTACATGGACAAAACAAAAGTCTAAGATCACGCTCGACATAGAAACTCACAGTAACCTCCTCAACAACCTCTAATAATATACAGTATATACATAAATACGGGTGCCTCAACTGCTCCTCTAGTTGGACTTTGCAAACGATGCAGCAACCAACATGGGGAACACAATTGTAGCATCGGCATAGATCTTGACCTGCTTAGCCTCAGCCTTAATCTTGCCCCAGGACACAGCCTCGTCGGTACGAGCACCAGCGTCTGAACCGTCAAACTCCTGGCCAGTGTTCACCAGGACAGCGTAGTCAGCGCCGTTGCGCATAAGGCAGGCATTGTTGATATGGTGCTTCACGACACCACCTCCCAGAATGATCATTCCAGCGCGTGCAGCTGCCATGGCCATGGAATTGATGCGGCGAATGTCAGCGACAATATCAAGGCGAATCTGATCTGGCGACGACTTGAATGTATGGAAAAACAACATGTCACCGATAGAGCCATCTGTCAGGGCAGGGCAAAAGATTGGAATATCGTTCTTCCAGGCCCAGTAGAGAACTGACTCTTCGTCGTTGATCTCCTTGCCCAGGCGAGCAATCACTCGAGAGGGAGTCCACCAGGCCTCAGAAGATGAGTCAAAGTTGGGGTCTTTTTGTGCTTCATTCTGCTCTTCTAACATCTTGTCCAGGATAGGAACAATCCACTCTTCAAAGCGACAGTAATTGTCGTTTGGAACCAACAGATTGCCAATACGGTTAAGACCCTTTTCACGTAGATCAGCGCCCTTGAGAGCGAAATCTCCTAGGTATGTCTTGGCAAGACACTTGATGATATCCTCCTCAACACCACCAGCAGTCGTCACAATAGCAGAAACCTTCTTGTGCTTGACGAGATACTTGAAAGTCGACCTCAGTCCGGAAGAGATGAGGTTGGACGTATATCCCAAAAAGATGGTGCACTTTTGGTCTTCGCCGGTGTCTTCGTGGACACCCTTCCAATCAATCATCTCGTTGATGACATCTGCCGCCTGGCCGACAGAGGTGGCCTGGAAGCCCATATATTTCATCGATTCTACGAGTTTGGCGGCAGTGACATTTGGATTGGAGTCGAAATCGATTCCAGAAACTTCTACAGCATCAGCAGAAATGTCTTCTGACTTCTTGAGCACTGCTTCAGCAGCGAGATCTGGTTTACTGCTCATTGTTCTTGACTGTTGGACAAATATTTCAGTCCATTAAATTTATTTCTCGCAAGGAACTGCCTAATTTGGGTCATAGCTAATCACGTGTTTATGATGAGCGGAAGTAAATGTTTTGGACAGAAGTCAATCGATTGCTTTGGCTGCTGTTCAAACATGTCGCAAGCGCATTCTTTGGCCTTTCCTTGCTCACTTCGTTGTTCCGAAGTCATGGTCACTGTTTCCAGGGCAGGAAGGCGCAACCCTAAATAGGATGGCATGATCACATTGCACAGAATTGAACGATCGTTGCTCTTTGCATTTGCACTCTTGCTTGGTCTACCTCTGTCTCTCCTTCCAGGGTGTAACCCAATGAGACACATGAGACACACCTGACACACACTGTGCTTCCTAGATAAAGATGCCTGATCGATCGTGTTCGTCTGCTGGAATCGACAGGTTTTGAGAGTAGCAGAGGACTACTGTGAAAATGTGCTGTTTTAATTCACATGATGCCACAATCAAGTATTCCTGATATATAAATTGTGCCTGGAAATTTGTCTCATGTAACAGGCACCCATCGCGTGGCTATGTGGTGCATTGAGAGCTAGGATTGTGGGATGTGGATCTCCTTGCAATTGATGGGTCAGTTGGCAAGCCCATTCTGCTCGACCCTAAACGTATGTCAAGGTATTGAAGCCATGAAACCATGCTCGCTGTACACAATCGTGGTAGACCAGTTCCAGTCAACATATATAAGTAGCTTATACCCGCACACCGTAGAATACCAATAAGACGACAACGTGGCACAGGATTATTCCACTCTTAATGATACCAAGCTATCAGATTAGCACTAGCATACACGTACAACCTAGTGGAGTGTGCGGTACACAATTTCATGTCCATCAGGAATAAGACTAATGCACGTCGGGTGTTGTCTGTTTACCCACGCATAGTGCACTACGGAGCTCCACTTGCTCTGATTGACAACCTGTGCACTGCTGTTAACGGCTACAGTAACAGTCCTTCTGTATGCGTTAACTCCGTACTCTGCGTGATTTTTCTAACGTGCTAGCCCTGTTCATCACAGGTGCCTGCGCGGACCTGCTCTTGGCATCAAATCCTTTCCCCCTTGAGCCATACGCAGAAACTGATCGTATCTCAGAACGGGGCCCCATGACATTCCACCGGTATCTGGCAGATCTTGACCCCACTTTCTTCTGTGATAGGGTGTTCAGCATCATAACCGGGCTCAGTCCTTGTCGCCTGTCATTGACGACGAGGGTCTAATTGGGGTGTGTTCCACTGCTGCGCAGCCCTTGCGGACCAGGGCCGTCGTTTGGTGATGACAGGTACACGCTGTCAATGCACGTCAATAAGCTGCTAAGAAAACATTTTGCAGTTAGCACATATCCGCCTCCCCGTCGATGCCCCGTGTCATCATATGTTACGCTGTAGTGTATGCTGTATTTTCCTGCGAGAGCAGTGGAGCCTGATAACCTGCCTTATGCTGTAAGCTCTAGTGGGTCCAGCTGTAGCTATCAGTGCCGTGCGCTTCTGAAAACCTATCAGGGGCACTTTTGCCGTTACCCTTACAATATACCTTGGAGCTTCTAGACGTGTCACGGTCGGTTAACCTACCCTGGACCGAGCCAAGCGTGCATTTGGTTAAAATCAACCGACACATTGCCGTTTGGCAATCATGCCGTGATCCACTATCGATCACCCACACTAAAGCAGGAGCAAAAGCTGTCATGTACTATATCCTGTTGGTCAGGTACGTGGTAACCAGGCCTACCCCACCTTGGCAAAAACGCCCTGTCGAGTCTCTGTTGGTAGTGGTGACAGACTGTGAGCTGTTTTAGTGTTTCTGCTGATGACTGTAAGGCTAGCTGGTGTACGGCGTTTGCTATCAGTGTATCTGCTGACCTGGCTGCGCAACAGTAAACCTTAATTGTGCAACACCGTGACGGGGTTTGAGCCGTCTTATCAGCCACCGGTACCTTCAGACTGGATTGCATGACAGTACCTTATGGATGTTCATCGCCTGCCCCTTTGACACCGACCTGCACAATCTGCGATGACCTGGTGGCTGCCGTCAAACAGCGACCCTTGAACGGACCATCCCAAGGGGCCCATGGTTCCTTGCATGCTCTACTGGCAACCATATGAGAGTTCCACTGTCAATCGCCCCGCCATTGTGCGATCATCTGCACCGGGATGTTTCTGGTCCGAGTCTCGACATTGTAACATACGACAGTACGGCTCAGTCCGGTTTTGTTTTTGCTGCCTGGAATTTCTTTCTCTCTTTGACTCCTCACCTGTACACGCCTAGCCAAGCATACTCGGCAGTCCAACAAAAGTCGGGTAACGCAACGAGCTCAACAAGCTCACCCGGCGAAGCAGAAACCTGGTCGCAAGTCGCTTCCAGTCACCTGGTGTAACTCTGTTTAGAGTTTGACTCCCCGCATCGCAGTGCCATTGGTACCCGGAGTTTGACGGCAGCGTTGCGGTATTTGAACGGGCCAGGGTGGTTTTTTCCTCGTTGCGCGGCATTGCGTTTTCTTTCCAAGCTGTTTCAAGCCCGTGTGAAACCTTCACTTCACGGCACGGCGGGATTGCGGCATCGACTACCCACATCATGACGTCCACTAGTTGGATACCAGCCCGATTCATGATTTCCCGCATGGCGGTAACGACGCACCACACCTCACAGAGCAGGTTCGATATACGGAAGCTCACCACGTGCGGTGACTCGCAATACGGACCCACTTCGGCGAGCAGCCGGCTCATCTCCTCACCATGTCGCTGCCGGAGTACTCCCTGCGCATAATGTCCTCGTGTTGTGGCTATCCAGGGTTCTAGACCCTATTTTCCGGATTTGGCAAGTCTTGTAAAAATCTGTGCTGCTTGTAGCGTGCGGGGATAAATAAAGTTTTTAGATATCCTGCAGACACATTAAACAGCTGCGTCAACAATTTGGCAAAGGTTTTGGGGCTCCTATGTCCGCATTTCCTTCCATTGTCATTCTGTGCAGAGATTTGTGGCTTCTTTGTGGCTACACATACATGACATGAGCATGGCATAGGCATGACGTGAGGGTTTCTATGCAGCATTATCCGTGTTGGGGTGTGCGATAAGTCGATGCGATGATGAGCATTTCTTAGATGAGCGGGGTGCACCGAAGGACCTCTGGAAGTTCGGCTCGAGAAGCAGTTCCGTTCAATCTTGACGCCGCTGCATGCCAGATTCTCGGAATATAGGCGCTCGCAAACGGATGCCAAAGCAAAGCCGAACGAGGAAACCGCCTCGGTATAACCAGACACATAAATGATGATTCTTTTAGGCGTCATGTTAGTCGAGCTTGCAGGTTTCCGATACTGTATACTCGTGGCTCTCGGTATATTGTCAAACATATCCAGTCTAGCTCTTCTCGGCCTAGTATCTTTCTGTTCGAGATGAGTAGTGTGGCCGTGTTGGTTCGTCTACTGCACTAGCTTGCTTCTGTGCTTTGGTACCATCTTCCTGTGACGTCAGTCTGCCAGCAGCCCAGCTCGCGGGTTTGGTGGTTCTTGGGGCTCTTGGTGGTAATTGCAGTGTACACGACTTGTGGCAATGTGTATTCGGCTTGTGGATGTTGTATCATCTGCAACTAGTGCGTTTGACAATTGACACTTCGATATCTTTTATTCCTTGTCTGCTGTAAGGGCACTGCTTTAGGATGGCAAGGAACTTCCTATTGCGTCCGATGGGCAAAAGGATAAATTGATGTCGACCCGGTGTTTGGTCTTGTGGCTGTTTTACATGCGTTTTCTTTGGTGTGTAGCATTCTTCAGCTCTCTTTAGATTTTGCTGTTTTTTTCTGTGTTGGTCATATTGTCCGCGCAGTAGGGAAGCGTAGAACAGACCCTGTGAATACAAAGGCGAAGAACTTCATTCTGCAGAAAATTAAGATAACCAAGGACAAAGCACAGCACAATACCGACAACTTCATCCCACATAGCGCCACGCTGCCTTGTGCCCACCACAATACTTCCTCAGCACGGTACTGTCGCCCTGATATTACGACCGAATTAGGAACCGATCAGGAACCGATTAGGAACGATAATGAGCCAAGACCTCGGCTCTTATGGTCAAAGGCCAAGAAAGCAACTGCACCATCGCACTGTACTAAAAAAATTAATTTAATAACTATCCATAACAAAACTATGTTTTTCGTTGCCAACGACCCGTTCCAAGCCGATGAGCTGATAAGCAACGCGCGTTGAGGCGTTTACACAGCCGCACCGTAATAAACCCAGTTGACAGGAACACGAACAATTTCAATTAGCCAGTCCAGTGACTAAGAAAGTATGGACAAGACAGCCTGAAATAGACAGCCCCAAATATACACACCAGAAAAACCAACAGACAGAGAGAAAACCTAACACAGCTACCTACTCAAAATCTAATTAACACTGCATTAGATCATAAATAAAATACCCTATAAACCCAATAAACGTAGAGACAGAGTTTCTTACAACTCCTGAGAAGCCTTGCCTGGCTTGCCAGTCTTCTTGGGCAACAGGTCCTGGTGAATGTTTGGCATAACACCACCCTGAGCAATAGTGACGTGGCCAAGGAGCTTGTTCAACTCCTCGTCGTGTCTAATGGCAAGCTGAAGATGACGTGGGATGATACGGGTCTTCTTGTTGTCACGGGCAGCGTTACCGGCAAGCTCGAGAATCTCGGCAGCGAGGTACTCAAGGACGGCAGCGAGGTAGACAGGAGCGGCAGCACCGACACGCTGAGCGTAGTTGCCCTTTCTGAGGAGTCTGTGGACACGACCGACTGGGAAGGTAACACCAGCCTTGTCAGATCTAGACTGAGAGGACTTTGAAGAAGAAGCGGCTTTGCCACCAGATTTACCACCGACAGACATTGTTTAATATGTGTTTTGTAGTGAAGAACTAAGTTGAAGAAGAAAGGTGTGAATGAGGGTTGGTGGTGGGCTTTATATAGTTGAGGTTTGGGAGAATTGTGTGACAGAGGTGTTGATGTGGGTGGCCCTGTGATGAAGTGGCGTTTCCTAATTGGGAGTGTTGTCTTTGGTTGCGTGCTGGAATACTTTGCTTGTCGTGCTGAGATGTATGTTTTGGTGTGAATATCTCGGTCTGTGCGCGGATGGTCTAATCTCCCAAAGACAGCACCATCGCGCCAAACTCCCAGCCGCCATCAGCGAGTCGACCGGGCAGCTTGTAGGTTGGGACTTGCCTAAAGAGGAAACCAAACGGGACTTTGGTGGCACCTGCTTCATCAGCTTCATCATGGCCAGTCGCAATATAAATACCTGCCGCTTCCCCCCAGAACAAAGATCTTCTTTCCCATCAACAACTATTTTGTAGGTCCTTATCACTTTACAAAAAAGTTTAATTTATTATGCCTGCTAAATCTGCTGAGAAGAAACCCGCCTCCAAGGCCCCAGCCGGAAAGGCTCCTGTCGAGAAGAAGGAGGCCGGCAAGAAGACCGCCGTCACCGGTGAGAAGAAGAAGAGAACTAAGGGCAGAAAGGAAACTTACGCCTCTTACATTTACAAGGTTCTCAAGCAGACCCATCCAGACACTGGTATCTCCACCTACGCCATGTCCATCATGAACTCATTTGTCAATGATATCTTTGAGCGTGTTGCCTCTGAGGCCTCCAAGCTCGCTGCTTACAACAAGAAGTCCACCATCTCTGCTCGTGAGATCCAGACTGCTGTCAGACTCATCCTGCCAGGTGAGTTGGCCAAGCATGCCGCTTCTGAAGGTACGCGTGCTGTCACCAAGTACTCTGCCTCTTAGATTAGTTAATTTATGTATTAATGGATTGGGAATGTTATGACTTGATTTTTATTTTCTTGTGGGGGTTGTTCTGGTACTGGGTTTCATTCAATGGATTTATGGGAATCTCTTTGCTACTTGAGTATTTGATTGTGCTTTTTTGTACTTGTTTTGCGATTTTTCCATGATTTTCCACTGTTGCAGTGTCTCTCGTGGTTGTTGTGCTGTGTCCGGATTTCAATGGAATTTAATCGCGTTGCGTGCCTGGGGAATGTCTGGGGAATGATGAGGCACGCGAGGCTGGCCTAATTGAGCGGTGATGGACATATAGAGGGATTGTCTGCTTTTTGGAGATATTAGTATATTTTAAAATCTGATATATGCTAATTCGTTGTTTTTGTGTGTGTCTCGACGTTCATATCTCTGAATTCCTTGCTTTCCGTCTTTCTTCTGTTCCTTGATCTGAGATATACCAGTATACTTGTTAAATAAGGACCACTCCTTCTAGGGGTATATCAGAAGAAGAGTAGAGGAAAGAAAAGTGAAAAGTATAAAACAGATTAAAGAATAGCCACAATCACGGAACAGAACACCAAACATGCCAGAAATGCGTTCTCTTGGTCTGTTGTTTAGCTGATGTTTCTACTGACTCATCCTGATTCAAAACACGGCAGCCGCCAGGACAGCCAGGTAGTCAGTTCTTTCGCCACCATAGTCAAACTTACAACAGTGACTCACCTGTTATCAATTTGCCACCGATGACTGTCAATGACCGGTCATGCTTCTGGCACAGTTCTCACCTGTGGACTGAACGACAGGAAAGGCAAGTCCAAGGAAGACATACTAATCAAAAGAAAAACGTAAAAGACTTGTCATATACAAGGAACAACACAATACACACTAGTCAACTAACCCTCCAACTTTGCCAGCTTCTCGTGAACAACTCGAACCTTGTCTTCCGGCGTCTGCACCTTGTCAGTTCGAGTGCCCACTCTAATGTCGCTCTGAATTCTAACTACGCCTTGGGAATGAAGCACCTCGTGCGCATGGCCAATAAGCGCCATAACCTCGTCCCACGAACCCTCAATGGTCGTGCCGGCTGAATGCAGATTGTAGTGGAGGCCTGATTCTTTTACCAGTTTGACCACTTGGGTCACATAGTCCGAGACTGAAGCAGTAGGCGTGCCAATCTGGAGTTAGTCGGGGATTTGGAACGGGGAGGGGCAAACAAAGAACTTACTGGAACAAGACAGACGTCTGCTAGACAATGAATAGACGGCATTTTGGTTTTCGGTTGTAAATTGTACTAGATACCAAATGTCTTGTCCGAAATGGGCTCAGACACTTGCACGTGATTGGCGAGTTTAGACATAGGCAAAAGTAATAGATATCTACTAAAAGAATGAACGATACGAGTTAAATTGGAGCATGATATTGTAAACGTGCAGGGTCTACCCCAGCGGCACTGCCCTTGTCCTGATCTGACACTGTTCTGATAGAAGCAACTAGACTTGCCTAGTTTGGCAAACAAGGTCAGCAGGAACTGCTCCGCGACCAAGAGGGCAGAAGAGAGAGAATTAATACCACTACGCCGCGTAAGTCCACAGTGTAATATTGCAAACGACACAGCACAAGTGCAGGGCTGCCAACCGCAAAAAAGCGACCCGTTGCATGGAGAAACTAGAGAATAGCACCAGCAAGGTCTTTAACAGAGAGAAGCAAACACATACACACTGTCAGGACAAAGAATACATCAACAGTACAGCACAAGAGCCATGCAAACACGGATGACTAACGTACATGAGAACACAGCCCCGCATTAAAAACTGACAGCACCTGGACTCCATCAAGACGCTTCGGAGTCGGCCCGAGAGTCAATACAAACCCATAGAGAAGTAAAACATGCTCGGGAATTACCGAGACGATGTACCAACAACAGGAAACGTTCTTGGCAAACTCGGACAGGTATTGCAGTACATACCACTGCGGCGCCTACTGGAGCAGCAAGAACGAACGGGAACACGCCTAACACCGGGTGGAGCTCAAAATAGAAAGTACCAGCTTTGTTGGGCCTGGTACGCTCGCGCAGGGCCCGCGTTATAACCTAGTATTGCGGGGCCAATCATATATGCAGCTAACCAAGCGATCAGCGATTAATCAAGCTCATCGAACCCAGGATTAATACCACTCTTCATCGCCGGGATCTGACGTACAACCGGGGTGTTTAGCTGATTCCACGTCTTCATTCCACGAAAATCCCGATCCATCCCAGGAACTGACAGTCCATGCAGCACCATTTTGGTTTGCAAGAGCAACACAAGCAACAGCAGGAATGACGTGGGCCCGCAGAGTGCGGGGAGGGGACGCCTATCCGTCACGAGCTGAGCTGTCCCGATATGTGCCACGCAATAAAGCAACAGTTTAGGCACACTAGACGGAAGGCCGCCGGTAAAACGGCTAGACGATGCTCAATGCCATGACAACGGCGCTAAACGGGTTTGAAACGTCGTGAAGGATCCGGTAGCGCTGAGGCCGATAAAGGCTGATCAGGGACCTGTCAGGCCTGATAATGTCAAATGTCAAGGGAGTTTAAACAAGGGTACCTCCATGTCCTCCAAGGGTCAACCCATGGATCTTGGCTTGGGGATTCTACGCATCTCATGTTCTTTGTAGTCCCACAAGACTATTCGGGTTGTCCTTCTGTTAACTGGCCCAGGAGGATCCCTGTTTGCAACGCACGCCATGCCCCAGCACTGCCAGGAAGGTTTGGCGTGCAATCCCAGCCACATCTGCTTAATCTGCAACAAACACCTCAATTCAATAATGCCGGTGCAAGGACCTTGAATCCAAGACTCAGGAACTTTGCTTCGCTGCTGGGACAGGTTTTGCTGCACGATCTTCGCGAGCTCGCCTATTTTCACCCTATCATTTGCCTCAAGGCTTGCTCTAGAACAACAGTTACATTTTACCAAGAAAGAGCCTATATTTCCTGTCAAACTTGTACGGAGGTTTGCCGTCTCCTCCAAGCGTAGGCTTACCCAAAGTGACTCCCAGAATGCCCGGGAATCCAAGAGATGTCAGCGAACGAGTCCAGACCAGAGCTGGGAGCATGTTTCAGCTTTAGAGTCGGACATTATCGCGCGGCGTACCCTTGCTCGTTTCCCTGACATCATGGCGCATTGGCATGGGTCCTCCTCACGGACTTACCGTATGGCATGGCATTGCCGCCTTGGCAGCCAAATGGGCCGCAGATAATCGCTGCCCAAGAAGCGCGCTGGACATGAGCAATTTATCTCTGCGAGTAGGCACATCTAAGTGCATTGATAGTTCAGCCTGAGCCCTGTGCACATTTTCATCATGTCTCAGACATGGCACACATCCGGCTCAGTACATTTAATGACGGGCGGGGTGAGGCGGCCGTTTCAAGGGCGACGACCTTCGGTTCCTGATGCCAGGACGTGGCAGAGAACTGGCTGTCCAGGACAAGAATTGAGGAATCATCTCTGCTCGCCAATACTCGCGTGCAGACATAAAGTCAACGTTGTACACGATTGTGTGCAAACGTTCACACCAAGTATGTACGGACGTTTTGTGCGTTGCACAGTGCAGATATATGCACAGGAGCACAGCTGTGCGTTATGCGAGGCTCACACTTGGGGGACTTTAAGCACGATGGCGCCAGCCGGCAGGGCGAGAGCCCAAAAGGAGAAGCCGCTCCCTGGCCGCAGGAGACGTGAGAACGCAACACGGCGAGGCATTTGGAAGCGATAAAATGTAACGATTTGTTTCAGCAAAGGTGAAACAGATTCGCAGTGTTGCGTGGCAGACGCTCAAGAAGCGCTCGTCCAGCATGCAGGCCCGCTTGGCCGCTAGCGAGTCCGGCTTTGCGCAGTGTCTCACACCACGTACTCGCAGCGTCCGCGGCCTGCCGCGCCCGCCTCAGCATGGCGCTATCACGACCCACTTATTCCGCCTGGGCCATGAGATCCACAAGATTCATCAGATCGAAGGGACATAGCAAAAAATACCCGCCGACGGGGAGAGCGCAAAACTCGACTCCGATTTGTTCCACGCAAAACGCAAATCCTCAAAAGCTCATCCCGGCCGGGCACCCCAAGGCAGGGCCCAGGGCAGCTCACAGGGATATCCCCAGTAGATTCTGCTGGGCCTTCTGGGGAGGCCTGTTGATGCCCTTACAGCCTTGCACTGGCCAGACCCAATGGCAGAGCAGCATCGGCGCGCAGCAAGCCGTCAAAACATCGCTCAACGTCTGGCCGGCACACTGCATTGATGTAACGGTAGCGTTATGGTTGACACGAAGAGCCACGCAAGACACCGACAGCAGGTACCGCGCAGCCAGACTACACCGAAGACACAACGGAAAACAAGTCAACAGACTTGAGTTCAACGTGCGGCTGACAAAGGTCCCAAGGGTGTCCAAGAACCTGGTTTTCACTCCTCAATTCTCATCCTGGCCCGGCCCCTGCTTTGCGCTCCCAATGAGCGTCTCGACTGTGCAACATCGCTAAAGTCAAATCGCGCCACGCACGTGGCCTCAGGACGGAAACAGATGAGATTTTGCCGCTGAGCGCGTAGTGCTTAAACAGGCTCATCAAGAGTTGACTAAATGGGCGGGGTGAAATCTCCTGAAGCAGATTGACACTGATGGCTAAATCTTGTGGACCAGATCAGGGTCTAGATCAGCACCATCAGCGACAATCGGGGATCAGCGCTGGCACGCCTTGAACGAGACGATGCTAAAAAGATTTGCACGGCATTTAACGCACACCACACCAAAAAAACTGCAACACCTATCGTTCTCGTCTGGTCTCCCACGACAATACTGATCTAGGCCCTAGGGTGCTTAAATTATTGGTTGATCGGACGGGAAACCTTGTGGCCACCCTGGTATGGTCGCAGCTGTCCGTTTTGGGTTGGTCGGAGTTTCGATGTGTCTGGAGAAATCTCGAGAAAATTTGTGAGTTTTGTAAAATGAGTCAATGGCTAGGGGTTAGATGCTTAATCGGTTAAAATCGGGTTACTCAAGTTCCTAGCCATCAGGGTCTGCTCTCATGTTCCATTTACTGCACCACGGACTGGATACGCCTGATATGGAAAACTGCAATTGTGACAGCAACTGTGACATATCAAAATTGTGATTCTTATTAGTGGGATTAATTCCAATCAATTGCTAGAATAACTATAGAATCTATATCGTGGACTTTGCTAGATGCTCGTAGTTCCTGCAGGCTCAGGTCTAGAGCTGGATGAGCCAGGTCAAGTCTCAGCATTGAATCTCACTATTCAAACTGAACAGTGAGGTTCCTCAAGCTAATTTGACTAAAACAATCCTCACGTTTCATTTCAACGATATGTACTTACTCTACCTGTCAAGTGTGGATCTCCAATTGCTGTCTCTAAAAGTGCAAACTCGCGCATCACAGCGGTTTCAGAATTGTGCGAAACAAGAAACGCCTTGCACTCTGCAATATATTTTATTGTTACACTCATGTGACAATCTATGCGATCCTCATTACTATCTGCAGAAGAACCGCAATCCTCATACCGCTCGCGTGCCTCAAGCAGTTGTCATATCGTGAAGGTCGATTTTGACAACTCACCATGGGTATCAAGGAAGATCTCACTGAGGCTTTGCGCGTGACTCTCTATCAAAAGGCTGAATTTCTGAAGACGAAAATTCGCACAGATTACGGTCAATGGGTGGAAGAAGTCAAGGCATACAAGCGTTCTCAACTCCACGAGATACGCGAGCGGCAGATGATCCTGGGTCTCATGGCGGAGATTGGGGGCCGTATCAGAGGGTACTACTGTGAGCTTGTTGAGGTTTATAAGGCCATTGAACCATTCAAAATGTACAGAGCCTTCCCTAGAGACATAGACCAAATCTATGAAATGGTTACAAGACATTAAGAGAAATATATACTTTGCACATAGTCAGAGACACAGTCCGATATGTGAATAAATAAGGCGTTGCGTCTATAGTTACCGCTTGCCATAGGAATCATCTTCTAGAACTGAGCTGCTCATATCCACTTCTCATCTGCGAACCAAGGCGTCCAAAAAATGACTTTACAGTGTCCATGACATCTTCCTGGCCGCCAATGACGGCTGCCGATGATTCATCTTCAAATGATGGAGGTGCATAAGAGCCACTACCACCAATCCACGACACGTCTTTGATGGAGTACTTGTATCTACCATCAGTTAACGCACGGTCTACTAGCTGCTGGCCCTCACGCTCAGCACCAGACGACACGGTCAGACCCTCTTCCTCACTATCGTCAAATCCATCTAGCGACAAGCCATAGCCCAGAAACGATCTGATTTTATCATAAAAGTGGAACAATGTCAAGGCGACTGGAAGTAGAATGAATCTAGGCAGCCAATCATTGAATCCATATCCTAACGGAGTCAAGTTGATGGACTTTCCAAGAAACTCTTCAAAAACACATTCCCTGGATGGAATGAGCATAAGGTAGTTGTATGCAAGAGGTACGGTGAGACGGCATGCGTACGAAGAGTAGAACAACATCGATGAAAGATCCGAGTTTTTTGGAACGAGGGCATAGACGTTGAAAATACGAAGATTAGTCAAGGAAACGAGCGCACATGTGAACATGTAGAGTAAAAACAGGCCCGAAATAAAAACTTGCCCGCGGTTGGACGATTTGATTGTGAGGTCAATCAAGTTTGCCGGTGTACCATGAAGCACCTCAGACCACACAATGGCAAAAGACAACACCGCCAGAATTGCAGCAAAAGCGCGTCTCATAAAGGGTTCCACATAGACAAAGCAAATGAAAGAAGCACGAGCGGATAAAAACCTGGGCTGAGAACTTGCCAAACGGAATTCTAGTTCATTGCCGTTAGCACGTGCCTTGATAACATCTTCAGCTTTGGAGCAGTTTCTGAGGAGCAGCTGCCAATCTGCATTATATCTAATGAGCCTGCTACGGCACGTCAGGAACCTCGAGCCCAAATCAGCGAGGTACTTTTCGTTAACATTGTCGAGAGAAACTCTGCGCGTCACGTTTCTATTCTGCGCACTGCGCAGAGCGTTTTCGTCCATTGGAACATGTCCAGGGAATAGAGTTACCTGTGTCTGCTCAATGAGCTCATCGATCCACTCCAAATACGGGCCTTGAGACTTGTATGGAATGAGACTGATAATTTCCTGACACACAGCTGTGTAGGCAGTATCGGCCTCAGCCAGAGTATCGTTGACCCGCACCGCATTCGAATAGCAGTGAACAGCACGTCTGCGAGAGTCTGCCGAGTGCCAAATCTTGCGAGGGAAGTTGACCAGCCCGTGACCCATCAACCAGATAGCCAACACCAGGGCGTAGCAATGGGCCAAGGCCATCAAAAGCGACTTGAGCGAGGTCAACACCAAGCCAGTCGAAAGAATAGCGTAGACCAGCGCCACAACACCACATGCGAGCATGATCAACTGGTACTTTGCATTCGCCCTGAGGGCTGCAACAAACTTCTTGAGCGGGTCATTATATCCCGACTCAACGTAGCCCTGGAGAGTAGGCAGAATGACCCAGGTCAAGACAAATGCCAACCAGTACATGACTCGCCACATGGCGTAAATAGTCTTGCTGGACAGCGTTTCAGTGGAGGTATTCATTACGTCCAAGGGAACCAGAACAACAATAGACAGCGGGATGTAGACGGCGCAGAAGAGCGCAACAAAGACATAACTTGGGATTCGTTTGAGAACGCTGAACCGAGTTATGCTAAGTACCGTGACAACCGCAGTTGTCGCAAAGGAGGCAGTAACAAGAGCTACAGCTCCAGACATGACGCTTATTAACTAAAGGGTAAGGGTATTAGTTGGACTATGTCAGGGACGGGCTATTGAAAGTGCTAGTTTGTAGCTGTCTGTTTAGTTGGAAGATTGCCAAGTACTAGCAGCTAGAGGCTCTTCTGACACGGTTGCTGGGAATTGGCGCGCGTGTGTGTCAGGTACAGCGAGGCGAAGCAGGATCAAGAACGGCTTGTTGTTGACAGACAGAGAAGAAAAAAAACAGTCACTTTCAGAGGTGGACTTTATTCATGCGTTCGACTTTCCAGGCGGTCAGGGATTGCGAGTGCGTTGCGCTCATGACTCTCGGCTAGCGACTAGCAGCGACTGATAGTAACTAGCGAAGCCAATACTATGCGGGGCACTGCCCCAGCTTCTTGAATTGAAAGAGAACAAAAGTAGATTCATAGATTAAGGTTAGCTACAATTAAACTACACGGTCCCGAGCTAAAGAGACAATGGTGGAACAGCCAGATCGTACTGAATGGTTTCACCGGCTTTATTATCAACCGACTTCTCCACATTGAGCGTCACCAGCAGCGAGTCCTTTCCTGAAAAGTACTTGAACTCGTGCTCATTTTTCTGGCCATCACGAGGACCGGGGTAACTACTAGCAGTGCCATCAGTGACGTACTTGATGGTACAGTAGTTTCGTTTCGCAAGGAGCTTCTTGTTATTTCTGGAACTGCCATCGGTATCTTGAGTGTATATGCTGACCATATCCTCCTCAACGTGGTGTGAAAAATGGTGTACAGTTCGGCGCCTGTTGAGGAACGTTGCAAGCTGCTCTCCAGGAGGGGTGTTGACGATCGCCGAAGAAACCACATGGACCATGAGGTTGCTATCCTTAGTTGGGTCGGCGTGTTTTGTGAAGAAACGGCCAACGGCAGTCAGATGGACGTCTCCAGAAAGCACTGTGATACGCACACTCGTTTCTTTCGAAAAATCCATAAATCGCTGCATCAGCCTGTTGCGCTCTCTCTTGTGATGCTTCGCACACCAATGATCGTCCAAATCATCCAAAAGTTCGATTCGACCATCAAATGGATTAACAAGGCCCTTCATAACACCGTGCTTGGCCAGGAACTTGACGGGCCTCATGAAACGTGAACCAAGAATAGTTTCCAGCCATACCATACGAGGATACGCTGCTGGGACACCCAGCATGACGAGCATATGCTTCAGTCTTGGGTTCTTCTTTGTCTCATCAACCATACGCGCAAAAATCTTGTCATAACTTGCTTCAGTGAGAATTTGAGTTCGTGTGCGCTCGGAACGGCAGTCAATACCCATAAAACCCAGCTCAGGACCTAGCGCAGTATAAACAGAGCGCGAAGGCTGCTTAATATATGGCCCATTTTTGGAGGAGATGATCCACGATGGGTCTTCAAACTCGTTCACGTCTGCTGAGTTGCACTGGTGCTGAAACAGGTAGTAGTACTTCACTGCTGTGTTGCCCAGACCATTGAAAAACCCAATACGCATCGTCTTGTCGGGGTACGATCCAAATCCATCGATAATATCGTGATCATCATAAATATTCACCATAGGGATTTGAGCCATAGCACGAGGAAGATCAGTCTCATATGCTACGGCTGCCGACAGAGTCATGTATCCCTGGCCAAACCATTTTAGGTAATGGTGGAGGTAAAATTTGGACACCTCCGTCTCATCTTCTTGGGTGTATGGAGCTGCATTTTTCTTTTCTTGATCGACTTCGTCAAACCACTTCTTTGCCTGTGCGCAATGGGCCTTGACAGCATCGCAGTAGATTTGGTCACCACCGCCGAGCATGACATGATACGGTTCCTCTTTGTGTTTGCGCAGCACATCTGTCCACAATGATCCCTTGAATCGTTCAGTGTCAACCGAAAACGAGAAACCATTACAGGAGTGGGCCATGACATTGAAGTTCTCCTCCGCAGCAGCGACATGGAAGGAGAAGGGCTCGCGGCCGTTAATTGAGTAAGTAATAACCTGAGGGGAGTCTGTAACCGGGATTGACAGAGGGAATCTCCAGAAAGTCACACCGTACTCAGCGAAAAAGGGCTCTGCCTGTATAGAGGTCTCATTGATTGTCAGTGTGGGGTTTCGGTCATAATTGCTCGACGCATCCTCGGTGACAATCATAACAGAGCCCCTCCAGTTGTTTTGCACAGTGCCCAGGTATCTCAGCAAAGGACCGCACTTCACGTTAATCGGCGGAGTTCCGGCTGGAGACGTCTCCGGGCAAGTGGACGGTTTCGTAGAAGCCGACTTTGCACCCATCTTTAGTTAGCCTTTGGAAAGGAAAATAGACGAAAGGGAGGAGTCGTCACTTTATGACAGCGTACGCGTAGCGTGTGTTCAATCTCGGTCCCCGAGAAAAAATGTAACGCAACTGCATGCAGGCCATTGATTAAGGTTTGAGGAGTCGCAGTAACGCAGTTACGGCAGCGGAACTAATTGTAGCGGTGCCTGTGCGTTTACAGCTGTCGACTAGTCAATTGCCAAGCCCTCAAAGGTCTTCATTTACTGCTCATCTAGCGCTCTGACAGCGTTCGCCAGGTACCAGAAACGGTATATACCATCATACGATGGCGCACTGATTGGCCACGACAGCCAGGCTAATACTTACCTCGTGGGCAGACGCAGCGTCTGGTGGCACAGCCTCATGCTGCTGCAGCGTGCCATTAGCTTGAACATTGTTGTTAACCTCTACAGAAGACATTGCGGCAGAGAGTGTCAAGGAGCTCAGAGTGTGACGTGGGAACTGACAATATATGGAAGCAAAAAGCAGGGCGCCCTAGCTCTGGAGCTCCAACATTAAGTCCAGCCCCTTGTGACGCGCGTCGTACCCGCCCAAAATCCTGAATGGGAGGCACTAATTACTCTGTTTGGTGGCCCTCATCCTGGCCCATATCAGATGAAGCAACCAAATCAGATGTACACAGCCCCACAGGGAGACCAAATATAGCAGGGACAGTCATCTCAACGGCAATTGGCTGCTGAGAATAGAGATTTGTAGTCGCACAAAGTTCCAGTTTAGATGCTTGTACCTGACTGAAGCTGCCCGGCTCGTCCCCATTAGGAAAGTCGAGAAGAACTACTGAAAGATACATAGAAAGTAGAAAACCCATGTATTAGATAAAAATTCTTGGTCTAAACAATTACATGCCGAGATGACCTTTAAAAGTGCGGCGTGTTGAGAGCAATGAGCATTGGAATGCCGGCAAGCAGACCGGCACATGGCAGAGTCAGAACCCAGCCGAGAACCAACCAGGCAATCTGGCGCCAGTGGACTGCACCGACAGTCATGTTCATCATACCGACACCAATAACGGCACCAATGGTGCACTGGGTTGTGGAAACAGGTAGACCAAGTCTAGAGGCCATAAGCACAGTAATTGCAGCGCCCATCTCGATGGAGTAACCTCTGGTTGGCGACATCTGAGTAATTTTGTTACCGAGGACGCGGATGATATGGTATCCGTAGAACCAGAATCCAACACCAAGTAGAATACCAGCAACAGCCAGAATGAAGATTGGAGCCTTGGCCTCGGCGTCGGTAGATCCATCCTTCCAGGCACTGTAGGCACCAGACCATGGGCCAACAGCATTAGAAACATCATTGGAACCGTGAGCAATGGACATCATCATAGCAGATGCAACCTGGCAGTAAGTCCACAGATGCTCCACCTTGTTATCATATTTAATGGCCTTGGAGTGAGTGTCGGCAAGACTTTGAGAGGAAAAGGTGACACAGTCGCGGTTGACACCGGCAAGAAAGATGAACTTGAGCAGATTCCACAAACGAGTAGGGTGCAGGAGTGGAAGTTTCTTGTATGGTTTGATCCAGCGCTCCTCGGGTTCTGGCTTTACAGAGTAAATGACTGCGCCGTCTTCGCCGACCCTGTCTTTTTCATCATCGGCTGAAGAACCATGAGTGGTTGTTGCTGCTCCTCCCAAGTAGATCTCCTCGTCGACAGTTGTTTTATTGTTTGGATTGATGGCAGGGGTGTTGACAGCGGTTTCGCCACCAGATACACCCTCACCCTCGTCCCTGACGTGAGTCGAAGCGTAATGATCAATGACAATACCAGAGTTTGGATCTGCAGGGAAGTAAATCCATGGATCTTCCTTGTTAAGGGTAGGACCAAGGAAGATGTGATAGAATCTGAGTCTAGCATCGTGCTTGAGAAGTCTGCGCTTGGCGTAAGGGATAAAAAAGATGTAACTGAACAGGAGCAATCCAAACAAGACACCGAGAATGATTCCACATGACTTGCCGGCACCAAACTCCTCCAGAGAGGGAGCGGTAGGAGCTTCAACGACAATGAAGAGAGCAAACATGGCACCGGTGAAGGCAAGGTAGACTGGAATCATGCGGAGTGCCCACTTGAGAGAGTCCTTGCGTTCGAGGACAGAGTACTTGATGGTCAAGAACATGATGGCACCGATAGCGGCGGCAATTGCGGGTGCGATACCCCAAGAGGCGGCAATCTGTGAGACTGAGCCAGAAGACCAGGCCCACTTCACACCGACTTGAGAGGCGAAAGCGACACCAATGAGGGCACCGACAGTAGTCTGGGTGGTGGAAACGGAGAAACCGATTTTAGTTGCGACAATGAGAAATAAGGCAGATCCAAATTCTGCACAGGACATAGCAAGCAGAAGAACCTCTGGCTTGCCCTTGAACTTGGCCATGGGCATGATACCGCCCTTGATGGTCTTGACGACACGAGCTCCAAGGGCGACAGCACCGACAAACTCCGTGATGGTGGACAGGATACCGACCTGCCACATCTCGAGAGTTCTGGCAGCTACTGAAGTTGCGTACGAGTTGGCTACATCGTTGGCTCCGTTACCGAATGCTGAGACGCACAAGGAGATGGTGACGAGAGCCATGAGCCAGTCATACTTGTGAAGATATGCCATGGTTGAAAGCTTTTGAGAGGGATGCACTACTACGGAACAATTAGGGAGAGCGATTCTACATGATATATAGCCTGGCGTAAACGGTCGAGAAGCTGAATAGTGTTAAGCATCAATCTTGGCGCCAAGTCGTGCGAGAGGTTCTTCTTGCCATAGTGCCCTGCGTACTGGTACTGAATAGTTGAAAATCCCTGTGTATACAATCAATCACAGTAGAGCAGAAGAGCACGTTGTCCGCCAAGATCTGGCCAAGAACTTGCTAGCCCTGGGGAGCTTCTTTTCTTTGTGCTTGGCACTGTCAGCCAAGTCCTTGGCAGTGCAACAGAGTGCCGCAGCACAAGCCGAAAACTTTTTCCTTGCAGTGCACGTGGGCTCTTCTACAACGGTTTATGGTGCATATGGGAGATATGAAGCATAGTTTATTACCCCAGAGTTGCGCGTTTTCAGTGCCGCGAAAACCATGAGATTTATCACTATTCTGTCCGCAGATCCAACCTGCCTAATTGGGCAATTGTGTGGGCGGCTCGCTCAAGACCGTCGAGAATTACCGTGCTGCAAATCTCTTCTGGACAAACACGGAGAGTGACATTTCTATGCTAAACCAGAGTGACACGTTTACCGTTCTCTGGTGCCATATCGATAACGCTGCCTTGTAGCTCCCCGCTGCATTGGTGCAAGTACTGATAGTAATTGCTGCATCAAGCTCCGCCCCGGAGAAATAATTGGACGAGACGATTGACCGCAGACGAGAGGAGCCGTATATGGCGCCAGTGAATGCGTGACCGCCCAACGAATTTAGCAGGGTTCCACCCTTTCACGTTTATCTGCTCACGTCTTGGCTCCCAAAATCCGGAGGAGGGTGAAGTCTTGGCTTCCCGGGGGTGAAGGCTTAGCCCACTTAGCACGCGCCGAGCCGGCGTACTTGGAAGTCTTAGCAGTCCTGGGACGCTCAGCACTCCAAGGAGCCTACCGGAGCAACTCAGACGGAAGCAACTGCTTCATCATCGCGTCAGGCTCTGACTACCCCTAACCCTACCTGGTAGTTTTCTCCAGATAACTAAGCTAAACGAGCAGCTTCCCCTGCGTCAGCCGTGCAGAATCTATAGTCAGATATGAGATTCGGTACCAATTGCTAGGTAAGTTCATCAGCCGAATACGGATCTCCGCTTACCACATGTCACTTTTGGTTGCTGCCCATTTTGAACCGTTGCTGTGCCCTCAGATTAAGTGTCCCAAAACGGTCCCCCACACTGTACCTGCTCAAAACGGAAAGGACAAGAATTAGCGGTAAATCGCCTTTGAAAAGAGACGAGCTAGTTGCTTTTCGAAAGTTACTCTTCCTGTCCTCCCGCTGTAAAGAGCAGTGTCTCAAAATCTCTCTGTAGCAGCGAAACCGCCTCAACCCACGTACCTCCCAACTTTGTGAGAAATAATGTTACGTGGAGATGGGCTGTGAACGGCACGACACATCTCACACAGTCTTTTGCCACAAGCAACTGTTTTTACCATTCACATATAGCTGGTGTTGATCGTCATTCTGTGCTCGTTCTCATTGCCCACAACTTGAAAGATGGAATACATTGCTAGACTGGCGGAGCTCGCCGATATCCAGGACTTTCCCTGGAAGCGCGTAGTTATTGGTTTCACCATTGGAAACTTTGCTTTTGAATCCTATCTCGCCTACAGACAGTACCAGGTTCTCAAAAGAACCAAACCCCCGGTCGAACTGGAGGGGCTGTTTGATAACGACACTTTTCAAAAGTCTCAGGAATACTCACGTGCCAAGGCACGGTTCTCTGCCTTCTCCTCAGTCTTCTCTCTCGCCCAGAACCTGGCCATCTACCACTATGATCTGCTCCCCAAGCTTTATGGCTTGACCAAGTCTCTTTTGTCTTCCTATGCTCCTGTCTGGTTTGCTGGTTCTGGACCGGCTTCAATCATCTTTTATCTTGGTTTTGGTACTATTGGTTCGCTTGTCTCGCTGCCACTGGATTACTACAAGCAGTTTGTGTTGGAGGAGAAGTTTGGCTTCAACAAGCAGACTGTTCGTCTCTTCTTTGTCGACTTTTTCAAGGGCCAGGCTATTGCATTCGGTTTGGGAACTCCAGTGTTTGCTGCCATTCTCAAGATCATTGATTACTTTGGCGACAAGTTCTTCTTCTACATCTGGTTGTTCCTTTGTGTGTTCCAGCTCATCATGATGGTTGTTTACCCTCTCTACATTGCCCCATGGTTCAACAAGTTCACCCCTCTTGAGCAGGGAGACCTGCGCTCTTCCGTTGAGGCACTTACCAAGCGTGTTGACTTCCCACTCAGCAAGCTCTACGTTGTTGATGGCTCTATTCGTTCTTCGCATTCCAACGCCTACTTTACCGGTCTGCCTGGTGCGAAGCAGATTGTGCTGTTCGATACCTTGGTCGACCACTGTTCAGTGGACGAAATCACGGCTGTTGTTGGTCACGAGCTTGGTCACTGGAAACTGTCGCATTTGCCACGTCGTCTGTTTTCTGTTCAGGCACGTTTGTTTGTCATCTTTACTTCCTTCAGTGCCTTTATCCACAACAAGTCCCTCTACAACTCGTTTGGTTTCTATAACGACTACCCAACTCTGATTGGTCTCATGTTGTTTTTTGACATCCTGTCTCCCATCAACACTATCCTGCAGTTTGCCGATAGTGCAGAGAGCAGACGTCACGAATTTGAGGCCGATGCTTATGCCCTTGATCTGGGTTTCAAGGACGGTCTTGCTGGCGGCCTGATCAGTCTGCAGAAGGAGAACCTGGGTTCCCTGGACTCCGACTGGCTGTATTCAGCTTACCACCATTCGCATCCTATCTTGGCTGAGCGTCTTCGTGCACTCAACTACAAGCCAAAGAAGTGATCAAAAAAAAAGTATATAGAATGATGAGAGCACTCAAAAATGCTACAATATTTTGTTCAATACATTATAAATAGTCACATAATGCTACTTTTGTCCTCCTACAGCTCTCGACATGTTGACTCCACTCACCTTTTGTTGGTATGTGGCGGTTGGAATGTTTTTGCGAACTGATCTAATCTCGTCACTGCAGTAGCCTGGAATTCTAATATTCCAGTTCCTTTCGAGATGCAGCTGAACATCTTTAATCTCGAGAGTGTCAGCCTTGCGATGCTTTGCCAGGCGGCAGGCAAACGATGTGACTGAAGTGACAAACTCGTCGGCAAGATCGAGAAGAAGTTCTTCAACATCGCCGTCAATCATGGCCTCGCGCTGATCGCCAGCAACTGAAATCACCAGCTCACGAAGCTTTCGTTTGGACAATACACGGTCGCCGGGCATCTCAAACGTTGGCTGGCGAGTACGTGCTGGTCCAACCAGAGCGCTAGAGGCCATTGACGATCCACCAGACAGAGTTGGACGCAGTGGCTTTACATTGACAGCCTGCGGCTGCGAAACAGAAATGTTGTTTGGGATTGGCAGAGAATTCATGGTCACACCGGACGTGATCATTGCAGGTGTCATTGGAGCAGACTGAGGAGGATTAGGGCGGGCGGAAGGACCTGCAGCCTGCTGTTGTTGAGCCGCAACAGCTACCTGCGTTGTTGGGCTTGCAACAGCACCTGGAGTAGCACTTGCGACTCTCTGCTGTTGCTGTGCAGCGCTTGCAACAGGTCTCTGAGGCGGTGACTGAGATCTGGCTGGGGGCGTGGCAATTCCCTTCATCTGTTGCTGAATAGACGGGTTTGCCTGTGCCGCACCGGCACCCATTTGCTCGCGCTGGGCCTGCTGGCGAGTTGTGTTTGCTTGAATGCGCTGCATGATGGTCAGTTCCATGGCTTTTGCCTGGTCACGTTTCTGGCGCAATTGCTGTTCGCTCTGCTTCAGTCTCTGGCGCGCGGCATCGTCCAAATTCATGTTTTGTGAATGCTGTTCGAGCTGTTCCAGCTGCGCGTTGAATTCTCTGTACGCCTTTCTGTACTTTTCAAGTTCGAGCGCAGCCGTTCCAGCGGCTGGTCCGTTACCCTGAGTCTGCTGCTGTTGCTGTTGTTGCAGAAGGCGCTGCTGTTCCAGCTGCGATACTCCCTGGTTTGCCGTCATGTTGACCTGGCCCATGTTTTGTCTATTTTGATTCATTTGCATCATATTGTTGACATTGGTAGCGTTCATGGCACCGGCCTGGCCTTGCTGCTGGTTCTGGAGAGCATTCTTGTAGTGCGCAAGAATACGTTTGATTTGTTGGGTTCTGACAAACGCCTGCTGACCTTCTGGAGACTGCGCTCCTTTGGTTTGCACAACCTGAGTGGCGACGCGGTACTGCTGGCAGAGGTTCTGGATCTGCTGCTGCGTCAATTGCTGGATCTGGCGAGGAGCCTGCTGGCCCTGCTGGGCGTGCTCGTTGCCTTGGTTGTTCATGGGCGAGGGTGGTAGGAAGAAGAGTTCATTTCTAACTCCCAGTTAAAGTGCCGTGTGTGGCGCGTTGCGCCGCGGACGTCAGAGCAGAGGGACTAACAAGATATGGAGGGAATGAGCATGTCACGGGTTTATTATAAAGAGTGAGGTTTAATTCTTTCACCTTTATTATTGTGTCATCTACTGCCTGTTGTTGTCTGTAGTCTTACATTGTATTCCAGACCTGCTGTTCCAGTGGACACAGACAAGTACAATCGAGAACTCATATAGCACTTCAAATTGATTGAACAATGATCCACCTGGTAAGGACACAATGCCTAAAGGCGACTGTCTAATTGACGTCCGCTCAAAACCGGTTTCTGTGCCAATCTCTCTAACGCCCACTCGTGGACTCCCTCTCACGGACAGTGCCCAGACAACCTCCAATGCTACGGGTATATTCAAAAACTAAACTACTATATTACCTCCCGGAAATGCTCGCTAAATAAATAAAATGACACAAGTTATAATTTAGTCTTCCTGCATCGGCTCGCGGCCCTCTCCGCGCAGGCGCGTTGCCTGAGCCGTGAGAAGGGCATTGTCCACCTCGCTCAGCGGATAGACGGGTCCAAATCCATCGCAAACAGCACGGCTCTTGAGGTACTGCAGCACAAACTGAATGTCGTCGTCTGTGACGTTGGGGTCGCTAGTCAGTTTCTCCCAGACGGCGCCAACACCCATCATGACCTGCTTGTTCTTCTCGTATCTCAAGTTTGTAATGTTGTTGTCTGGGGTATCATGGGAGCCTGTCAGAGACGAGAAGAACTGTGTCGAAGGGAAGGACACTTTATTTGGGACCTGTGCCTGTGATGGAGCATACTGTCCCGACGAGGCCCTCTCCTCTGCATTCTTGGCAACGGTTTTGAGCACCTGGTTCTCGCTCTTGAGAACAATGTTCTCCTTCTGCAGATCCTCAATCTGCTTGAGCATCTTGACATGCTCCTCCTCGAGCTGAGCCGCACGTTCCTCTAGTGCCTTGACTCGTTGCTCACGACGCTCTCTAAATGCCTTTTGGGCGGCCCTGTTCTGCGCCTTGCGCTTGACCATGACTTCCTCATCGTCACCGCCATATCCCAAAGCACCGCCAACCTGCAACGTGCCTTGCATATCGTCAAGAGCAAAGTTTCCAGTTCCGATAATGTTCCCGCCATTGCCAGAAGACGACGAGATGGGGGAATCTCCGCTAACTGTCTGCTCAGAGGAAGTCTGCTGGTTCTGCTGGTTATGTAGAGCCTGCTGCGCCTTGACCTGAGCCTGTCTTTCTCTCAGACGCTCCATCATGACGTCCTTTTCCTCATCAAATGGTCTTCCATCCCACTGGAGCTCTGGGGTACCTGGGTACTGGGCAATGGGGCCGCTGCTCTGGAAGGCGTTGAATCCTTGGTTGTAGTAGTCCATTCTCTGGTTGCGGTTTACGTCGTTTGGGGGGTTTAGCAAAATGGTCTAGTGAAAAGGAAGTGGCAGAGAGGGTCTGTGGTGCCTCCTGGCTGCTTATTAAGTCCTGGGAGGTTTTGTGCACACGCAGTGTGGGAGCGCTCCCTGGCGAGGGCGGACATGTGTCAGTTGGGCGTTGAGGTTGGTATCGGGATGGGACGGTAACGATGGGAAGGATCGGGGGAAGCGAAAGGAGGAATTGAATTTTCATGTCAAGGATGGCTCGGAAGAACCAGCTCAGCAGCGGTCGTTTTGTCCTGAAATTGCCGTTGTACCACCTTGACGGTCCTGTTGGTGGCATCGGTTGAGGCTACCCCAGACCTGTCCCGCTCTGTCCACTGCTGCACCCCTGGCTTTGACAGGTTGTTCTTCCACGTTCGATAAAATCTACAAGCAGCTATTAGCGGTGGCTAAACGGTGTCTATAAGCACGTAGATACAAATAATTGATCGCCGCTTTGTAAATCACTATGAAGGTCATAGTCACTCCATAGAGCATGCAGACCGGAGATTCATTTCGTACAGGGCAGGGTTTCTGCCAGGAGGACGCAAACCAAATAAATTAATAATGAGTCAGAGGAAATCAAAAATAAATTAATGCTAGGTAAGTACCAATTGCCTTCACGCTAACAAAGGCGTCGTCTCCGATGCCGGGCTCAGCGGCTCAGTAGCATCGTGCTTGCAGATGGGGCAGGTCTTTCTCCGTGACACTAGCCAGCGCGTGATACAATCAATATGGAACTCGTGATTGCAAGGAAGCTTCATGATACGAGACACCCCATCAACGTAATCCTCCAGGCATATGGCACACTCATCGGCCGACACCCAGCGTTTCTCTGGGGCAGGGAGAGCTGGTGACTTGGAAGGTCGGGTATCGCCAGCTACAATGTCACTAGACGTGTGGTCTTCCTCTACCACTTGCACTTGAGGATGCTCGTCCCGGCGGCCTTGTATCTCTTGGATCTGACCTTGACCGTCGATCTGCAGCAGGATTCCGCCTGGACCATCAGAGTTAGGATTAGCGGGGACCGCGTGCCAGACTCTGGTGGGTAGCTTTTGCACATAGGACTTTGGTGCGCGCTCCTTCATCAGTCTATACTTTCGATGAAACACCAAAACGCCATAGATGATGGCCAGCGAACACAGCGGAGACACAAGAAAAAAGAGTAGCGTATCCATAACGTACGACCTTCCGGCAACTAGCGTAATGTTGACTTCCTCAGCATTTAGCAAGCTCTTGTAGGACGAGAAGGATACAAAGAAAGAGGGGATCTGGGCTCCATCTATAACTTCGCCATTGTACATGGTAACAAGGCCCCTGTGAGGAACGTTGTCGCCAACGACAACAGCCGATGCGCCCTTGCGCTGCAAATTCAACACCTTTTCATAGAATCCGCATCCACCGCGCAACACAAGGGCCACACAACCGTCGTACTTGTGTTTGTCGCCAACTGACGAGTCACAGGCGAGCGAGCTCACTACACAGAGCCTTCCAGATGCATTCGCAGACGGACCAAACGCAGCAGGACGCGCCTCGAGAGTATCGTTTGAACCTGCGATAGTGATTACCGCAACGTCCGGGGTAAAGAGAGACATTTGTCCGCCTAGCGTGTTACCGCCAGAGGCAGACTGCAGCGAAGACCACAGAGTGGCCAGCGCGATCGCAAATACTATACAGGTGCAAACAACCTGGCCTCTGGGCATGATAATAGAGAGGGTTTTGCACTACAACCGAATCTAGATAAATGACAGACGAAGAGATGGTGTGACGCCGGCTTGGGCTGCAGGATCAGGTGGGTTTGTGATGACGCTTTAATGCTTGTGGGGAGGTGGGGAGAGAGTCCCTGCTAGCCGGATAACAGGAGTGCTCCTCTGTTCACAAGGCCAAGAAAATGCGCGCTAGTCCGCAATCGAGGGATATTTATACTTTCAAGAGCGCCCAGCAAGTCTGCTTTGTTTGGTGGTGCTGTCTACATGTCTATGTCTCTACGTCATTCGCTATTTGGTACTGGCTGATCTGCTCCTTGGTTATCGTGCGAAATTCCGCGCAGTCATGCCAGCTCTGATAACGCTGCCCCATGCCTCCAGGCGCTATACTGGGAGCAAGTAGACTAGCCCGATCAGGGAGCTTTAAGGTCGAAGAGATGAGTGGAGAAGAGGTCACCCGAGCAGAGGAGAAGTTGATAACTTAACAAAGGTGCTCTGGTTGAGCAGACATACCGATCTGCTTTCACGGTCACGACCCCATGGCGTCATTCCTGATCGCCAACCTTGTCAGGGACTGTACCAGCGACAAGGAGCAAGGCAAGCAGCCAGGGGCAAGGGCCAAGGGGCAAGTTAGAACCCACAGGGTAGAGAAGAGTCGTCAAAGAATCATTTGAATCGTTTACCAACCATTGAAAAACACTCACAGAATTTACCTATCTCAGATTAAAAAATATTTCCTCTAACCGATCACATTCACAAGTTTTCCGCAACTGCTGCGCATCGTCGCCTTGGAGTCCATGTGACAGAGTAGCAAGAAAATTTGCCACTAATAAATAGCTGGCCGATCGCACTTGTGTTTCGTTGCTCACCACATCATGAATCGATACTACAACTTTGTTGCCTACTTGCAAACCTACAAAACCTGGATCAGTGTTTCTGTAGAACAGGAAGGAGGCGCAGGGCTGGAGTTTCTTGGTGATGATGGGGTCACAGCCAGCGACGACAAACGCAGACGAATCTACAATGTTTTGTTTAATATTTTTGATTTGGTTTGTGAAAGTGTTTAATCTAGTAATATGAATAAGGGTTATTTGGTTATCTGTTAGTGTATGTAGTGTCTAGTATATAGTGTTTGTTTCTCCAGTGTGAGTCTTCAACGACTTTTGTTACTATTGGAATGTTGATTTGGCTGGTGAAGAAGTATCTGGTATTAAGGTAGTAAGCATTTACGTCTGACTAGTCTCTTAAGTGCAAGATCCTGTTGCTTACAGGAATGACGCGAGCGACAGCGATCGCGCAATAGCCGTGCATGCGTGAATGCACGCTCAAAGCACATGTTGACCCTGCGTACGGGCAGGTTCCGAAACATGCGCGTAGGAAACTTCCGCTATTGAGCTCCTCCGGGTTGAATGTGTACAGTTGGTTGGCACACGGGCCTAGTGAATGGCAGCGCTATCTCCAACGCCGTTTCGAGCCAATTCCAGTGCCAATGCTGACGCCGATCGTAGCTTGTGCGCATGTGCAGAAGCTACGGACAATTGTAGACGAAACGGGCTTGGCGAACAACAGGTTATCGACAGCGACGATGCAAGTCACTTGACGCTCAAACGCCGGCCGATTCGGCTGTCGTATTCTGGCAACAGCACCTATCCGGAGTGGCCAACGAAAAAACCACTCCGTCAAGAAGCGAAGGAGATAGCAAAACGCAGCCAGTCCAGGAGGGCTGCCCAGACCTATTAGATGCCGCAGGATTACCCGATATGTTAGATTACAGTCCTGCCCAGCCGATCACTCGTTATTGGCGTCCTCTCTCATCTCGGAGAAGCACGCCAGACCGACGCATCACTGGCATGGCTAGTTCCAGGAGATTAGCTTTAGAGAGAGTCAAAGAAATTGATCTGCTCGGCGCCAGTCGTTCTGCTCAAAGCAAGATCGGCGACGTAATTTTTTCATCTCCACAGGTCTTGTAATTCCTGCTAGTGCAGAGCTTTCAGAGACGAGACCCTGCTATGCAGCGCAGCTCAAATGTCTCTGTCCCTTACACCCCTAATGCTTATTCCCTGCCCTGCCCGCCCGCCTTCTACTTGCCTCAAAAGTCACGTTCGATACAGTCACCTCCAGTGCGGCCTTTGAAGTCCGCCTGAACGCCAGAGTTGCAAGAAATTTAAGCAGAGTATTCAGAAGCGTTTGATGAAACGTTGCTACCGTCAATCTGCCAAACTGTGAAGCGCCATCTATCCATCTTACCAATACGACTCAGAGATGCCAGGTGGGATGGGCGAAAAAGAGTACGCATATCGCAATGTTTGATTTGTAAGATGAGCGGGGCCGATGCTGCGGGCTAGTGCGATCTGAGCATCTAGCAGGAATACGGACCTGATTGATCAAGCGAGGGAAAAACTACTCTACAATTGTACAGCGTTAATTCGGGCTAGCGTTGCATCCTGCAAGTTAACGGTCAGGGTCAGCAACCCGAGCCCATACTTTGAAATCAAATCCCTTGTCTGCTTAACACATGTATCCGGTGAAACATGTAGGACATGTCTCACAGGAGTGCTCGGAGTTGCAAATGTCGATGATTGTTTCTACTTTCGACTTGCGCTGCGGGATGGCAGATTTGTCCGAGACCAACTAGTGTGGAACAGCAGCTGTCATACGATCGCCTGTTGTCACAAGTACAGAGTCGAGTGGGATAACAAAAAAGCAACTGCAGTCCATGTCACACATACTCATCGGCATTGCGAAAGATGTCAAAGGGGTTCCTACTTATAGCGTGCTGGTCGCGCAATATCCTATGAAATGCAGTCTATGCACCTCCCCATCCGCCTGCAGAACGTTCCACTGAAACTTATCTCCATAACGTTATTCAGCGGAGCAACGGTCCGAGGCATGTGATTGATTTGGACTCTGGACTTTAAAAGGCGCGCCTGGGGCTCGTTTGATCGGCAGAGAATAATGTCGGAGAAACAGCCTGACCACGTTGCGAACTCTGTCGATTTGACAGATTCATCGTCTGAGAAGGCTTATGAGGAGCCACCTAGCTCCTGGAAGGGAAAGTTACTCTGGGACACGTTGGACAAGCCTCGCGATGAGAGGTGGTTCCTGTTCAAGTTGGATGCCACCCTTCTTTTCATTGGCTGTGCTGGCGTGTTTTTGAGATATCTTGATCAAACCAACATCAACAATGCCTACGTTTCGGGTATGGAGCAGGAGTTGTCAATGTATGGTAACGAGCTGAATTACGCCTCGACGTTGTGGAATATCGGTTACATTCTTGGTCAAATTCCTTCCAACATCATCCTCACCAAGGTGAATCCTCACTATTGGCTCGCTTTCCTCGAAATCACCTGGTCTGTACTGACTTTCTGCACATCCTCAGTCAAGACCACTCAGCAATTGTATGCTGTCCGGTTCTTGTTGGGATTCTTCGAGAGTGGTCACTTCCCTGGTATTATTTATGTCACTGCATCCTGGTATACCAAGAGAGAGCTGTCAAAACGCGCCTCGATCATTCAGTTTTGCACCGGCGTCGGTCCAATGTTTAGTGGCTTTTTGCAGGCCGCTGCTTATAATGGATTGAATGGTGTGCATGGTAGATCTGGTTGGAGATGGCTTTTTATTGTCGACGGCATCATTTCACTTCCACTTGCAATTGCGACTATCGGGCTTCTCCCGGACTTTCCTCGTACGCAGAAACCAAACTGGTTATTTACGCAGAAGGAGATTGATCTTGCCAAGAGGCGAGTGCCAAAAGAGGCAGAGCTAATTGTTTACTACAGATGGAAAGATGTCATCACCTGGTTCAAGACATGGCATATCTATGGGTTCGCAATTCTCTTCTTTTTCGCTGTGGAAGTTACACAACCCACAAGCAGTCTTGTGTTTTGGTTTAGATCGTACAACACTCCCGGTCATACCGAGTATTCGGTTGCTAAGATCAATGTCTATCCCACCCCGGTGTATGCCATTCAGATTGTGACCACCGTGATTTATGCCTTCATCTCGGACAATTTTCTCCAAGGTAGGAGATGGATCATTGTGGCCGGAGGAGGTATTGCAGTTTTCCCTATTTTGTTGTCACTCGCCGTGACGCCCGTTCATCCAGAAAACAGACATACTAGGTGGGCGCTGTACTATCTCCTTGGAATATATGGTGGTACTGCTGGTCAAACCTGGACTTGGGTCAATGAGAGTTTGATTGGAGAGCCTGTGAAGCGCGCCTTTGTGTCCACAATGATGAATTCGTTTGCTTATAGCGGTTTGGCGTGGCTACCCATTCTCACATTCCCCACCAGCAAGCAGCCTTATGTGACAAAGGGTAACATCCTGTCTGCAGTATTTGCTCTCGTATCAGCCTTGATCGCCTTTGCAATTGCTTATATCCAGAGCTTGAAGAAAACGGAAGGTTTCTTCCAGAGCGTGCATACACCTGAGAAACAGGCTGTGCTCGAAGAGAGTGAAGAGACAGCAAGGCCTGTAGTCTCAGGCGTGGAAGATCTTGGCCAAGTTGACGGAAGACGCTTCTGATCTGTCTACTGAAGTTTTTAGTTTTGAATATATGATACTTTCTTTTTTGCCATTATAAGCAATGATCGTCTAGAAGAGCTGGAATTGATGGAAGATCTACGGTCATCACTCTGGCGGCCTCTAGAGGTGTCAATTCTATGTAGTGATCTACAGAATGATCCTATGCTATGGCATAGCGTGACACCCGGACATCAGCGGTTCAAACGCGCTATGGAACAACTAGATTGCTGACTGCCAAGGCTTCTCCTGATTCCACGGGGTACGTCACTGGCAGGTACGCGGCTGCACGAAGGGCCGGATGGGAAGGTTCCAGAAAGTACAGAGCCAGGCCGCCGGGACATGTTACAGAGGCAAACCGGGAATTTTTTCTCGTCTGTTCAATTACCAAAAAAAACTTGTATTTTTATCCGCGGCAGATAGATTGCAAATTGCAGGCGTTTTGGCATCACAGCACTACCAAGTAAAAACGGTCAGTGAAGGCCAGTGAACACCGGTGAACACCACCACGAAAACCACAAATACCGATCACCAAGTCCCCAAACTCTAAAAAGCCATTGGACGCAAAATACCCCCTTTTTTCTCCTATATAAAACGCCCTGCACCGTTCCAAACAAACGCGCAGAAAACCCAACTGAAACAAACCTTCCTCATCAGCCCCATCTTTTGGAGGTACGTCACAGTGCATCGAAGTGCCCCACCCCCTGGAGGAGCCCACTAAATCAGCAAGCTCCACACGGCATCACCAAATAAACCACATTCTGCTAAAACGTTCACGACAGCCCATACCTGGAAACACCTGCGGATCGGATCCCGGCTGACACTGTTCTCATGTTTCCGGCTACAGCTGATGACAGGCTGGGCTCAGCTCCTGAGCTGTCATTGGCGTCTCCGCCGTCCATCGCTTCAGTTCTGTCTCCGCCACTGTCTGGCAACACATCGCCGTCGTTGAAGCATTTGGACGACGATATTTGGGGGACTTCTTTAACCCCCATTTTGTCGGCTCCAGAGGGCCATTATTCGGATGGGGAGAACGGTGGGGGCAGTATACGAAGAAAATTGGGTTCTCTGGTTGGCAGAGTGCGCTCCGCGAGTATCTCGCAGACCGACTTGAGTACATATTCAAAGGATGGTATAGCTGATTCTGTTCCTGTGTCTCCTGCCAAGTCTCGCGGCAGAGCGCGGTCGTCTTCTACGGCTTCGAGGCTCCGCAAGTTGTCATCGGGCTCTCTTCATAGAACGCACCATTCCGACGACGAGGTTGGTCCAGTGACAAGACGAGGCGATCCGTTTCGCAGAACGTCAGTCTCGTCTTCTGAGTACCCTACTCTCGAGCGCAATGGAAGCCTCAGTTCAACGTCAGGCAGTGCTTCGCTGGACGAACTCACTGCCTCTCCCTGGCCCCTGCTACCGGGAGCCTTTGGACCTTCTGCGAATCCGGCGATTGCCCCGTACTTTATCCCCGACTATTTCAGTGCTGCTGATAATTTAGAGCCTCTTTCAGATGTATATGTGCCGTCCAGTCTTCGCAAAGGAGTGTCATTGCTCCGCATTACGCATAAAAAGAAGGTCCAGAAGACCTTCTCTCTCAACCCAGAAAATGGCGTTGTTTCCTGGGATCGAAACAAATCCTCCGCTCAGTTCTGTGTGGATAGTATCTTTGATATTCGTGTCGGCAATGACGCAAAGAATTATAGAGAAGAGCTCAAGGTATCCGCCGAGCACGAAACTCGTTGGGCTACTATCCTCTACACCAAAGATAAAACTAACAAGGTAAAGGCTCTGCACATTGTTGCCGCTACACAAAAAGAGTTTGATTCCTTCACTGGCGTACTACAAAAACTCACTCGATATCGACAAGAGATAATGAGAGGTCTCGCTGTTCCAGGAGAAACCTTTGTCAGCGTCCACTGGGATAAATATGCAACTAGACTACCCTATCATTCAGCTCCCGCATCGCCAACCTCGCTTCTCATGTTTCCCCCCAGTCTCGCTCCACCATCGCCAGCAGTTCCTGATGATGATCGTCGCTTATCCTTTGAGATTGTCGAAAAGTTGTCCAGAAGGTTGCATATCAACTGCTCCCAAGAATATCTCAGGATGGTGTTCAATGAAGCCGATATCGACAACTCTGGACTACTTGACTTTCAAGAGTTCAAAGTTTTTGTCTCACTGCTCAAAATGCGAAAGGAAGTAAGAAGGATCTTTGCAGCGATCAACGACGGCAACGATTTGACTTTTGAGCACTTCAAGTCGTTTGTCCACGAAACACAGCAAGAGCAGTGGGATGCAGACTTTTATAAAAAGGTCTTTTCAAAATTTGCACTCAATGATGTCCTTACATTGGAATCTTTCACAGATGTACTTGCTTCTTCGTACTTCAATCTTTGTTCTACTGAGAACGAGGATATGAGCAAACCACTGACAAGCTATTTCATCTCTTCCTCGCACAACACGTACCTTGTGGGTCGCCAGGTTGCTGGAGAATCGTCAACGGAATCCTATGTTCGTGTCCTTCAGAATGGATGCCGTTCGATTGAAATTGACGTCTGGGACGGTGACGATGGCCCAATTGTATCTCATGGTCGAACTTTCACTTCTGCCGTCTCTTTTCAGGATGTTGTAACTGCAATTCGCAAATATGCCTTCTTGGCGTCTCCATACCCTCTCATTCTTTCTTTGGAGATCCACTGTTCTGCTGACAATCAGCGCAGAATGGTTGAGATTCTTGTTAATGAGTTTGGAGAGCAGCTTGTAAGAGAGCCAATTATACCAGGGTATATTATGCTCCCATCACCCGATGAACTAAAGCACAGAGTGCTTGTTAAAGTCAAGGGCCAGGTGTCCACAATCACGGACGGGTCCAGTGTTGCTGGCAGTTGGTCTACTGGCACATCCACTTCCTCCTCATTTTCGTCATCCACAATGAGCGAGTTATCCGGATGCGATGATGATGAGTTTGCTGGCAACGAGAGCTTTCCTAGCACATCGAGCAAAATCAGAAAGCGGTTCTTACCTAAAGCCGGGTCTGGTACAGGCAAGCAAAGTAAGCAATCGCCAGTTGTCAAGATTTTGTCGGATCTTGGAGTGTACATGTCTGGAGTCAAGTTTCGAAACTTTTCTCTTCCACAGTCCAAGGCCAGAAATCATATTTTTTCATTTTCTGAACGACGGTTCAATAGCATGATGACGGATCGCGACCAGCGATCGTCAATTGTCAAGCACAATTCGCGTTTCATGATGCGCGTGTATCCAGCGCAATACCGAGTCAATTCTTCCAACTTTGACCCAATTCCTGTGTGGAAGATGGGCGTGCAGATGGCGGCTCTGAATTGGCAGACTCAAGATGTTCACACACAAATCAACAATGCAATGTTTGTGACGTCCTCTGCAAGCAAGTCTGGCTACGTATTGAAGCCGACCGTCAGCAATGCGACAGAGAACATTAGTATTCGTATCATCTCTGCGCAGCAGCTGCCGCGACCAAAAGATCTGAAAGATTCAAAGCTGGACCCTTACGTGGCTGTTGAGATCTTTGGAGAGAAGCAACCCGATTCTGTCACGTTATGGAAGACTCCCGTTGTCAAAGATAACGGCTTCAACCCAATCTGGAATTGCGAGTGGAAGAAGTCCATCAAAGGAGAAGACTACCCTTATACATTTGTACGCTTTTCTGTTGGATCTGGCGACTCGGTGTTTGCAGTATACACGGTACGACTGTGTCGGCTGAATCGTGGGTACCGCCACGTACCATTGCATGATTTACAAGGCGAGGAGTATATTTTCTCGACCTTATTTGTACATATTCGATAGCGCCTCTGCGGTGTCTATATTTATTTAATTTGCTATAATATTTATTTCACTGTTCATTTTCCATTCTCGCGTACCCCGACCATCGGCATTAAACCCAGCCGAGGTGTGAGAGGGTCAATTTTTGAGGAGAAAACCTCAAGTCGTTGGAGTGCGAAAAAGAATCAAGAGCATGGAATTGTGCCACAGCATAGCCATCTAGAACAAGAATAGTCCGCGTCTCCTGACGGAACGGACCAGCCATCTCGTTACGACTCTGTCGGAGCTTCTCATGACGCCCTCCTCATTGGGGGACTTAATACCCCACCTCATGACGGATTAGGTCTGCGGATATAAAGGGCCCTGCTCAGTAGCTTGCGAAACGGCAATTAACAAGAAGATCGTTGAAATGGGTGAAGTAACACTCCATTGGTAAGTCAGACGCCGCAATTGTCGACAGAAGAAAACTAACTCAGGTTGTATGGCAGCAGAGCTGAGCGTATTGTCTGGCTCCTGGAGGAACTCGGCATCCCATATAAACTCTCGGGATACGATACTGCACTATTTAAGGCTCCTGCTGAGCTCAAGAACTTGCATCCTACTGGAAAGGTTCCACTGCTCGAAATTGACGGCAAAGTTCTTGCTGAAAGCAGCATCATCACTGAGTACTTGATTGATAAATACGGCAAGGACCTGCAAGTCCAGTCCGAGGACGACAAGCTCAATGTCCGATATTTCATGGCGTTTGCCGAAGCAGGTATCATGAACGTGGCGTCGATGCTGTCCCTCAATAGTCTGTTTAAAAGAGACGAACAGTCTACCAAGTTTGTGGACGCTATGGACAAGTTCTATGCTGCTCCAACGCTCGAGACTCTGGTGAAGAGTGTGGAGATACAACTCAAGAATAACGGCACCGGCTACCTGGTATCTGATCACTTGACTGGCGCAGACACCATGATGGTGTACTCCATTAGAGGAGCGTCAACGATTCTGCCTGGCTATTCGGCAGAGAAGTATCCGCACGTTGCCAAGTATCTCAAGACCATGATGAGCAGACCGGCCTATAAAGCTGCGAGAGCCAAGTCCACAGCATTGAGAGCAGAGCTCAAGAAGAAGTCAGCCAAGTTGTAGATTTTACACCAGAATTCCATAGTACTCTGCGTTTTTGTACCTTGTAGCCAAGTCTTGCCATTGCACAATGAACCTGTCACTAACAGGTCTCATGAGCTTGCCGGACAAAGATAGTGAATGAACTCTGGCCAGGGATTCCACGTAGATTAGCGTCGTTTTCTGCCGTTTCACGATTCCTACGGCGAACAGCAGATACGCCAGGATGACGCACGAGCCAGGGCCGTTCGTGACAAACACAGACGGCTGGTTCCACACCGCCAAACGCACGCAGCTTGTCAGCGTCTTGAGCGAAGAGATCACCGTCGAGAGCCATCCTTCGCCGACCCTGCGAGCCCTTGGAATCTTTACAAACTTGCCAGCTACGGAACCTTTACTTGAGTACGCGGCAAGAACGCGCTCTTTCGACAGCGTGTCGCCTTCGGTGTATACAAACGTGAGACTGGACAACTTGGAAAAGTCCAGCTTCTGAAGCAGCGAAATCATCTCGCCAGTATGGCCACCAGAGCCCAGCATCACCATGACATGTTTGCTGTCAGCGCCTTTGCGCCTGAGCGTCAGCGCCAGAGCAGACACCAGCAGCACAACGACAATGAACCACATTGAGAATTGAGCCGCACAATACAACTTTTACAAACGATTTATTTTTGACAAACCAACTACAAACCCTCTCAAAATCTCCGTCGCGGATCACTGCTCGTAACTGACACAGCCGCACCATCAGTCTTTACAACAAACAGTTTCGCGCAAAACCATCAACTGAAAGACACTCAGCCGTAAACTCTCACCGACTGTTTCGTGAAATGTCTGGCCAATCGAATTCTGGTAATCTGTTTGGAAACACCGGCAGCGGGTCCAGTGGATCGGGCGGTTTCAGTTTCAACACAAACAGCAACAACAACAACAACAACAATAACAACAACAGCAGCAACAACAAACCACCTGTTCCATTGTTTGGCAGTGCGGCTCCTTCATCAGGTGCTCCGTCGCTGTTTGGAAACGCTGGTTCCAATACTGGGAGCAATACACAGTCGTTTGGCTTTGCAACAAAGGCAACAAGTGCGCCGGCTGGATCACTGTTTGGTTCAAACAATTCCACTGCCAACTTGGCTCCTCCAAGTGATTCCAACAAACGCGACAGCGGAGCTGATTCTGGCCAGGGCGCCAAGAAACAGTCGCTTTTTGACGAAGAATCGCCCGCCAAGAGACCAAGTTTTGCCTTTTCGAGTGCCGCAGGTGGCTCGTCAGGTGCAGCGCCAGCGTCGTCCGGCGGTTTCAATTTTGGCGGTGCAGCAAGTTCTGGCGGGGGCCTCTTTGCAAACACAAATACCTCCAGCGGCGGTGCCCCATCGGCCTTTAGCTTTGGAAAAACAGACAGCAATGCCGCCAAAATGACGTTTGCAAGTGCACCGGTAACCGGTGCCACGACCCCCAAACTTGAAGCAACTGCTGGTTCTGCCTCCCAGGGCACAACTACCCCTACATTTGCGTTTGGCGCAGCTGCAAAGCCAGCACAAGCAACGTCGGCTAATGGTTCAGGCACCAGCACGCCGTCGCTATTTGGCGGAGCGCCTTCTGGAGAGAAGAAATCGCTTTTTGGAGCCGCTGGTTCTACGACAGCCAAGCCTGATGAAAAAAAGGATGGCCAGAGTACATTCTCATTCGGACAGTCAGACTCATCAAAGCCAGCAGAGACCAAGCCACCTGCTTTTGGATTTGGCAGGCCTGCTGATAGCACCAAGCCAGCTGAGACGAAGGCACCAGCCTTTGGATTTGGCAAGCCTGCGGATACCGCAAAGCCAGCCGAGACGAAGGCACCAGCTTTTGGATTTGGCAAGCCTGCGGATACCGCAAAGCCAGCGGAGACGAAGGCACCAGCCTTTGGATTTGGCAAGCCTGCGGATACCACCAAGCCAGCCGAGAGCAAACCACCAGCTTTTGGATTTGGCAAGCCTGCTGAGACTGCCAAAAAGGACGATTCTGCAGGGGCTACAAAGCCGAGCCTATTTGGCTCAACTGCGCCAAGCTCTACTGGTGATTCTGCAAAGACTCCAGCGGCTCCACTCTTTGGTGCTGCAACAAGCTCAGGAGCGTCTGCCAGTGCTGATGCCAAGAAGGATGGATCCAAACCTTCTCCACTTGTTCCAAGTGAAGCTAAACCTGATACCGGTGTCAAGGCGTCCGACCTCGCGAATCCCGAGGTTGCTAATCAGTCGGTTCAAGAGTCTGTATATCTCAAAAACAAGTCATTCGATGACATTATCACAAAATGGACTTCCACGCTCAACGTAAAGGCTCGTGAGTTCAAAAAACAGGCAGACGATATTGAAAAGTGGGACAGAATACTTGTCGACAATGGCGAAAAAATTTCTGGGATTTTCTCTCAGCTCATCAAAGCAGAACAGGATCAAAGTAGAATCGACCAATTGCTTTCATACATTGGAAGACAACAACATGATCTTGAACAACTTGTCTCTTTGTATGAGAAGCAAGCTGACGAGTCCTTGTTTGAATTGGCCGGCCCAGACGGCCTGCAGCCTGTAGACCAGGAGCGTCAAAAGACTTACAAGCTTGCTGAGGATCTCAGCGAGAAGATTGACAATATGAATGGATCATTGCTTTCTGTTGTAGATGAAATCAACAAGGTTTCTAAGGACCTCCTAAACTCCAAGGACGACGACCCACTCACACCTATTATCAAGATTCTGAACGGTCACCTGTCCTCGTTGCAATGGATTGATGAAAGCTCAATCACGTTACAGTCCAAGCTGGACGAAGTACAACTGAACGAGGCTCGTGTCAAGAACAGAATGGACTTGCAGGGCCAGTTCCGCGGTTACTAATCGGCTCGGAGTATTTTAATTATTATGCAGCATGTAGAATTCACTATTGTAATCTGAACGGACGGCCATGGAGATGGCTTGCCAATCCCGCCTCCGTTTATAGACCACCCATTACACATTTTTAGCCGTAAGAAGTTCTCGGCAACTTGTCACCGTCAACTGGCAATAAAAGTCTTCTTCTTGGCTTGCGGCACGATGTCCTCCCTCATAAAAGTAGAATTCCGCCGCAAATGAAGGACAGGTAATGGTCGCAATACATCTCTTCTTGAGCGCATCCTTGCTAGGACTGGTCAGCTGTTACGTTCCGGTTGTTGAGCTTAAGTATGCGACAGTAGCCGGACTGTACGACCGCCAGCTTGACCTTGAGCACTTTCGCGGTATTAGGTATGCACATGCACCGACAGGAGAACTTAGGTGGAGAAGTCCTATCCCCATAGAAGCTCTCATATCTGAAGATTTTGAGGTTGCCGATCCCCGGGTCCACGACAACATGTATCGTGGTACTAGAGGCAGAGTAAGAGCTCCTGATATGGATCGACGCAACAATCCATTTCATTCTGGAACACCCGGAGAACCACCGTTTGGACCACCGATGGTCCCGTCAATGCCATTCCGACGAGCGCTATCACCCGGTAATCACCGTTTGAGCCTTCCCCCAGATTTTGAGACAGCAAAAGAGAACTTCAAAACGCATTTGAAACAGCATGTTGAAAGGAAGAAGCATACTATATATCCCGGAGGAAATCCAACGTTAGGAAGATATTTGCCATTGAACTCAGTTCTTTCTAACGACGACATGTCTACCGGTGATGAGCTGAGCGACTACTTCTATTTGTCGCCAGACATTCTTCCAGATCGATCAAGGCGCGACCACGCATATGAAAAGCAGGACCTTACTCTTGAAAGATACGGAAATCTGACTGTGATTTATCCTCAAAGTGTTCCAGAAGTAAGTGTGCAGGGCCATCTCGGGGACAGAAGACAATTCATTCGACCAAGAAAAGCTTATATCGATGCAACTCAGTTTTCACCAGTGTGCCCACAGTTGCCTGCCCCATTCTTGGAAGAGGCAGAGCTGCAGGGATATCAGAGGCTGGATTATGATCATAGTGAACAATTTGCAAAAGAGCATTTGACGGAATCAGAAGATTGTCTTACTCTCAACATTATCAGACCAGCAAGACCAGTCATTGACAAGTTGTCAGTTGTGATACTCTTTCATGGAGGGGGGCATAGTGCACTTTACCCGCAATCTCTTCCTGGAGAGTCATTTGTCGCACATTCTGAGGGTACTGCTATTGTCGTGGCAGTTCAATATCGCCTTGGATTGTTTGGATTTCTGGGCAGCAATGCAGTTGCAGAGGATGGTACTTTGAATGCCGGGCTGCAAGACCAATTGGCAGCACTTAAATGGGTACAAGAACACATTGGTGCGTTTGGAGGAGACCCAAGCAAAGTGACCATTGCTGGAGTAGAAAGCGGCGCCGCCGATGTTGCGTATCATTTATTGCGTAGGAAAGGAGCAGGCGCACCTCTGTTTAGGGCAGCAATGCTAGACTCTGCACTGTGGCAGCCCATGGTGAATGAAGACACTCAAGAAATGCAGTACAGTGCAGTATTAGGTGCTACTCGCTGCCACTCGTTGAGCTGTTTGCGCTCAATACCCTTTCAGATGCTGCTTCAAGGAGGGAGGGTTCTCATGAATAGATACCGGGCGACCAGCAAAGACGAGTACGGCAATGGCCCATTTATCTTTGGTCCAACAATAGACGAAGACATTATTGCCGATTATCCTTCCAAAATGTTTGATAATGGTGATTTCTACGACGTTCCGCTGATGATTGACCATGCACTGACGGAAGGACTCGCATACTCCAATGCCTTGAGGGGACAACAGGGATGGAATAGTGACATCCAGAGTGTATTGCCTAATAGTGACCAGGCTTTCAGCTCTGTTATGTACAACTACTACCCAAACTCTCAGTTTCTCGATGCGTCAGAGCAGCGTCAGGAGTGGTTTGCGGATGTTCTTGTCAACTGCCCTTCATATTTCATTGCCTCAAAGGCTGTGCAGTATGACAGGAATCCTCTACATGTCTACAAAATGTTGTTTAATGCAGGTGACAAGGTTACAGGTGCAAAGAATGCTTACCTTTGGAGCTCGTCTACAGAATTTCCACTAGCACTGAACCTCACCGTGGCCAAACAGATTACCAACTATGCACTGTCATTTGTTCTTACAACGGATCCAAACAAGATTAATCTTAGTAACGCACCAACGTGGCCGCACTATCTTGGATATCCTCAGACTACTGGTGGAAGCGTGCTGGAGGTTGGTGATGACTGTATCGTTGTGCGTGAAGATGCAGACAATGGAGAGCATTGCGATTTCTTTTGGAGACACGGAGAACTCATTGGATACTAGATTAATTAGCGGATATATAGATATAGTAGACTTGTTAAAACCACGTTTGATTGTACCTTCTACTTCTGTGTTGCTTATATAAGCCAGTTACTCATGGTTAGTCATCACCACCTACACGATATCAGCATCAGAAATATCATTATTCATTATACAATGAACGAGGCTGAGTTTAGGAAGGCGGTAAAAGAACTTGGGTTTGATGATGACACGACGTCCCAGATTCTGGAGCGTTTAAAAGATATGCAAAATAGTGAAATTGATGAGTTTCTCAGCACATTGCTGGGTTCTGCCTCTGGAGCTAAAGCCGCAAGGATATATAGAGGTGAGGGCTCTCAAAGATCACGAACGGTCAGTCCTGCTCCATCGCGATCTCCTGTTCCGCTGTCTCCGGCTCCGCAGTACTTAAACGACTCGTGGAGACCAGGATCAGTGAGCTCATCCAAAAGAAAGCAGAAAGAGCAAGAGAAGTCTGCAAAGACTCAGAAGCAGAGTGAAACGAAGATAAAGCTGGACAACCTGGCTGACATTGATTCTGCGCTGGCGGAAATTGAAATGTCCATAGCTGAGAAGGGTCCCCGCAAGATATGCGATTGTATGGGAACGAGGCACGCACTGCTTGAAATTGCTCCAAATTGTCTGCACTGTGGCAAAATTATCTGCGTAAAGGAAGGTCTTGGTCCGTGCCTGTATTGTGGAAGCTCTGTGATCACCCCCGAACAGCTCGTTGCTATTAGCCAAGTGCTGGAAGAGGAAAAGCACGATGTCACTTCTACAATGGGCAAGAAGGCGCTTCACCAGGCTGCTAGAAACCAAGGAGCGTTAGTGTCGGAGAATTTGACGGATGCCGAGAACCGGTTGAACAAGCTGCTAGAGTTCCAGAGCCAACAGGCCCAGCGGACACGAATTATCGACCAAGTCAGCGATTTCGACGTGCCATCTGGGGGAGTCAATCAATGGGCGAGCCCAATGGAACAGGCAAAGCAACTCAAAAAGCAGCAACGGCAGCTTCGCAAGATGGAAGAGGCCCGTAAGGCGCGCTCTGGGCGTGGAAAAATTGTCATGAGCGTGGATCTGAAGGGCAACAAGGTTCTTTGGAGCCAGAAAAATGCCCAGCCGGAATCTTCGAGCGAGTCAGAAGAGGATGAGCCGTCATTGTCCGCAGCTACTGTGAATGAGGCCCCTAAGCATAAGAAGTATGACCTCGAGCATCTCAACAAGGAACTCATACAACCACGCTACGCATCGCATTTGAAAATGCCCAAGATCAAAAAGCAGGATGTTGCGGATTTGGAGATTTCAGACGATGATTACAGCGAGGATCGCCTATTAGAGCTGTGAGTGGTGAAGAATTTTGTTACATGCCTTGGCATTTCTTGTCTGAGGGTTCCATAAGGTGCTTGCGTGGATTCAACCATTTCGCTACTTTGGACCGCTACAGAAGTAAGGATATGAGGATTCTGCCTCTGGTAACCAGAATGACCAGCCTACCAGAGTACATTGGTCAAGCGTCTAGTGTTGTGACGCAAGTTTCAGGTCATCACCACATGCTCTTCTACAGTGCGGCGAAGCGGCAGCCAAGCTATTGAACTGACTTTCCTACTTTTCCTATAAAAGGAGCTTGGCCCTCTTTATCTTCTTCTGCACTGCCCATTGACTCAACAGTGAACGTGAGGACTGCGAGAGTGATTTAATCTAGCGAAGAAGCTGCTCAACATCTGTTTGTTTCACAGACATTTTTGGTATTAACACGACAAATCTGAAATACTATGCCACCTATTACCCTATTTATCTATTCTCTGCTATGTTCAGTTGCGCAATGCTCGTTTCTCATACAGCTATCCGCAGGCACCAGCATTGAGTCGTTTCTGTCTCGCCAGTCGATTATAAGAAGCCGGGTGATTGACACATACTCAATTGGCAACTTTCAAGCGATCCTTGGTAACTTTCCTCTTCATATGATTGAATCACTCTCAGAAAGCGTTCACGTCACCAATATCTCACCAGACGTGCAGATACAATGCGGTGAAGTGCAGAGGGGAGCTCCGCGCCATCTTGCTCGTATCTCGCAACGCGACAAGCTGGATGTTGACGATATGATTTATCACTACTCTACCAGAGGGCAGTCAAACGTTACAGTGTATATCATTGACACTGGTGTGCACCGTGAACATCCAGACTTTGAGCACCGCGTAACGAAATGGGTTGACTTTACGGGCGAAGGATATGGTGACATGAATGGCCATGGCACGCATGTCGCCGGTCTGGTAGGATCCCGCACGTATGGCGTTGCCAAAAACGTTCAACTATTTGACATCAAGGCGCTCTCGTCTATTGGCGCTGGCAACCTGTCTACGGTGATTAAGGGGATTGAGTTTATGGTTCAGGACTACCACCGACACAATCGAACTGCTCTGGCCAATCTGTCGCTAGGCGCTGCCTTGAATCCAGTGTTGAACGAGGCGGTTAGCGAAGCTGTACGCAGCGGTGTGCCCATGGTGGTAGCTGCAGGCAACTCAAACAGCTCAGCGTGCTCATCGTCACCTGCATCGGCAGAGGGTGCCTTTACCGTGGGTGCGTTGGACGACCGGTACGACACACTTGCAGCGTTCTCCAATTGGGGGTCGTGTGTTGACATATTTGCATCTGGCGTCTACGTGACATCGCTGGCGAACCACGGCGACGAAGTGTCTGAGCTGTCTGGTACATCCATGGCGGCTCCGATCATTAGTGGTATTCTTGCAATGTTTATGGGCCAGGGCTACTCCACAGAGGAGTCGATTCGCAAGATTCGCGAGATTGGCACGCCTAACAAGATTGAGCGCCGGTCTCTGTTTCGCAAATGGGGCACGCCGAATCTGATTGCGTTTAACGGCCATTCTGACAGCTGGGCGTGAGTGTGGCTGCCGCAGGCTGCACCTGCCCGAAACGGCGCTGCACTGATGCTATAAATGATGGACATCGTGTTCTAGACATGTAAGAGATATATTTTAAAAACATAGTTACTTTGCCAATGCGCAAGGACCTCAAAGCGAAGGATTGAGCATATTAGCAAGAGAGTCAGCGGGTCCACGACTAACAGATCAAGTCAGCTATAGAATTACCAATTGTCTTTGATTGGTAAAGTGACTGAACGACACTACCGGCGTTTAGCGGAACGCGCTTGCAGGTTCTGGAAGGGCATGCCGCAGACGTGCGGCGTCCCCCGACTAGCGGCGGACAAGAGGCACAATGGCGCCACTTTGGCCTAGACCTAGCAGCTTGCGGCGCCACGCCGCAGAAAAATCGGGTGGAGACGGTACTGACTCAGCACCTTGCTGCGGCGTCATCGCGGAGTAATACTATACGTGCGACTACTACGACGAGCTGGCAAGATGTCTTAGAGCCAAAAATGCGGGAAAACCGCAATTACCCTCCACAGAACCCTTGTTCCCCGTCTGGCGACGAATTGCGCAGCCCTGCACCGGGTGGGGTGGGCAGTGCGGCGCCGCTGGTTGCTCACATTCCCCCAGTGCCGTCGGAATCTGATGGATGATAACGCTACGCCTAATGAATTTTTCACAAATTTGAGCCGCACTGAAAGTTTCCGGAAGACCGCCTTCTCCCCAGCATAAATAGCCAGCCCATCGCACACCAGAAAATCATCAATTCACTTGATAGAACAACGGTCAAAAAAACTCAAACCCTAATTTGTAAACATTCACAATGAAGCTTTCTAGCAAGGAAGAAATCGCTGAGTACCAGCACGCCATTGCCATTGGCGGCATCAAGGGCTTTGGTTTTGGTATCATTGCCTCTCTGGGTATCAGAGCTCTGTTGATCCGCAAGACTGGTTTCAAGAACTACGGTAACTTCACCCAGACGTTTACCTTCATTGCCCCACCTCTTTTGTGCGGTGTCACCAACACTGAATGGGCCTCTGCTCGCTTTGAACAGCAGAAGTACGGCACTGGCGAGTACCAGAAGGACGAGGTTGAGCGTCGCTCTCTGCTTGACAAGATGACATTTGGCGAGAGAGCCAAGTACACCTTCCTTGAGCACAAGTACAAGTTTATCACCGGTGCCTGGGCCGGCTCTTTGGCCGGATCTTTCTGGTACATCAACAGAGATAAGTACATGACCAGAGCCCAGAAGATTGTGCAGGCCCGTGTTTACGCCCAGGCCCTGACCGTCGCTATTCTGATTGCTTCCATGGCCATCTCGGTCGGCAGCTCTCCTGAGATAGAGAGAGAGGAGCAGGAGCACAGAGACGAGTGGAAGGTTCTGATGGAGGAAGAGGAGAAGAAGCTGAAGGACCACCACCAGTCTCTCCAGCTCACCCACAAGAAGAAGGAGGCTCAGCAGTAAGCGGTAGACCGTAGATTGCATTTGTATTTATTGATAATAGACTCTACTAGATGTTCTTTGAATTTTTCTGTGAGACGCGCGATGAGTGGAAGGCTTAGCTTGAGACAAGTTTGGACTCAGTTTGAGACTAGTTCTGGAGATGATTTTGTTTTTGCACTGTATTTAAAAAGCCATTGAACTGTTTGATCCGAATGATGGGAAGTACAATGTCGTGTTTCCAGAATAGGAAGTTATAAGGCGATTGTTACGATATTGAGAATCTTGGTTCGTAGGTATGTTTTAGTTGTGCAGTCAGTCCTGAGACGTAATTGAATAAGAAATAGAAGTCGTTAGTACCTGAGAACCCGTGAATCAATTGAGGGGTCGCAACAAGCGATATGACTTGACAACGACATGCGTTGACAAGAGCAGATAAAGATTTCTCCATCTTATAAGCAAACTACACGAATAAGGATTACACAAAAATCTCTTGAAAATATCTAAAAATTCAAATCGCTTCAATTGTCGTCTCCACTCCCCTCTGTCCACCTCAACCAACGCTATCGCGCGGCTGAAATTTTTTTTTGACAGGAATATTTCAAGTGGAAAGCCAGAGCCGAAAACTGCACACAACTAAAAATGCCTTCATCTACAAAGGCCAAATCTGCTGGATCCAAGCGCAAAGCTGTTGCTGCGGCTCCAGTGACCACAAAGAAGTCCAAGAAGGTCGCATCCCCAGAACCAGAGTCCGAAGACGAGTTTGTAGGATTCAGTGAGGAGGAAGATAAACTCGATTCTGAGGAAGAGGAAGAGAGCCAAGAGAAGGATGAAGAATCGAGTGAGGATGATGACGACTCTGATGACGATGACGACTCTGATGATGATGATGAAGATGAAGACGATGAGGCCGTTGACGGCGCTGAAGGCACGGACGCTGACAAGAAGTCGTCTGCTGAGGCCCACGCCGAGCAGAGACGTCTCAAGAAGGAGAGAAAGCTGCAGCGTGCCAACGGACTGCAAATTCAGCAGATCAAAAAGCTTTGGGAGAAGCTGCGCCAGCACCAAGGCATCTCAAAGGAAGAGCGTGCCAGACTTGTTGAGGAGACTTGGCAATTGGCAAAGGACAACATCAAAGACATCACATTGAAGCACGACTCGTCCAGAGTCATCCAATCGCTTTTCAAATACGCCGACAAGGCCAAGAAGGATGCCATCACGGCTGCCCTCAAGGGCTCCTACGTCGATCTGGCCAAGTCTGCCTACGGCAAGTACTTGTTGGTAAAAATGTTGCATTACGGTTCCAAGGAGGTCAGAGCGTCAGTTGTCGATGAGATGCACGGCCAGTTTAGAAAACTTATGAAGCATAAGGAAGGTGCCTACGTTGTTGAAGACTTGTACTGCTTCTACACTACACCTGCCCAAAAGAGACAAATGATTAGAGAGTTTTATGGTTCCGAGTATGCTGTCTTCAAGGATCTTGGAGACGTAAACTTGTCGCAGATTCTTGAAAGGCATCCTGAAAAGCGCCAGTTTTTGATGCGCAACCTCAAAGACACAATCACCAGCGCTGTCAACAAGGGTTCCATTGGTTTCAACATTATCCACGCAGCCATGCTGGAGTACGCACGCAACATTTCTTTGGAGGAGTCAAACACCGAAGGCGCCATCGGTACCGAGAGAGCCGAGTTTGTCGAACTCGTCTCGCCCCAGTTCCCTGAAATTGTACACACTACTGAAGGTTCGCAGGTGGCTTCCATCGTGCTTGCCATTTCCAATGCCAAGGAAAGAAAGAATATCCTCAAAACACTCAAACAATTTGCCTCCAAGCTGGCAGAGGATGAGAACGGTGCTCTTGTTCTGACTGCCCTGTTCTTGACTGTTGACGACACAAAGCTGGTAGACAAGACTTTCACCAGCACGCTTGCTCCTCTTATTGAGCAGCTTGTTCTCAAGAAGGCCAACAGACGCCCATTCATGTATTTGCTTGCTGACCGTTCCAGCAAGTACCTTGACAAGCCAGCCTTGGACTTTTTGAAGCAGATTGACACCTTCAAGGCCAACACCTCCAAGAAGGACGATGAGATTAGACGCAAAGAGCTGCTGGCTGCTTTCTCTCCAGCATTTTTGGAAAGCATCACTGCCAACGCACACAAGCTATTGACGGGCGAGAATGCTCAGCTTGGCTCGCAATTTATTTCTGAAGTTCTACTAAACGCTACTACCGAAGATAAGACTGCCGCCATTGATGCGACCATCAGTGCTGTCACTCCTGCTCTCGACGCACGTGGTCTGCGTTCTCTCATCCAGGGTGGCCAGTGGAACAACCAGGAGAAGAAGGTTGTTCGCGTCGTCTCTGACGACTGGGATTTCGCTGAGAAGCTGTGCAGCAAGATTCAGCCCAAGGCAGTAGAGTGGGCCACCGGCGAGAGCGGCAGCGGCTTTGTGGTTCTGGCACTTCTCGAGAACCTCGACGAAGAGCCAAAGAAGGCGCTTGTCTCTGCGCTCAAGAAGGGCAAGAAGACCATCAAGGAAAGCAAGGCCAAGGGAAGTGACCTGATACTGGCATTTTTGTAAACAGTTTCACTTTGCTTTGTGAATGCCTCCCACAAAGTTTTGTTAAGATGCATAGTTATTAATATTGGTGAAGTTATCAGAATACTCTTCATAGATTCCGTTTGTGTTTGCATCGACGCCCATGCTCTCGTCCTCGTTGTCGCTTCCAGAGAAGGCGACGTCAGGCTGAGCCTGCACTGGAGCCTGGTACTCTGAAAACGACTCTGTTGGCGCCTCGAGCTTGATTTCGGCGCTCGGTTCCGGCTCGTGGCCGGGGGTCGACCGCGCAGGGGACGCTGACTGCGCGGCCGCAGGCAGAGACGATTTGCGCCGTTGGTCTGTCGTACTCTTATCCCCACGCAAAATGAACTCCCGATACTTTGCCAAATAGATTTTGAGCACTTCAGAGTAGTTTTCAAAGCCCAACGATGTCATGGCGAACAAAATATCTTCGCCATTGACAGTTTTGCGCTTTTCGGCGCGACACTTTTCGGAGGCCTCCGACGTGATGAAGGAGACAAACTCAGAAACACATTCTTGCATACATTCTTTGGCTTCCTTCGACACCTTTGCGTTCTCTGGCAGCGCCTGTTTCATGATGCGGGCGACGTTTGCAATGGGCAGCCACTTGTCCTGCTCTCGGAACTCTGAAGCTCCGACATGGCCACTTTCCTCAGACATTTTTTGGGGGGTCAGGCTTCACAATGTTGACCTGTCTCTTTGGCGGGGCGGGGTGTTTGTGTGGTTTTTTGAGATGAGCCCCGAGCCCACAGCTAGCTAAATTCACGTGCTGAGAATATTCAGCCGCACTCCCGGCACCTACTTCCCCTAATAGAGCAAGTGCAAGCAGGTATATTTAGTCACGTACATTGCCGATATTTTGTCATTTCTTGCCTAGTGTTTACCTAGTGTTTATAATTATCTCATTAATACGGCGGTTTCCTCTCGTTTCCTGTTTGAACTTTTCGTTCGCTCAGGATATATACGGAGTTATAGAGGTCACTAAGGCGTGTGGATTGCACACAGAAGAATGGAACAGTCCAAAATAATTGACTCTTGAAAACAATATAAGTCTAGTAGCATGCATATACACTATGGTAGTACAAGAAAGCACCAGGTTAACGCACTGGTTCTTCCTTACGGCCCCACCAAGCCAGTTCTGGCTATAATCAAGAAGTTCCTGCCGCTTCTCTAGCCTTGTTGATTTCCTTCACTCTATCTCTTAGCTTGACGTGCTTTGCAAATTGCCCGCTCTCGCCGGCATCTGCAACCTCCTTGCTCAACATGCGCGTCTTGTAAAGTATTATTCGCTCTCTTGACACAGTCGGCAATCTGTTGCCGTCCATGTCAAAGTACATTTCGCTTCCCAGCATCTCGGCCCAGTCTCCCTCGTACACGTTCTTGCCAATCTTGAACAAGGGCTTATCTTTGTTCAAGTCGACTGCCTGAAAGGTGTCTTCAGGCAGAACTGTGTAGCTTCGGTCAACAGCACTGAAATCCAGCGGGATGAAAACGTCCTATATTAGTGTGCTCAATGTAAAAGGGGTATTCTCAGGCACGTACCACTGTTTCTTTGGCCGCGGCTGCAGCTTCAGCTGCTTTGCGGCGGTTCTCAATGTCTTCGTTAGATCCTGCTTCGACCAGCATATCTGAGTTAGTAAAGTTGTATCAATTAGCCAATGCTCCAAATACTTACGAAATCCCCAATGCATTTCTTCTCCCTTCTCCAAGAAGTCTGTGCGTCCAGTGTACTCCCCCTTCCACGATTTGCCGCTAAACACATACTTGTCCACCGAACAGGTGCCAGTGCGAATGTCTGCGGTATGATCGTCAAGCAGGCCTCTGCCGAGTGCGATTTTCGACGCTGCGTGACATGCAATGACAATCGTCTTGACATCTGGATGATTCTTGTTCACATCGTCAATCAACGTGTGGATGGCCTTCTTGCAGCGCTCATGCAACTCTGCCTCCGTCTCGCCTGTAGGATCGACGTAGATTAGAGGTTTGTACGACTCATCGACACTTGGAAAGAAACCATGCAATACAGAAATATCAGCTGGCTTAGGGTGGTCTGCGCGGTTCTTGTGGTACCACTCGCCAACGCCAGCTTCGATAAGAATCGGCAAGCCCAGAGTCTCTGCCAGAGGCTCGATGGTCTGCAGACATCTATAGAACGGAGACGAATAGATACGCTGAATGGGCGTTCCTTGAGTTGAAAGAAACTGGCACAGTTCTTGAGACTGTTCAATGCCATGTTCGGCCAGCGCCGGGTCAGCCTCAATACCCGTTGGAGGAGGGGGTTGCGGACGGTCTTTTATCCAGTTGGCACGGTAGCCATGTCTAGCGATGAATATTGTTGTTAGCGTCATTGTGTTTCTATTAGTGCTTTAAAGGTGCTGAGAGAAGTGCGTTTTTACTAGATTTGAGAGTTGCCGATTTTGGGAGGGCTCTTGTTGTGATCTTGTTGAGTGGGCCTTTGACAAGATTCAAAAAATTGGCCATGATTGCTTGCAGTGCTCGCAGTTTTGGTCGCTTTGCAATTCCGACGCTCAAGTTTGGTGCATGTTAGGGGAAGGAGGTGCCTGTTCCACCCAACTGAATCAGGGGAGCTTCGATAAGGGCGTGGCAAGCGTTGCCAGCAATTGGATTGTGGTTTTGTGAAGGTCTATAGATCGAAGAGATTCGAGCCGCCGAGAAGTGGAATCACAACCCCACGGCGTTGAGCGCACCGCATTCAGTCTGCCAAGGACGTGTTAGTGTCATACTAAAAACATGTTGGCATCAGCGGGTGGCACAGCTGTGAGCCCGCTTCTCTGGGCTGCTAGACAATGCGCCTTTTTGCCTCAGCCGAGGCGACCAGACTCAGACTCAGCATTTGGGTTCTACAATATTAGTCACGGACAGTATGATATCCAGTGCATGCGCTGGCATACATTGTTGAGGATCATGGTGCGCTAGCGACTGCCGGATTCAACAGCAGAAGGTTCGCAAACTGTGCATAGCCGGGGCGTTAGCGACGCACACTATCTGTGGAGTACAAAGAGGTCTCCACGCCTTCACCATCAGGTGGCCGCAAGTATGGCCACTGGAAATGGGGCGCTCAAGGTACAAGGGGAGTTCGAGACGGCAGACTACGGAAGGTTACGCATGCTCCACCACGTTATTCCCAAAGTGCTGCTCACGTTGTTGCCTTTCCCAAGGCTGTGTCTCGAGGAGAGCCGGGTCTGTCCTTTGAAGTGGACAGGTGTGCTGTAAGTCACACTGCACAGTGAACCCCTGGCGGCCAGGGATGCTTAGGCAAGGGTCCAACAATGTGGTTCATGGTGGCAGCGACTTTGTGCTCTTTAAACTGCTGGCAAGAAAAGCACGCAGAATAGGCCGACGAGGAAATACACGCCTCGTAGCTGATTATTGGGCTGCTGTCTTACTGCAGGGCTGGTTTAGGCGCCACTTGCCTGAAAATCGCCCCTGCATCTCCAGAACCCAACACCTTCCGAGGAACGTAAAGAGTCCGGTTCCTCAGCGAGACGTCGAATGTAAGACATTGAGGTCCACCTGAGACCCCCCAGCGCGGGTTTGAGGCCCATCGACAAACAGGGCATTTTAAAGACATACAAATCGAGTGCTTTAATATTTGCAAATTGCTATGTGTGATGAAAGGGTCCGCCTACTAACGCCAGGCACCAATTCAGGGTTTCTACTTGTTTTTGCTGAGGCAGAGATCAGCGTATGGCCAAAATACAGCCATAGAAAGAAGGGCAGTTCCTTCGGGCCGTTACATGGCCATGACAGCGTCGGCGTCCACCAAATCGTCCTGGTAGGTCGCAACGAGAATGTCGTCGTCGTCTTCCTGCGAACGCACGTGAACGTTGAAATCACGGACTCTGACGGTGCAAGGAGTCGTGGTGGTAAGAACCTTAATATGAGGAGCATCAGAAGCGATGGCCTCGCCTCTGGTTCCCAGGGCCATGCCAGAGAAGTTGTCGACGAGGACAACGCCAACAACGCCCTTTTGCTTCTGGGACTGGTCGAGATAGTGGTCAATGTCCGACATGGTTTGTGCTGTGGGAAAATGGAGACGTCTCGAGCGCGCAAGACTGATTTATATAAGGAAAAATAACCTGTGTTGTCTATGGCGTAAGTTGTCCAAAAACCTGTGATATTTTGTTTTGACGCAGATGCATGACGTTTGCTTTTTTGCCAGTGCTGGGTGAAACCACTGGCTCAACGGGCCCAGTTTGACACCGCCAAATATTTAAGAAGGCTTGTTGTACGGCCAGCAGAGGCAAGGGCCTTGGGAGGCGAGCAAGTTTGCTTTCGACCTTGTGCGCGAAAGCAAGCGGAGTTTTCTCGGCCAATTCTCAGGGCGTTCTTCTGTCTTGCGCACTGCAATTCAATCCAGGCCATTGCACTGCACTGCATAAGCGGAGCCCTTAAAGTCGCCTCAAAGGGAAGATGGAACGGAACTACGACTTCACAGCTCGTGAGAAGTTGGGGCGCCTTCAGGTCCAGCCGATCAACGCCAGCTGGTAGGCCTGTATTTCTTCAGGCGCTGTTTACACGCCCGTCTACTCGCCAACTCTTCTCTCTGGTCGTCCTTCTGGCACAATGGTACCTGTTCCCAGTTTGCCTGCGCTTGCATTCGGTCCCTGGCGTCCCCGGGTCCCTGGATCCGTCGTCATGGGTGCCTGTGGCTTGTTGGGAGTGCGGACTTTATACCGAAGGATAAGGACTAAATGGATTTTGCTTATCCTGCACTGCGCTGGAGCTAACGACGTCGCAGAGACACTCTCTTAGTCATCGCTTCTCTCCTTTCACGTCCTGACAGCTCCCTACGTCCTCCTGCCGCTGTGCCAAGCACAAACTTTTTAGCCAGCACTACTGATTTGGATAGCCCCTGTCTTGCCGCGTATTCTTTCAACCCGCTTGGCACTGAAACTTCAATAGAACAAGGCTAGTACCATGACATTTGATACCAAAGTTTCAGAACCTCGTGTGACACTATTTCCGGTATCGTCAATGCCGTACTCTCCACTACGCACCCCACGGCTCCACTCTCTTTCACTTATGCACAATGCATAGGACTGTTGAAGATTAGCCCCCCGAGTACCAACAGTAAAGTACGAGATCAGCACAGCGATGTTTCTGTCGGATATTCCACGATCGAAAGCCTAGACCACTGAGGGTCAATAAAGAGGACAGATTATTTACATCTATTACAGCGCTGTGCGCATCTATTTACAACGTTCGTGCTCGCTGATGCTCTCACTCGCTAGTCGCACGAACCGTCCTTCCAGCCGTCTCGCCACCGCTCTAACCACCGACTGCAATCAAAGTTCTTCTTGCCAAGCTTCTGGTTCACTTCATTGTGTGCAACACACAGCCAGTTTCCCAGTGCATCACGGGAAGACACATTTGGCTCGTTACCAGGCGTCTTGATCCAACCTCTGAAATCCTCAGCACAGTGCCAACAAGGATACACCTTGGAAAACACACCCAGGAAGCTCTTCATCTCTGTCTGCTCAGCGACGGTTGGTTTGTCAGGGTACTGCGCGGCCATTGAGTGGAGGAACGTCCAAGTGGATCTTCCAAGCTCCTCAACGTCAGGCGGACAGTCATTGCGAGGAGGAGCAGCAGCAGCAGCAGCTACGGCTCCAAGACCCATGCCAGCGATGGTTCCCATTCCAGCCTTGGCAGACTGAAAGTCTTTGAGAGAGTTGCATGTTCGGCATCTGTGTTAGACAAGTGCTCACGACGAATCTTCAAGAATCACAGGTTACTTACGGCTTTCCATCGGGCCCCAGAATAATACCCTTCCCCTGCGTCATTGCTCTATGGTGCAAGTGTATATCAAAGTCCAACTCTTCTGACTAATGAGGCAAATACTAGCTCTAGTCACGTGTCAGACCTAATTTGACAGCTTTCGGACAATCCAAGGCGTAGGAATAAGCTTTCACAGATATCGCGAAGAGGAAGCAGTTTTGTAGTTTTGTAGTAGCGTGTCGTTACCAATAAACCGTACTCCAAGTTGTTTAGAACTCTTACACGTTCAAGAAAAAAAGATATACAAGGCCCAATGTCATATTATGAGCTATGTACCCGCTCAATCTATCCTACGCAGGCATTTAATCTATCGGCATTCTCCTCATCTCTAAATCGCTCATGGGCGTGGCCATGTGACTATCCGATGTGACCTGTACAAAAAAGTCGGCAATCGTAAGAGGTCGGATCTCAACCTCGACATTGCTGCCATTCAGCGACTGACCCTTGCTAAAGTTCTTCTTGATGAACTCTCTCATTGGCACCATGAGAGCGTTTCTGCAAGCCTCCTTTAGGTCAGAGCCGCTCATGCCAACGCAGCGCTCAGCCAAATAGTCGATATCAAAGCCCTCCTCCAAAACAGAGCTCTTGAGCAGGATGGTGAGAATGCGCTTTCTGTCTTCTTTGGCCGGTAGCGAGATGGCGAATCTCTTGGGCATTCGTCGTAGGATCGCAGAATCGATATCGAATGGTCTATTAGTGGCGCCGAGAATTAGTGTACGAGAGTTCTCAACCAACCCGTCCCACAGGGTCATAAACTCTGCCTTGAGCATGGCAGTGATTTCTTCATCAGAGGACTGTCTCTCTCTCAAAAAGGAGTCAATTTCATCAATAAAAATAATGCACGGTTGCAGCTTGTTGGCGAGCGAAAAGATTGCACTCACCAGCTTGTTGGACTCACCATAGAACTTGTCCATGAGAGTACTCATTCTGATGTTGAGAAAGTTGGCATGCGATTCTGCTGCCAGAGCCTTGGCAATCATTGTCTTGCCGCACCCAGGAGGACCATACAGAAGCACGCCCTTTGGTGCTTGCAGCAGATCATTCTTGGTGTATAATTGTGGCACAGTTAGAGGATACAAAACAGCCTCTCGCAGCTCCTCTACAATGTCGTCAAGACCGCCGATATCCTCAAAAGTGATTTTAATTTCTGAAGGCGTGATGAGGTTGGAGATTATTAGTTTCTCATAACTGTTCAGTTCGAGATCCAGACCTGGGTTCTTTTCCTTCAGCTTTTGAATAGACATGGTGGCCTTCTGCTTGGCTTCTTTAGACATTGTATCGGCACCGCCGGCCTGCGACAGCAGAACAGAAAAGATGTAATAGACCGAGGTTGATGCGCCGACAAAGAAGAGGATGTCGGCTATTAGGCGCGGATCCACTTGAAACTTCGCCATGGTGGGAATGCAAAAAGGTACGCTTAGAAGTAAGTTAAATAAAGTGTCTTTTTAAACCGATTTAAATGCCCCCGGTTGTGCACAGTCTCCAGCAATCAGTTCTGGCTGGGTGGTGTTAAGAGGGAGAATGAAATTGTGGAGACTATTCCCAAGGGCCATCATCGTGGCAGGACATTTAGTTGAAGGAGGAGTAGTTGGTGTATTTATTTAGTTGATGGAGTATTTTTAGTAAATGCTAGTTAATGATAATCTACTTGACTATTTGTCATGGTTCCATAGAGTGTAGTTCCAGTTCAAGACTGGGTCGCTGCTGCTCCAGAGAGGCAACCAGGCATGATGGTGCGATAAGACTCTAAGAGTTTCCGTATTTGCAGTAATACCTTGAACAAGACAGACAGGGCTATGTCGCAAGGTCTTAGATCATGTATTGTACATATGGATCAGCATCTCTAGTGTAGTAGTCCAAGCCAGCCACAGCCAGCTGGATCAGGTCGATAGAATATAAATAAACGGACGCACTCGTAACATCTTACAAGGTAGAATCCGCCATGCAACGGGAGGTTTCCTTTCCAATGCTCAATCTTACAAAACTCAGAAAGTTTGCTCCAGAGTAGCCTTTGCGCCAGTCCATGGGCCTTAGCTCCTCATCAGACTCCTTTGCACTCTCTATTGAAGACTCAAGAAGCTCCTTGGTCTGTTGCTGAATTTCTTCGGTACTCCAGCGCTCACATGCTTCAGCGAGTGCTGCCAGATTAGTAACTGTGAATACGCTGGGTCTGTCGCGGCTGAGGAAGGGAGTCATGGTCATCAATAAAACACCAATATACTGGTCAGGCAAGTGGCTAAACTCTAGCAGCATTAGGAAATATTGGGCTGCGTCACGTAATGCGCCTCCATACAGCGCACCAAATGCACGTAGGAGAATAGCATACGGTGACAGTGCTTCGGCAATCTCTCGCGGGAGCGTTGTGACGTCGCCATGCAAAACAATATCTTCAGTAAGCTGGTCGTGCTCGGCTCGCGGCTTCTGTAGTAAAGTCTCCTCGAATAGCTGCCAGGCATACTGCCTTAAAGAGGCCCAGTCTTGGCAGTCGTAAAACACAATAAAAGCATCAAAATACTTTTCTTCGCTAATAAGCTTCATTGCCTTACTTCTCTGCAGTTGGCGCGACACCTCATCTAGATTGAGGCTCGCCGCTACGTCAGCTGCCCAATCCATGTCGCTGATAGATGCATAGCTGAGTCTAGGCAAGACCTCGGCCAGAGAATCAAGAGCCTGGCTGGTACCCAGATGAAGTAGGTTCTCAATACCAACTCTTATCAGTAATGGATGCTGCAGACAGTTAAAGGCATTAGACAGAATTGCATATTCAGCCACTCTGTTTGTCAGGGCGTAGGCATCAAAGAGGTTGCGAGCATCACAGAGCTCCACCGTGACAGCAGAAAGGCAGGTGCTGAGCTGTTCTAAAACTTCAACAACCCTCATCAGCTCGCCCTTCATGGCAGCAGCCGCTCCAAGCTCCCAGGAAAGCGATGGATCCGCAGGACTAACAACAATAGCCTTCTGCAGGTACTCTTTGAGTCTGGACGGCGTAGGATCATGATACTTCATCAGGGAGAGAACACCCAGGTACCACGTCTCTGAGCTCTGTAGGATTATCTGCTCGTCACCTCTGATTACGTCGAGAAGCTCTTGCATTCTGATTCTCGTGGCAGTGATTTCGCCAGATTGTTCGGTGATGCCAATGACACCACCAAAGTACTTTACATACGCCTTTCCACAGGCGCTCTTCCAAGCTCTGAAATCTGCCAAGGTGTATGATTGACACAGAGACGAGATGATGTTTGCAATTTCCCGGTCATTCTCGTTCGACCACAGCTTGGCGGCCAAAAGCAGTCCTTCAGAGACATTATTAAGCAGTCCTCGCTGCGCCCACGACATGAGCAGAGTCCAGTACATGGGGTTCTGATCTGGCTTGGCAGCACCCATCACCTTTCGTGCTATGTCCACAGACGGGCCGGGATTGACCGTGTTTGCCCACTGCTCGAGCTCAGGGACAAACTGCGTGCTGGGAGATTGCAGAAAGTGACAAAACTTGACAGATTCAAAGACGTAAAAGGCTTCTATTAGTTGATCGTTGCTTTCCATCTTGGTGACGTTGTCGTGCAGAACGCGCGAAATGTCGCGCACGGTGGCTGAAGCAGCAGCGCCTTTCGCAGAGTACGAAGCAGAGGCCGCGGCACGCCAGTACTTGCTCATTACTTGATGTATTAGAAGAATGAGGTGTTGTTCTGGTGCTGGCAGTGACCCTGGAGCGTCAAAGGCGTACGAGCTGCTCTTGAACTTGGAAAACGCGCCATTGAGAGACACGTCAGACATTGGAAGAGAGTCGTGAAAGAGATCAGGACCAGCTGATGGGGCTTGTGAGGACACAGAAGCCATTGCGGTGGTGGAACTCGACGTTTTGTTAGAATTTCACTTGTTTGGAGTGGAGGGTAACTTCAGGAGTAGTGGGTAAGTACAGTCGAGTTGAGGAGTTGTACGTTTTAGTTGAAGCTTTGAACTGTTTTAAATAAATAGATTTTGCGTAGTTCTTGCTTAATAAGATTCTTCCATTGGATTCGTCCGTCCATCTCTCACTCTGTCAATCTCTCAACCAGTCTCTTACGCTTGACGGTTTCTGGACGCTTTCTACACAGCCGTTCAGAGTGAAATATCTTGCTCGAACAAGTCTTGGAGAAACTCAAAGATGGTTCTTACACTGGGGCTGCAGGCCCGTAAAAAGTCGTCTATTCGTCAACCAAAAGAGCTCGGTGCGTATTCCATCGACATCAATGGCGACGTGCACATGGACCACTCACAACTCGGCTACTTCTACCTGCCAGAGTACCTGCTGAGTGTCAGGAAACATGACCTGTCGTCGGGCTACGACACGTTTGTTGCCAAGGACGAGAACAAACTGACTCATCTGGACACGCTGCTGACGGCGATCATGGCCCTTGAGAAGCAGAGTGGGGAAAAGCTCGCTGCAGACATAGTCACATGGCGAGGGATCATGAGGAAACTAATGTGTCTCTGCTACGACGCCAGAGACGAAATTCAGTACAATGTTTTGAAGTTTGACGACCAGCTATTTATTGAGGATGTCTCGCCGAAGCGAGAGATGGATGCCAGAGGAAAGGCAATGTCATATTGGGGGTACAAGTTTGAAGCACTGGCAACGCTGCCAAAACCATTTGTCGAGTCTACGAGAGAAGAGATTGAAAACAGAGACGAGAAGATTGTCAATAACCTGGAGCAGTACTGTTCCATTGTCCAGACGGGGGTTTCTGGCTGCAAAATCGTGCTGGGCGGGGAAGTCGACTGTGTCTACGACTACAGAGATGATGCCAAACCTCTCGACCACTATTGCGAGCTCAAAACCAGCAAAGTCGTAGAGAGCCCGCGCGACGCACAAAATTTCGAGAAAAAGCTGCTCGCAACATGGGCTCAGTCCTTTCTGCTCGGCGTCAAGCACGTCGTCTATGGCTTTCGCGATAATCAGGGCATTGTTAGGTGTCTCGAACATTACGAGACTGCCAAGATCCCAGACTTTATCAGAGACTCCACTGAAACGCCAAAAGCTGACAAGTGGAAGGGCAATGAATCAATTGCCTTCTATGCTGCTCTTGTCGAGTGGCTCAAAACGAGCATTGTTGACGAGAACGAAGTGTACAGATTGTCATTCAAACCCAACTCTCCAAACTTGACGCTGGCTCCACTGGAAGCAGGACTGGCCGCTGAAGCCAAGAGGACTCTGCTGACCAAGGAGTTTGTCGAATGGAGAAACTCTCTGCGACAAGCTTGAACCCTGTGTATTAACTTATATTACAACTTTCATGAATTAATTAATTATATTTTATGATGGCAACAAAAAAAAATACCCTCGCTACTGGCGGTCGAAATATTTATAAGTTCCTTCGTAGTCGTCCTTGTCGACAAGTCCAATTCTAATCAGATCGGTCCAAAACAGCTGAGCCTTCTCTGCAGCATACTCAAAGTACTTGAAATTGTCGACATCGGCGGCGTCTCCCTCTTCCTCTTCTACGCTCATTACAGAATCTGGTGATCCTGAAGTCGTGAAGGTATAAGACTGCTGGGCTCCAAGCTCTTCTCTCTTCTCTTCCGCTTCGGTATTGTCAAAACCCTGGATGATACCCCAGATGGCCCAGTGAAGACTGCATGCTGCACGCCAGTCAGTGGCCTCCCTCAGCAGGGCAGCAGTCTCTCTGTCGATAACCTCGTCATCAAACTCATCGAGCCCATGTTCGACATATCCCTGAATCATATTGATTTGCTCTGAGCGGGATGGAAACCACTCCTCTCTCAGATGATGTGGGTCAGACGAATGGTAATCTGCCATCCACTCGCAAAAGTGATTCGCAATGTCGTAGCCTGGAACGTTTGGTGCAGAGTACTCAAAATCAATGACAATCAGTTGTCTATGCTCATTGGCTGGCTGTAACAGAGGTGAGCCCTTTGGTGGATCAATTCGAAGCAGGTTACCATACTGAGTATCGTTATGGCAAAACACAAGTGTCTTCTTGTCCTTTGCCAGATCTGGGTACTCTTTGAGCAGGTACTTCCAGTACAGATCCATTGTATGCAGAAACTTATCAATAGACTCTGTTTGGATGATGTGTCTGAGAGCGATCTTGCCTTCCTTTTCCTCAATTTTCTTCAAGTTCTCGACGGCTGCCTTCTTCCACCCGTCTACGGCATAAAAGGCCGCTGGACCCCGGGCTCTCTCGCTGTCAAGCAATGCAATGTTTTCATGGAGTTCACGCATTCGCTTGGCGATCTGCACAGAAGTGTCTGGGTCTCTCAGTTCCTGCCTGGTTAGAGGGTGAGCATTCAGAAATTGCTCGAAACGGCCATTTGTAAACGTGCCGAGCAGCTTTGGACCAATCTTGCGAAGAGACAGTCTAGAGAGGACATTCAATTCCAAATCTCTGTCAATGAGCTGATCGACATTGGGGCCGTAAACCCGCAACAAGAGAGGGTTGGGCACTCTGTGATGGTATGTACGGCCCGGGACTCTGCTGCCAAGATAATCTGGGTGCTCTTGGTAGTACTTGGCCTTGATGATATCCTTCAGGTAAGTGGGAGGTTCTACACGGTAGATGGCGTTGGTCATTGCGCCAGAGATCCTGCTGACAACGATATCTTTAGCCATGGTGGGGAACGAGACAGCCTTCCAACGAGCAAGTCCAAGATCATGGATGAGCTTCAAAATGTCTTGCTTAAAGTAATCGCTTGGCAATCTGTTATCCAGAAAGAACTCGACGTGGTCGAGAGATTCATCGTAGGAAGAGCCTGCCGATTTGGTACGGTGGAAGGGAGGTCTTCTGCTGCCAGCAGGAGGCGTTTTTGAGCTTCTAATCATTGTTTTGTTGCGCGCTGTTAAACCAAGCCGTTAGAAGCAGATTTCTATAAAAAACAGGATGTGCCACAGGTTTTATACGGACCTGTTTTCGAGAGAGGACTTAATGCAGCTGTTGCAGGTGCATGTGATTTTTGCCTGCCATGATTGGGGCCTGCTGTCACACGACGCGAACGAATAGGGACGTGGTTGGTGGGTAAGGCAAAACAGGGAGATAAGGCTGGGCACTTGCTGGGCAGAGGCGTTTTTAGAGGTGCAAAAAGTGCTAAGAGAAGAAATCTTTTCTGAGAGTGACAAATCTGAGTTTGAGCAATGCAACTGCCAACGTATTCTTATCTCTGTTCCCGAACCCTGGGCACCGGGCCCGCGACATATGCCTTGACAGCCAAAAATTGCCCAACTAGAGTTTAGCTTATCGGTGTGCAGCCGTGGCGACACTGGTAGTAGGCAGGTTAGGCGATTAGAGAAGTACGCTAAAAGTGATAAAGATTTAAAACGTGGCTCTACTTTTCAGGCAGTCTCAAGTTCGCCTTGGCGAACGCATCGGTCGGTGCCGTGAGCTGAACGGCCTCAAGCGAGCGAGATGCCGATCTGCAGGTATTCACTGAAATGAATAGCTAGCATCGCTTAGGGCACTGTGTTTATGACCATTCCGAGACACTCCTGTCACTGCCTCATGATACACTAGACGCCTGGACACATGAAGGGCGGGGAAGTGCAAGGTACGGAAGAATAATCGTGAATGCTTTATCACGCATGTCACATCCCTGTAATATGTAACTAACAGCAGGGTATTCGAAGCCAACTTATGTACTGTACAAGGGTAGTACTTTTCTCTCGGACAAGTAGAAAGTGTTGCTTAGTATCGCCTTAATGCGCACCTCTTGAAAAGGGTTGTGTTGATAAATGCACCCACCAACGTTGTTCCCGATTTGGAAAGTGCACCACCGGAGTGTCGCGTGTCTCCTCATCGATCAGCAGTGGAAATTGCAGATTTAGAAGGAGCATTGCAAGTCTCACTATTCTTTGGCTGCTAAGGTGACGCAGTCCCATGTAATGATTTATACATCTAGTCTACATTCTGATAACTCGGGTTGATTCCTGTTTGGTCTGTGGTGGGTAGTAAGACCTTCAAACTGATGCGCAGAGAAGGATCAAGTGGTATTCCTTTCACGGTCAAGCTGCCATGATCTAACACAGAGTCACAGGCGCTGTAGACCGTCACGCTCAAGGGCTCTTGGTGAAGTATGTTCTCCAAAGATATTCTAGTCTACTCTCTCTCTTGTGTACATGCGCACGATAGTCCTTCTTGACGTTATCACCAGCTTGATAGTTAAAACGGTGCTCGCTCTCGCAGTCGAGGGAAAGTAATGGCATGGATGCACCTGATTTGTTGTAAGACATTTTGATGGTCTTAACTCATTAGAAAAGACTCTCTATATAACTACTTGTAATTGAGCATTAAACCTTAAAAGGTTGCTGACGTGACCAGCCTTTAATCAAAGGCTTGGTCATGCCCAGAGCTTGCAGTGCCAAGGTCGGTAATCACAAAGTCGGCAGAGACAAAGCTGGCAATGATAAATGCTCAGCGGAATTTGAGTGAATAGAACCTATTTCATAGTTCTTGTAATATTGCACTTCTTCACTTCACATGTCGCTTTTGGTAAATCACACAACTTAAGCCCGGCGTTGTCCACTGGGCTACCCCACACTACACAGGAACCGAACGAAATTACAGCGAAGCTTACCAGCAGCTCGTGACGAATGCTAAATTGAGAAATACGTCTATTCAATGAGTAGAATCAACATTTATCTATTGTGTTTCTCAATCTGCCATTTTTCCATTCTCTGATTTTGCAATGTCGCGCACACGCTTTTTCCCCAGTTTCACACAACTTGTTTTTCTCTTACTTGTGCACAGCATTTGGTCAGCGCACGGCTCAGTTATTGACACAGCCTACCTGCACCACCACAGGCACGAGGACTTGGCGGCTGACGACGCACAATACTTAGCAATCAACCTCGTACAACCAGAAACGAGCCCAATGCCAATAACTCTGAATGGGTTCCTTAGCGAGAGCAAGAAGACCGCCGGGGATTTGACCAAAAATGTCCGCTCACGGACTGGTCATGGCGGCACTAGCGCCGCCAAAAAGGACGATGAGGACGCTCCTGTGGAAGCAAGACCGTTGACTGCGCTCAGAGATCCACGATCCTTTCCAATGCCTCCCAAAGCTGGTGGTCCTGCGTTCCCTGATCAGTCAGGCTACCAGTCTCAGGCGTATGGACAACAGCCTCAGTACGGACAGCCAGGACAACCGGCGTATGGACAGCCAGGACAGCCAGCGTACGGACAGCCTCCTCAGGGTCAGGGCCAGTACGGTCAAGGTCAGTACGGCCAACCACAAGGCCAATACGGCCAGCCTAATCAACCTCAGCCGACTTATGGTCAGCAAGGCCAACCTCAGCCTGCGTATGGACAACAACCACAGTACGGACAGCAAGCACCAGCACAGGCTCAGCCTGCTCAGGGCCAGGGTCAACCAGCCTATGGGCAGCCAGCTCAATCTCCAGCCTATGGGCAGCCAGCTCCGCCTCAACAGCCACAGTACGGTCAATCGCCTCAACAACCGCAGTATGGCCAGCCAGCACCACCTCAGCAACAGTACGGTCAGCCAGCAGCCCCTCAGCAACAGTACGGACAGCCAGCCGCTCCTCAGCAACAATACGGTCAGCCAGCCGCTCCTCAGCAACAATACGGTCAGCCAGCCGCTCCTCAGCAACCGCAATACGGTCAATATGGCCAGCAAGCTCCGCCTCAACAGCCGCAGCAGTATGGACAGCCTCAACCTCCAAACCCGCTAGCTGCCCGCGCAGATGCCCCTCCAGCTACACCGAGCTATGGACAGCCACCTCCCGCTGTCCCTCCAGCCCTGCCTGCTCAACCAGCCGTTTTCGGACAGCCTGCTCCTCCAGCTCAGCCAGCGGTTTTTGGACAGCCAGCTCAGCCAGCTCAGCCAGCCCAGCCAGCCCAGCCAGCTCAGCCAGCCCAGCCAGCTCAGCCAGCCCAGCCGGCCCAGCCAGCAGCCTATGGACAGCCGGCAGCTTATGGACAACCTTCGGCGTATGGTCAGCCACCTGGTCAAGAACAAGCTGCCTATGGACAAGCGCCTGCGGGAGGTTCACCTGCATACGGTCAACAGCAGAATCTGCAACCACAATACGGTCAACCACAATACGGTCAACCACAATACGGTCAACCACAATATGGCCAGCAACATGAACCTGGATATCCTGTCACGCCTCAGACATACGGTGGAGTCAATCAAGCACCAGTGAATAGCCCGTCGCCGGCACAGGTAACTGATGGTGCTCCGCCCGCCTACCAAGTAGCACCTCAGGAACCGGCCGCACCACCAAAAGCACCTTTGCCTGACCCCATGTCATTTGCGCCCCCTCCATCATTTCAAGGTCGTGCATTTGCTGGTAACACAGGAAAGGACAAGGATAAGGATAAGAGAGCTCCTCCACCAAGACCGGCCTCTCTGAGTGCTCCATCTCCAGCTGGTACACGTGCACCACCACCTATTCCAGCAAGAGATAATTCCTCTCCAGGACAGGCCAATGCTGTTGCTCCGCAACATGTTTCTGAACTTCCAGACCCTCACAGTTTTGCCCCTCCTCCAACTGTTGGTGCTGCAAATCGCCAGCCGCCGCCACCGCGGCCAGTTCCAGCGGCACCAAGTCCGCAAGGACAGCAGGCTACACAGTTACTGAATCAGCCAGCAGACCCATTGGTCGTTGAACGGCCGCCAGTTGCTCATCCAATACCCGTGAAACCGGCTGCAGTTGATGAACTTTCGCAACAAACTGCCAGGCTCTCTGTGGGCAGTGAGACTGGGGCTGCGGGTGGTGTACCTAACTTTGCAGCTCAGATTGCAATGATGAAAGGAGGCAAGGGAATGGGTCAACCTCACAACGTTGACCCAGCGGCAGAGGCCGCTGCTGTTGTGGAAAACAAAAAGGTGAAGCCTCCAGTTCCAGCAAAGAAGATTCCACCCCCAGTACCAAAGAAGAAGGCGGGACTAGGTGTAAGTCATAGCCACCAAAGAGAGTCACTAGCGGCCTCTCAATCCCCCGCTTCAGTCGTGGCAGGTTCACACCACGCGCCGCCACCTGTGGATTACGGTGCAAGGCCGCAACCACATGAATATGGAGAAGCACCTATTGAGGGCAGGGCCGCCGGTAATTCCCATATCATCCGTCAGCTGCCACCCACTTTTCCCAAAGACTTTGAATAGCAATTACAGACAGGGTGGTTTGCCCACAGCCCACCCATTATCCCTCCTTACTTTACCAACAAGAATTGGGCAGCCAGTCGTGGATTCGTGGGGTCCAAGTACTATTTGAAGCTGGCTGTGAGAATTCCTGAAGATTTGAGGGTTTTGCATATTAATTTGGAATGGGAACATGAGAATCCAGTGGGTACGGTTCACACTGTTTTGATACTGTCCCCGCCTCCGAAACGACTGTCTGACGATGAATTAGCTCAATCAAACCAGAGATACGGTAAAAGCGTGGTGGATTGGGCTGCCGAGCGAATTGGCACCCGTGTCGGCAATGGAGAATGCTGGACTCTTGCTAGAGATGCAATCAAGTACGGTACTGATGCTAAGGCATTTATGCCTCAAGGTACGAAATTTGGTCCTGTTATAATCCACGGTAAAGATGGAAACGTACTCGAGAGCAATGATGAAGTGAGGAGGGGTGACATTATTCAATTTTTCCTTTGTCGTGGCCACCTTCGTAACAATGGCAGGACAGTTGGCGAGATGACCATTGGCGATCCTAGCCATACCGCTATTGTTGACCGAGTAATGTACCTCGAGAATGGGGATGTAGTATGTGATGTTCTTGAACAGAACACGAATGGAGTAAAGGAAGTGTTCCGAGGACGGTATAAGCTAGGTGACATCTATGCTGGGGAATTCCATATTTACAGAGTAGTGGATGCTGGCTGGGTTAGTCCGCTGCAAGCAAATTAACATAAACAACTGTAAGTACGTTACGAAAACATAATTTTTTGAACTATAATCTGTCTGATATTATTCTCAAGCGATAACGAACTTACTGACTTGGTGAATGTCATGGGATGACAAACCAGCGTGCACTGTATATTCACCTTTTTGTACAATCCACTGCTGGGTTGTAGTATCCCACACCGATAGATCCCTCTGAAGGAGTTTGAAATGGATATGTGACAGACTGCCCTCTTCCATATGAATCTTTTCAAAGCCTCTGAGCTGTTTTGGCGGCGTCGGGAAATCACCATCGGGATCTGGAAAAGACAGGTAGAGCTGTCCGACAAAGTCACCCGCTAGATCGCCGGTATTCTCTACCGTAACTTCAATATCGTACTTTACGGCCCACAAAGCAGGATTACCTCCGACACCGCCGCCATTTACATTTGGAACAATCTTTTGCTTAGCACCGTATCCATCAGGATAAGGATATTCATCGCCCTGCTCCAGGCGAGAAGCATCATCCACCCATGGGTATATGACATAGTCGTATTTGTGAAAACCTTCAGGAGTCACCATGACGGTCTTGTTGAGCTCAAAATGAGCATTCAGAAGATTATCATTCTTCAGTATTGGAGGATTCGGTAGTGTGGTAAATACATAGCCTACCTGCTTGACATTGATAGCAGTAATGTTGAAGATGGTGTAAGAAAGGCCAAATCCAAACTCATAACGAGTGTCGACATTGTACTTGTCATAGTACCGATAGTCAAAGAAGACTCCGCGATCAAAATTATCTTGAGGTGCCCAGTCAATGTTATCGACGCCAGCCGGCGATTCAGCAATAATCTGCACATATTCTGCTGGGTTCTTGATAATGGAAAAGGGCAAGTGACCAGAAGGATTGTACTTGCCAAAAATGACGTCGCTAACCGCATTACCAAACTCCTGGCCGGACGGCCCAGTAAATATCACGGCCGTCACATTTTCATTGTCGATCCATTTCTCCATGTCAACTGGGCCAACTGAGCTTACTACCACAACATTATTGTCGTGAAGAGAAGTAGCGAGTTGAATGAGCTCGTCACCACCGTGCCAAAGCGTCAAATTCTTTCTGTCCCCCACATTGTTATCTACGCTGGCAAAAGATTCTCCAGAGTCTGTGAGAACGAAAATCAAGTTAACATCAGACTGCGTCAGTGCGGAATCTAGGGCCTCACTTACTTCATGATAATTGGTTTCAAAGTTTGAAGTAACAGAAATGCCGCGGTCAACAGCTTCTCTGGTAAGGGCTTCCAAAGGAGTAATAAGATATGGGAATGAAGCAGTTCCAGAACCCCAACCCATTGCCATGGCACCATTTGAGCATGCCATATCTTCTGCGCAGTTTGCGCCGGCAGGATCTGGAGCTGCTCCAACGCCCAAAATACTGATTCTCCTTGGTTCATCAAGTGGAAGAGTGTCCTTTTCATTCTTTAGAAGAATAATTCCTTCCAGAGAGGTCTGGTAAGCTATCGACTTGGAGAATGGCGTCATTGCTTGAGTTCGATTGTTATAGAGCACTTCTGGTCCTTGGCTGCCGAGATAGATCTCCGGGCCATAGTCCTCATCTGAAAATGAGTGAAAGTTGGGGCGCCTTGAGTCACTAAGATCAACTCCAACAGAATAGTACGACGCCAGAATTCTTGTCACCATATCATTGAGACGATTGATAGGTACTGATCCATTTGCAACTGCGACAGTAAGCTCCGGGCCCCAATACGAAATACCAGATCCCATGGTGGTTGACTCGCCAGACATCATCATATCTAAGCCTGATAGTGCACTTGCCACGCCAGAATGAGCTGCAAGCCAATCACTCATCACAAACCCCTCAAATCCAAGTTCATCTTTTAGCAAGCCATTCAATACTTTTGAGTTCTGGCACGCGTAGGAGTTGTTTACCATATTATACGAACACATGGTGGAAGCAGCCCCAGCTTTGATAGCGTCGGCAAATGGCCAAAGATATACTTCGTGCATGGCACGGTCATCAATGTTGGAAGATATAGAGGAGGCAACTCTACCACCTGCCGACTCGTATGTGCTCTCATACTCGAGACGAAAGTGCTCTTGCTCATTTCCAATGAAGTGCTTGATGACAGAAACCACTTTTTGAGATTGCGTGCCTTTGACAGAGTGAGAAGCACATACACCAGCCAAGTACGGGTCAGCTCCAAAACCTTCCCAGTTTCTGCCACCTGCGGCCTTCAAACCAAGCGGCCCAACACAGGGACCAAGCATTACGTCGATGCCCTTTGCTTTGAATTCCTTTCCAATTGCAATTCCACGTTGTTCGACGAGATCTTTATTGAAAGACGAAGCGGCCGTCATACCAGCACAGAAGGCACTATTATAGTCTGTAAGTCTCACTCCAAGAGGTCCATCTTGGAGGCACGCAGATCTCATGCCCACACGAGGCACCGACCCTGTATTACCTACGCAAGGGCCTACGAGGAAACCCGTTCCTGTCGTCAGGTTAACTTTTTCAGGAACACTCAGCTGCATGACATCATGTCGTGCCTTTTTATACGCCATCTTCCAGCTTAGTGGAGCAGTGTCAATACGACCTCCGATGGGTGCAGGATATACCGGAGGGGACTCTGCAAAATTTAATGACGAGCCTACTGCCACCGCAGCAAGAATCAGCGCCGACAAAATCATGATGATTGCATCGTCCTCATTCTCGAGCTTCTTTTTATAAAGTATCAGAAGCGAATGCCAAGAATTACATGACGATGATTAAATATATCAGGCAAGTAATGGCAGTACTTGGCATTTCCTAGGCACTGCCAATCAACGGCTCGACAGCAATGGGGCAATTATCGCCAATATTGGCCCTCTCAGGTGTGCATTCTACTGCTTAAAGTTATCCGCGTCGATGGCTACCGAAAAGAGCAAGTCGAAGAGGGATGATCACACTCGGAAGAAGAGTACATTGGCAATGGACATAGATCTCAGAACCATTGTGGTTCTTGTCACAAATCACTACAGAAATTAACATTTCGCCGATGGAGCTAGCTATACTAACGGGCACAATATTCTTGCAGGGGATACGCACCTGCTCAAAGTCCTCTTCTAAATCATTTCATACATGTCAATTAAATCACTTGGAATACATCATGGCAACAAACTCAGAGTAATCAATGTGTCCATCACCATTGACGTCAGCCTCCTTGATCATCTGGTCAACCTCGTCCTCGGTGAGTCGCTCACCGATGGTGGTCAGCACATGCTTCAGTTCAGCTGCAGAAATGAATCCATTTCCATCGCGATCAAAGACCTTGAAGGCCTCCTTGATCTCTTCTTCAGTGTCCTCCTTTTTCATCTTCTGGGCCATCATAGTCAAGAATTCTGCAAAATCAATGGCACCGTCATTGTCAACGTCAACCTCGTTGATCATGTCTGTGAGCTCGGCCTGGGTGGGGTTGGTGCCCAGGGCTCTCATGACAGTGGCTAACTCGTTTGTGGTGATTCTTCCATCGCCATCCTTATCAAAGAGGGAGAAAGCCTCCTTGAAGTCAGAGATTTGTTTTTCAGTAAGTTGATCAGCCTGAGTTAGTTTTCAGTTCATTGAACATTGGGGGTGCGCTACGTTGGGGAATGAGAATCCCAAAATACATTCAACAAGTCGAATAAAACAGAAAACGAATTGTTGAAATTCACATCTCCAACTGCGCGCAGAAAGGAGATCGTTGTGACGTGTCGCGCTAAGAGTTATAGAGTGACCATCAGGAGGTGGTAGCTGTTGGGCGATAGGCGATAAAAACAAAAGAGTCAAACGACGACCAAGCCATTGCGAAGGTTTGTACTACTTACCATTTCTATTCAGCCTTTAATGGAATTTTACTGTTGCGGTTGTTTTGGAGATGTCAGGAGTAAGCGTGACGACGTGAACCTTTAAATGTTGTTGTGCGTGACACAGCGTTATGTGGAGTCTTGGGAATCTGAAATTTTGGGCAATGCGTGGGCTTCGAACGCCTGAGGGGGACTGCTCTTTATAAGGCGGGAGCGACAGATGAAGACGACGCTAATTTAAAAACTATAAATGCCGTAGACCAAGAGAATTGATGCTTCTTGACTCTGTTGCTTGACTTTATTTTTAGCGCCCCATGAACATGGACAGCGCGCGGCTGTGGGTCTATCGGGTTGCGGTGAGATCATGAATACATTACATGCAGCCAGCTTGGGTGTGGGTCAATGAGCTCCAAACAGTAGGCAGTACCTGAGGACCACGTAATTCATAGCGTAATATAGCAGTCAGTAGCGTGGAGAGTAGCGTGGTCAGCAGCGTAGCCAGTACACAAGTAATATCTATTTATATACGGGGCAACTGTGTTCTACAGCAGAGCAGTATTCGCAGCACCCATCACACCGGTGTCATCGACTGTCATAGAAGCCGCTCCCCACACAGCCATGCTACGCTGATGCCTCTCAGCTCACGGCAGTCAGCCAAGGCAATAGTAGCAAAGCCACCGGCACCCAGCAGCTTGCTCTGGCTAGCCGCAGCACCAAAGTAAGCAGCCAAGCCTCTCTAGTGTCCAGTGGGTGACAGATTCGGTAGCATGGTGGCCTTGTAGCCTGGGTACTCCTCCAGAGCCACAGGCAGCACAGCAATCCCGACACATAATAGATAGAGAAGATACAAGATACGTAGTAACAAAATTGTAGTTAACAGTCAGTGCAAAACTGGCAGACAGCTATGAAGACCGTTATTGCACTGCACCGGCCGAGCCCCACTTTCGATTCATCATTGGACGGACACCGGGCTCTAGAGTGTTCCCTTTCATGGGGCACGGGTCAGGGCATGAAGGAGCAGAAAGGTGAACAAGGACATATTTACACAAAAAATGAAAGGCCCTTCAAAAACACTTCAAATCCATTTTTCCGTTGCAACTAGTCACAGACTCCTTCCCAGCTGAAACCGGCCTCGCAACCGCTCTCGAATGAACTCCCCCGAAGTCTCCTGTTGCGTCACAAATTGATTTCCCTATTCGGAAGGTACCCAGGACCTTACGGAGACCAGGGACCACTTCGAAACCACTCGATTGTTTGTCTTTAGTTTCAATACCCTAAACTGTCCTTGCTAGCACCAGTACACTGTCTCGGTTCCCAAGATTCAGAGCTCTCTGTCCGCTGCCGCAGCTACCACCCTCAACAGTTGCTGTTCTTCAAACCTTAACTTTCTCTTTGATCTTGTCAAACTTAGCACACCAGGAAAGAGCTCCTTACCAGCTAAGAGCCTCTGTGGACCTACTTACGCTCTGGATTGATTTATACTAGACCTGCCTAATTGATGTCTGCCGCCCCAGAGACCATAACGAGTGCGACGACGATGGTTGCTGGGCTCCTAGACCCGGTGGCCGTCAAGCCCGACGCTTCGCAAGCTCGCCAAACACAACTAGAAAAGACGAGAAGACCGTACAACCTGCCACAAGCGCCGACCTTCTACCCTTCTTCCGAAGAGTTTCAAGACCCCCATGCCTACTTGCGGAAACTGACTCATGAATGCAAGGAAGTTGGCATTTTCAAGATTGTTCCGCCTGCCGACTGGAACCCTCCCTTTGGTGTGGATCCCAGAAGCTTCAAGTTTCGTACCAGGAAGCAAACGTTATCCTCAATGGGGGCTGTAACGAGAACGTCTTTGGACTGGGTCAACAGAATGGCGGTGTTTCACCAAATGAGAAGAACCTCCGGCCAATTTGAAAAGTTCCCTAAGGTGGGCTCAGAGCTGCTTTGCTATTACAAGCTGCAGTCAGTCATTCAGCGACGAGGCGGCTATGAAACTGTCTGCAGAGAGCAGAGCTGGTCGTCGGTTGCAGCCACCTTGGAGATTGCCACAGTCGCCGACCTTGATATTGCTCAACAGCTTTACGAGCTTTATTCAAAATGGGTTTTACCTTTTGTCTTATATGCCGGGAATGCTACAGAATTTCTACAACAACTAAAAGCGGAAGCCGAGGAGAAGGCCAAGCCTAAGCTTCCCCTGACCCCTTCCACCCCTTCGAATGAGGAGCGCCCAATAGCACTTTCACATCCTCAAGAGCAACTGCCCTGGCAGTCCAATGGCAAGGATTCTGACAAGACGGATATCAAGTTATCAATCACAGGCGCAGGATCGCATCTTCTTAGTCCAATCACTGTCACAACCAAGCGGAAATCAGACGAGTCTGACGACATTAAACCAAAAAAGCAGAAAGTCAGGAGCAACGAAGAAAGAGAGACAGGCGATTACTCGTGCGAGGTGTGTCGCACGGAAACGGAAGAAGGAGACTACCAATGTACTGAGTGCCATTCTTGTTTTCATGCATGCTGTCTGCCCATGTCAGTTGCTTTGATGAAACCACAGGATCCGAACAAGCGGCGCAGGCGATGGTGGTGCGCTAGCTGTCTGGTAGGTAATGGGGACTTTTTCTTTGATCAGGGCAGAGAATATTCTCTGCAGCAATTCCAAAAGTTTGCCAATCACTTTAGGCGTAGCTACTTGCGTTCTGAGCTTCCAATGGTAAACCCAGATGAGAGGGAAGTTGTCGAGCCACTGCTTGAACACAGGTTTTGGCAACATGTGGATGATTACAAGTCTACGCTCACCGTCGAATATGGTGCCGATATAAATTGTATGGAGAAGGGTTCGGCGTTTCCTCAGAAAGGTGACAAATGGAACCTTAATGTGCTTCCTAATGACAAGGAGTCGCTGTTTCATTTCTTGGGGGAAGAAATATCGGGAGTTTCTCTTCCATGGGCTTACGTTGGGATGGTATTCTCGGCCTTTTGTTGGCATTCAGAGGATCATTATACCTACTCCGTCAACTATCAACACCTTGGTGATACCAAGGTTTGGTATGGAATACCAGGATCCGAAGCCGAGAAATTTGAGCACGCGTCACGGTCATTGGTACCTGATTTGTTCCGCAAGCAGCCGGATCTTCTTTTCCAAAGAGCGACTCTTGTGAATCCAGGATATCTGGTTAGGAAAGGAATCCCAGTGTATGTTGTTGACCAAAGACCTGGTGAATTTGTAGTCACATTGCCGAAAGTTTACCATGCTGGGGTTAATTTGGGATTCAATTTCAACGAGGCTGTCAACTATGCGCCAAAGGAATGGATAAGTTATGGTAAGGAGGCAACCCTGTCCTACAAAGATCAGAAGCGAAACCCGGTTTTCTCTCACGAATCTCTCATTCTCAAAGCGGCCCAACGATGTGTTAAGGCAAAGGCTTGCGAGGTTGCCCCGTGGCTGCTCTCTCATTATCGTGAAATGATGAGTGAAGAACTTGAACAACGGCAGGCCAGTGCGCCGTATATGGCTAAGCTTGTACTTGTACCACCAAGTTCTCATGAGGAGGAAGAGCAGTTCCAGTGCAGCGATTGCAACTCTCTTTGCTACCTTTCGGCGATTAGACACCAAAAAAAGGTATTCTGCCACGACCATTTCCCTAAAGGAGAGGACAGATTGGTTATGTATGAGAGAGTTTCTACGGATGAACTGGGTTCTATCCTAGACAAGATGACTGATATGGCCACTGTATGTATCGACTGACAGCTTGTTCAGTATTTTAATATTTATTAGGTTATGAAAAAACAACCGCGTGCCGTTCATTTTTGGGCCGGACATAGTAGATCCCAGAGAGCATCCTCTGAAAAGTAGTTGTGATGAATGACAGTGACCAGTTGATACGTATTGTGAATGTTGTCAAGCAGTTTCCAAGTAGCAGTATCAGGCTTGTAGAGAGCTCTCCACTCTTTCCAGATAGCGAAAGCTTCATCTCGCCATGCTGCAAAAGATTCCTCACTGATGATGGTGGATTGTGTTACCTCTCGGTTGGGGAATACGCCCCAGGTAACGGCATTGGAAGAATTTGAGGGGTTGTTGGAGACAATCGAAGAGGACTGGGTATTACCGGCGTAATAAGAAACAATGCCCTCCAGATTCTTGTCGTCAAGTTGTTTCTTTAACTTTGCCCATTTCTCGGGAGAAACAAAGAACTCCACAAAGGCTTTCTGAAAGACGTAGCCATAAGGAGGACCCCATCCCATGATTTTGTCTGTGGACTTGATGCCATTTGCCGATGGCTGCGAGGCAACAGTCCAATAAGATGCAGCGTTCAAGTTCATAAGTTGCTCTTGAATCAGAGCCGTTTCAGCAGACAGCGGCTCGAAGGACCAAGGCTGAATATCTAAATCTCCAGTGATTTTTCTAACAAAGAGGCTGGTAATATCCTTATCTTCAACTGGGTAACCCCACTTGGAAAGGGCAGTAGCCGGATTCTCAATATGCAAGTGTGGGCCATAGCCGACAAAATCACCAAATGCAGGGGATCTCGAGTCACCGAAACGACCATTGGTGAAATCATCCCAGGTAGCTTCTCTTCCCAAGGCACCCTCACCAGTTGAGATTGCCAATGCTGTGTCTGTTGTTGGTGAATCTGCTCTCTTGAATGAATCCTTCAGATGGGCTACTGTCTTGTTTGGTGCCAAAATCTCATCGTCATCTTCGACAATCACGTTCTCATCAGCCGCCGATTGAGCCGCCTTCAACGCAGCGTGGTCAATAATCAGACGATTATGGGCACCAGCTGACGACTTGCGAGGCTTTGGAACTGTGGAAGAAACCCTCTCGCTCCAAAGCTTCGTTGCCTCGAGAATACGCGCAACACTCTTTTCCAGATTGAGGGTGTAAAAGTGAAATCCGCGAATACGGTGGTTTGTTTGGGCGTGAATGGAATTAACAATATTGGACACCATCTCAACACCATAGGTCTTGACCTCCTCGTCATCGGACAGCTTGAGCTTCTCAAGATCACTGGAGATTTCAGCTGGAATGGAAGCGTGTGAAAGCTTGGCAGATCGAACAAAGCCCTGATATGTGCTCAGCGGCATGAGACCAGGAAGAAGCGGCACCTTGGAAAGCACAGAGTCCGCGTGATAGGCTTCTTCAAACTCCAAGAACTTGTCTGAATCATAGAACAATTGAGTCATGACGAAATCAGCGCCTGCGTCGATCTTTTCTCTTAAAAAGGGCAAATCCTTCTTGAAATCCTGGTCCTTGGCATCAACACCCTCAGAGTGGCCCTCGGGGTAAGCGGCAACTCCGATACAAAAGTAGTCGTCATACTTGGCGCGAATATAACGAACGAGATCGGAAGCATACTGAAACTCTTCGCTACAGCCCCTGACATTGTACTCAAACTCTCGTGGCGCGTCTCCTCGAAGCGCCAGAATGTTCCTGATGCCAGCTGCCTTTGCCTGTTGCAACGTCCTGTCAAGCAACGATCCTTCCATGTTTGTGCACGTGAGGTGCAGCACGGTTGGAATCTTGAGTCTGGACTGGAGATACGAAGCCAGAGACAGGGACTTGTCGGCAGTGGATCCACCTGCACCCCAGGTGACAGTTACAAACAGAGGATTGAGCTTGAGCATTCTCTGGACTCGACTTTCGAGGTTTTGCAGACCGGCATTGGTCTTTGGAGGAAAGAACTCGAGTGAAAAGAAGCGCTGGTTCAATGGCAGCGATGCAATAAGGTCCACAACCTTTGAAGAAGCGGCATGCGAGCCGTCAGCTCGTGGATCTCCTGAAGGCATTGGAATCACTGTTTTGAGACTGTGCTGCTTTGATGGTCTTCGAAGAGGAATTGAGTCAGTTATCCGTAAATTATTGTGTTATTTTGGAAGAGACCTAGTTGCAAGTACGGCTGTGCAGGCGCGGGGTAGGCGGGCCGGTGCAGCCCTAAAGCTTGGTACGCTGACCATAAGCTTGGCGTGAGAGCCCAAGATCCTGGTTCTATCCGGACTGCTCGGCAGAGAGCATTTGACGACTGTCAGGCAGTGTCAGTCATGTTTGCTTTGGAGGAAAAAGATGCAGAATGTCCATGTAATGAGACAGGGATCAACTTTCTTGCAAAGTATAATTAAGGTTGCGGGATTTCCATGTCCATGTAAAAGTCCATAGTGAGAAGGGTGCAGATACGAGCAGCGAGGACACAAGTCACCAGTAGCTGTGCTGTGTGATAATATCAGATAAGACAGGATAGGCAAGACCAACCAGCAGCGGTCTCATGAGAAAAATACATAAGGGTTCCATTGCATATTTGCCGCCATTTTGTTCGCTCCCCGATTCGCCAAAGGCGTGATTCGTAGGCGTCGGCAGGTGGGTCCTGCACAAAGGAAAGTCGCGGACTTCAGCGGACATGCAGCAAGATTTCGGCAAAAGACGATTGGATAAGAGGTAGATGGTTTTTGTAGAATCAATTAGAGAATGAGAAAACGATCTTGTGACCAGAAAAGATGGCTCTATTGTCTTTCACGGCCTGCTCCGTGGTCTTAATGCCCCAACAGGAAAACTCCGAAGTCAACCGACATTCGCATAAAGCGCTCAGCCAGCGCGTAACTTCTGGCTTGTGGCCAATCGCCGTCACGTCATTTCAGGGCAAAAGTCGGTCTAGGCTGGACTCAGTTGGCACTGTGGTAACGTGCATGACATGGAAATCATCGGTGGAGAGCGGGTCCACGTAAGCACAAGGTGAGCAACCAGTGCCAAAAAAGCACAAGCGGAAAAGAATGGCGCACTATTGGCAGGTTATGTGATGCACTATTAGCAGATTATGTGATCTTCTGGCCCATCTTCAGCCGCCTACGCACAAAGCACATCACTCCACGGAAGACGTTCTCGGCTGCACGCTGCCAGGCAAGGCGGCCAGCGTCGTACGGCAAAAATGTGTCCTACCAGGGATGCATAAGTCAGCGAAGAGAGGAACGACTGCGTCACTCAGGAAGGATTTGAAAAGGACGAAGAGGATCACGAGCTCTTAGCGCCTTGCTCCATAGCCGGCGGGGCTTCCCGCCTGAGTCCTGGCCGCTCACTCGCTCTGGAGTGGCTCTGAAAGCCGCTGTGCATCTCGGCCGCGAGGTTTGGCTCCCATCTTGGCAATAAAGAAGGATTATTCACCGCCTTAGAAGCCGACCTGCCGCTGAGAGTCAATGCACGTCCCTTGTGTGTCTGAATCAGGGAAATTGTATGGAGCGGGCCCGAGGCGCTGCACTGAAAGATAACAGTTAACTGTTCAAAAGACCGCACTGACCTGCTCAAAGAAACTCTGCTCTCAAGTTTTTCCGGCCTCGCCTTGGCTGCTGTCTTGGCAGAATAGTTTGTTTGCCATTCCATGCATGGCCGTTTGTCTCACACTCTTGGTTCCGCGCAAAGTCTGCTCATGCCTTTGCCATCGCCCTTGCCACACGATGGCGTAAGACCTGTCTCAAGCTCGCAATCTTTCAAGGCGCTGCATTGAACAGACAGCCTGCGCAAATCTGCCCCAATTCGGAAGGAGCAGAGGGGGTCCACCTATTGCAACAGCGTTGAATCGATGGGCATGACTAACGGTATAAATACTCTGCATTGCGCCCAGAAAACAACCGCATCCTCATTGTCTTGGGCTTATCTTCTTTCACCATGAGCCAAGAAACTAATCAGCCCGTTGTGGTTGCTCCAGAGAACGAAAAGAAGGTTGCCGTCGATGCTAGTGACATTGACGACTCTTCTCGCGAGGGATCTCTTCATGAAATGCTACTTCAGAAGCGTAAGCACGAACGCAAATGGTACGATGGTTTTGCTGATCTCTTCTACTGGTACCCAAAGTCGGAATACCTTCCCCAGGAGCGTAAGCTGCTCATCAAGCTTGATTTCGTCATTTTGACATACGTCTGTTTCTCATACTTCACAAAATCCTTGGACAAGTCGTCCATCCAGAATGCTTATGGTTCGGGTATGAAGGCTGATATTGAATTTGACGGTAATGACTATGCCTACGCCAAATCCCTCTACTCTGCCGGTTACATTGTTTCCATGTGCTTTGGAATCATGTTTGTTACCCGTGACTGGACAAGAAGAATGCTGCCAATCTTGGAAATCGTGTGGGGTGTTTTGACTTTCTGCCAGGCTGCCGCGAAGCAGCCTTCTCATGTTTTTGCCCTGCGTTTCCTTATTGGTCTTGCTGAGGGTCCTATCTTTCCATCCACAGTATACATTCTAGGTTCCTGGTACACCAAGCGCGAGATTTACAGACGTGTCATGGTCTTTTCTGTCTCATCTAATATGGGTTCCATGTTCTCAGGTTTCCTTCAGCAGGCTGCGTACGCTCATCTTCAAGGCAAGGGCGGCCTTGCTGGCTGGAAATGGGGTTACATCATCGACGGTATCATCACCCTTCCAATTGGTTTTATTGGTTTCTTTGTTTTCCCAGGTACCCCATCCCAATCCAAGAGCGTCTGGTGGCTCAGTGACGAAGAGCTCAGACTGGCCTTTGCTAGAATGAAGATTTCGGGTGTTGCAAAGCCCGCAAAACTGACGTGGAGTATTGCCCAAAGGGTTCTTGCCAACTGGAGAGTCCATTTCTTTACTACCTTCTGGGTGTTGATCAACGTTGTTGCCTTGCCAGACGGAACTGGTCTTCAGATTTGGATGGCTGATCAGGAAATTACACCCAAAACTCCTAACGGTCGTTTCACAGTTGCCCAGTACAACTACTACCCCAATTTCCAGAGTGCGCTGGGTATTGTAGTGCAATTTCTCTTTGCAGGTCTCACTGAAAGTACTTCGATTTACCCTTGGTTGACTATTGTGCAGACCTGCTTCATCATTTCTTATTCTTCGCTCGCAGCTTGGAACATTCCTGATGGATGGAGATGGGTTTGTTTCGTCCTCATTGGTCTCGATACCGTTAACCAGGCTTTGGTCTCGGGATGGATCAACAGAGTTTGCCGCAGAGATTCCGAAGAGAGAGCTTTTGTGCTTGGTTACTCTGATGCAGTTTCTCAGGCCATGAACATTTGGACCAACATTGCATTCTTCCCAACTAACGACGGTCCTCAGTTCCACACTGGTTACATTGTGTCAGCCGTAGGAGCAGCTATTATGTTGGTGATGCCTGCTGGCAGTTACTTCCTGGAGAGGCGTGACAACATCAAATATGGAGACGACGCCGAGGATCTTGTTGAAGATCTGGCCAAGCAAGAGAGCAAGATTGCAATTTCAAATAGCCATTTGGTAACTGCTCAGTAGGTTTTACTCCTGCTTTTTAATGTTTTTTTGATGCCGCTAATTTTGCGGTGATGTCTATGTATTTGTGCAAAATATTAATTATTCTTTAACTAAATTATTTCTTATTTATCTTATGGAGTGCTGTCGATGATCTGGTCAAGCAGATGAGCTGTAAATAATCATCCATCTAGTTATCGAATATTTTTCTTCGACTTTCCTGTTCTCGCCAGTGAGTGAATCACGTGACATCTCTCCACAAAAGGCAGGTATTCTTTCTACCATTGCGTGTGAGTAGGCACCATGCCGCTGGATGAAGAGGATGAGCCACTCTTTGTTCTTCAAGACAATGAAGCAGAGACGTATGAGCCAGCCCCCGAACAGACAGAGCCGGTGTCATCTGCTGAGCCTTCTATCTGGTCCCGTGAATCGGGTGAACCAACAACGGTGGCAAGGTCAGAAGAGGAGGCTCTGGACGCTCCTCTGACCCTCTCCTTACCTCTTCAGTTCCAGCTAAAAATAGTGTACGAGATCTGTAACAAGGATTCTTTGCTAGTTCTCGGTCAGGGACTCGGGTTAAACCTCATCACAGCCAATGTGTTGCATTTGCTAGACATTGTGAGTACCTCGTTTCAGTCGCTAACGACCTCTGCTTCGCTGATTTTGGTTTTGAATGGTACTGACGCGCAATTAGCTTTACTACAGGAGGAAATGCGTCAAATTGCCGTCATGGACCAGCTGTATAAGAACCTACCCCGCAAGCCTCGAAAACGGCTCAAGATTGTAAATCAGGAATCAATTGACGCGCGATCTCAGATTTATAATAGTGGTGGACTTTATGCCATGTCCCCCCGAACAGCTGCTGTTGACCTCCTACAAGGGACAATCCCTGTTGAGCAAGTTTCAGGAATTGTCGTCCTCAATGCACATTCTGTATCATTTGAAGGTGCAATCGCCTTTGCCTTGAGACTTTACAGAAGGAAGAACGAGACTGGCTTTATAAAATGTCTTACTGATCACCCAAATGCTTTGCGTATGTCCGATGGTAGTTCATTTTCACCGTTGCTGAGAACCTTGAGGGCGCTACGTCTGCACAGAGTTTCCCTTTGGCCACGATTTCATATCGAGGTCAGTGACTGTTTGCGTCCGTCTAATGTCCTTGAAGGCGACCACTTCAAGGTGACAGAAGTTCGTGTAGAGATGACACCACTAATGAGGGAAGTACAGACTGGAATTAGACAATGTCTCCAGCTTTGTATTAATGAAATTAAAGTCAACAACAAGCAAGTCGCACTGGAAGATTATGATTACGAAACGGCTCTGTTTACAAATAACTTTGTTTGGCAAATACGCAGCCAGCTGGAGGGTCAATGGCATAGACTGAGCTCGAAAACCCGTTACATGATCTCTGTGGATTTGCCTGTATTTCAACAGAGTATTAAAGATTTGGTGACTATGGACAGCGTGACCATGTACAAGGTTTTGGAAAACTTTCGTCGTTTCAATAATCCAAGCACCTCAGGAGCAAATCCTGGCAAGTCCTATTCTCAGTGGATATTGGACGAGAAAGGCAATCTTCTTTACACTGCAGCTCGTGAACGTGTGTATGGAAAGTGCAATTCAGTTGTTGAGGTCAAGAACTCTCCAATGGACGGTCTTGAGGAGCAACCAAAGTGGTATCATTTGGTACAGATCTTGCGGAAACTTTTGAAATCCCCTCGCAACGGCCCTATTCTAATTATGTGCGAAAGCAGGACTACCATGAAACAGTTGAGTGATATTTTGAATACTGTTGACTATGACGATGATAATGAGCCCGACTTTCGATCATATATGAAGAAACAACTAGAGAAATTTGTCAAAGACAGGTACAATATTGATCTGGTGAAGAGGAACATGGAAGAGCAAAAGACTGAAGATCAAAATGAACAATCCAAAGATGCAAAGAGACCGCATGGCGCGACCAATGCGCCACCTACGAAGCGCAGGCGCCAACGTGGTGGTGGAACTGTCAACACTGGATCCCGTGTTGCCTCGTCAGAACCTGAGAAGTCAGCGGAAGATGCTGAGATTGAGGAAGTGAGAATAATTGCTGTCAAAGAGTATGGTTCATCTCTTTCCGAGCCGCTATTAACAGAGGATAACATGCTCACGAGTGGAAGTGTTCATTCTGATAGTGCTCATATTGTTTTGCGTTCTGATCAACTTGTCATAATCCGCACGTACAACAATGACTTTGCGTTGGAAGAATTAGCCCCCTCTGCTATTATTCTCTACCAACCTGACCCTGGATTTGTTAGAAAAGTTGAGGTTGCGTTGGCATCAGGTTATCGTTCGGAGGTGTACTTCCTCTACTATGCTAATTCTGTGGAGGAAGAAGGCTATCTGGCTGCTGTGCGTAAAGAAAAAGATGCGTTCACAAGTCTAATCAGAGAGAAGGCTTCTATGCCAATGGTGTTAGCAATGCCAGATGCAGCCACCTCAAACATCTTGAATGACTCTACGTTTTCAACCAGATTGGCTGGTGGCCAGAGGGAAGAACAGGTCCATACTATTGTGGTGGATTATCGAGAATTCAAATCAAATCTTCCCTCGGTTTTAGATATGACGGGTTTCACATTGGTGCCTAAACTACTTTCGGTGGGCGACTTTATCATCACCCCTCAGATATGCGTGGAGAGAAAGGCCATCCCAGATCTTGTCTCGTCTTTTAAAGATGGAAGGCTCTATCAACAATGCATCAACATGACGAAACACTATGAGAAGCCTACGCTGTTGATTGAATTTTCCGAAACAAAATCCTTCTCCATGACAACTTTCCGTGACGATTCGAACGACACATCTATGTTGGACCGTGAACACCTTCAAGAGAAGTTATGCATTCTACTTCAAATGTTTCCACGACTCAAAATTATATGGTCAATGTCGCCTCACCATACGGCACAAATCTTTGCTGCTCTGAAAAGAGGACGTGAGAATCCAGACCCTGACCATGCTGTTTCGTTACGTGTCAGTGACGCAGGAGACGCATCTGAGAACGAAACTGCATTGGCGATGCTGCATTGCATTCCCGGACTTACAAGACAGAACTCGTTTAGAGTTTGGAAAGAAGTCAAGAGCCTCAGAGCCATGGCTAGTATGACGGTTGCAGATTTGAAACCCCTAATTGGTGAAGAAAATGCAAGGAGAGTTGTGGGCTTTTTCGATACAGATGCGAGACAGCCTATATAGAACATTGAGCATGTTAAAATAAATTATTACATTACAATATTAGATTTCCGTGGAGGCACCCAATATGTAGTCATTGCCTTCATTGGAGAACGCACAAATTTGGCCAACCACATACTTATCCATGTTGTGGCTCATCAGTGCACCCAAAAGTGTTTCATTTGTGGGCAGAACTCCAGGCGGAAGAGGTTTGGTTCCGGCTGCTGGCGAGAACTGCATAGCCTTTTGGCCGAGCTTTCGCAAGATAGAAACACACCTCTGAGTCACACGCGCAAATGGGTTTGCTTCTTTCATCTGACCAGGCATTGTTGGCACCATTGAATTGCCGACAGACCCAAGAGAAAACACAGCTCTCAAGAGCTGAGCACCCAGTACCTCGTAGCCTTCCAACCACTCCATAGCAAGGTTACGTTTGGCAAGCTTTGTGTCTGATACATCATCGCCATCTTTAACAGCACCATCAGCATCATCAAGACTTGGAATAAGAGATGCGACATTGTCAGCAATGAGCAATGACTGAAGAAGTAGTGGTCTCTTAAATTCGAGAGCACGAGGTATCTCTCTAAGGTCTCCTGTTGGCAGCACTGATATACACATACCAAACACTCTCGTGAGAAACTCGTATGGCCGAAGCTCCTTACCACGAGTATTCAGATACCTTTTGAGCAACACCAAGTAGTTTTCATCCGTACACGTGCCTTCCATAATAGACTCTAAAGTAGGTCGATTCGGTGGATCCTTTGGCAAAATCCTCGCAAAGCCATCGATAGCACAGCCCAGGTATCTATTATTTGATACTGTATACTCACCAAAGTTGAGCTTTCCATCTTCCAGATAGGGATCTTCGACTGGGGCAAATGATAAGAAGAACAAGAGATAGACAAAAGCGTCGGAGGCGCTTTCCAAAACAATTTCAAACCCAATGTTTGCAAAAGTAACAATCAAGTCTTTTTCTAGGTCGAGAGTTCTCTTAGCCGATTTGAGATCAAGAGATCTGGAAGCAATCGAGTGCAGAATCTTGAAAAACAAAGTCTTCGTGGCATGGTCATGAGCGATAACAGGGTGGTTGTGGGTAATAAAGGAGAAATTGCGAATAATGCCGGTAATTTGCAGCAGTCTGTCTACCTTTGATAGTCGGAAGAACTCTGCTGCATCAAGCTTTTCCTGAAGATGAGTGAGTTCCTGCTTTGACAAATCTACCAATGTATCATAATCATTGAACCCAAAAGGCTTCGACTCGCCCTTGCTCAGTGGGCTAGGCACTCTTTTGGATGAAACTCCTCCCATCAAAACATCTTGGGCCCCCTCGCTGACACTATTACTCCTTGGGATGTCAACTGGATCAGTAGGCAAAAATGGTCCGTCTTTCTCTGTCTGTACAATCTCAAACTCAATATCGTCAAAATGAGGTTTAGAATATTCTTGAAAAACTTTTTCAATAAGGGAAGTCTCTTCATGCTCCTCAAAAACAGGACTAAGCTTCTCCTCACCAATGAGCTCTGACAGAGTATCATTAGCTAGAGAAGACAGATTGGTGATCAGGTCCATACACTCCGCCAGGATAAGCATGCATCTTGGATCTCCGGTAATAACAGAGAGTTTATCGAGTGACTGCTTGACCTCACCCTGCTGCTTTGACTCTAAAGCAAGCGTCAGTGCATTCATGTCAATGTTTCCGAGCTCAATCAATGCAGGCATGTCAGGGCGCAGCTGATTGATTTCAGACCCATAGTTCATGAGATATTGAAAATCCTGCTGTCTATGTACCTCTCGTTTGAGAGGCACGTACTTTCCTGTATCATCCTTAGGCAGAGCTAGGGGAGGAGCTGGCAATTTCACGGGAGCAGCAGTTGAAGGAGCTGGCGCAGCAGAGGCAGTAGGGGTAGCAGACAATACAGGACTCTGTTTACTGTCCATAGAAGGTTGCCTCTGTAGAGTGGCAGGGCCACTGGGTTTGGGCTGCTGTTGAGACATGCTACTGGATCTGCTCAGATTCTGGCCCTGCTGGCCAGGGAGCTGATTTTGTGGAGGTTGTGGAGTCTGTTGACCTTGTTGTTGGCCCTGGTTCGCCATATGCCGTTGAGAGTTTTCCTTCTGTCTCACCTTGAGCCTCTGCTCAAATGGTAGTAGAACACGCGAGTACAGGTCGCTCAACTGGGGCAACACATCCGGAGTAATATTTGAGGCATTGAATCCGACACCAGCTGCAACAGAGTTCCAGGCATTACTCTGACGCACTCTTTGAGATCCACCTAGACGAAGGACCACCGTAAATAGATTGAAGAGATTGATTCTGTATCCATTGATGGTTGGGTTTGGATCAATAGGCACGTTCCGACTCGCCATGAACGCAGTTAATTGTTTAATAAAGATCTCTGCAGGCGAGCCGCCGGCAGCACCGGGCTGTGGAACGCCTGCCTGAGGAGCTCTTCTGGCGTTAATTTGCGGAGACGGCATCTGCTGAGCACTAGCGGCGGCCGCTGCTGCTGCTGCTGCATTCCCTGTTGAAGAGGTTCTTCTAAACTGATTGGCCATTGCCGCGTTCTGATTCATTTGGCCCATTGCCGGGTTACCCATGTTTACAGACATGGGCGAGTTGTGGCCCTGTGACTGCTGCTGTGGTTGCTGCTGTGGTTGCTGCTGTTGTCTCTGCTGCTGTTGTCTCTGGTGCTGCTGCTGAACAAACTGTTGCAATTGCAGCAGATCCTGCGGGCCCACAGCTCCGCCTGGTTGGTTTGCGAGTTGCCTTAGTAGGAGAACCTGTTGCTGCGGCTGCATTTCAGCCAGTTTTCTTTGCAAAGTCTGCATGTACTGCGGCGAGAGTCTCTGCTGCGGATTCAATTGACCTGGCTGAGTAGCTACTTGTTGTCTGGCCAGTGGCTGAGGAGACGGCTGCGGGGGACGCTGGAACTGGAACGACGGACTGTTTGTATTTGAAGAGTCTGCGATCGGAACAGAGGAAGGCGCAGCCATTGGCGACATTGTCTGCTGTCTTCTGGCCATGGCGTACGGAGAAGACGCGTTACCATACATGTCAAACTGCTGTTGTTGTGCTTGCTGCGGTTGTGCAATTTGAATGTCGTCAAAGTCAGCAGTCAGGCCGCTTGATCTGCGCGGACCCTGGGGGCCCTGATTGCGCTGTTCGTCGCTCATGGGTCGCTTTCCATTGGCGTTAATAACGCCCTGGTTTGCAGTATTCGCGCCATACATGCTAAACAGCGTAGGAGAGGCCGTTGTCTGCGGAGAAAAGGCCTGTTGTTGGGGCACCTGCTGCTTCATGAAAGAAGGGTTAATCATCTGGTTAAGAGAGCCGTTTGACAAGGTGCGCTGGGGATTGAGCATTTCATCTCCAGAGGTGTTTCCAAACGAATCTCCGGAAAAGGACAAGGAGGACGGGTCGATGTTCATAAACTGCTGTTGGAACCCATCCTGGTTGTTGTAGAAGTTGCCAAAGTTGGACATTCCGTGCACTGAGTCAAGTCGCGACTATTTTGCAAGTGCTTGGAGGTTGGTGTACGTGAAGTTGCAGGAGTTGGGTTCTGGAGATTGGGAGGTTTCGGTGGCTGGTGGGGAGGATAGAGACGAGGTACGTAGGTCGACAGAGTGACAAGGGAGAAAATCTAAAGTAGATGAGTAAAAGATCAGCAGAATATGAGATGATTTGTAGATAGTTTGTATTTGATTTGTATTTGATTTCTCTTTGTTGTTTCTCTTCGTTGTTTCCCGTCGTTATTAGTCGTGTCGACGCAAGGATAGATACTGGAGAGGTCAAGCAACTTCAAGGAGGAGAACAAGAAGAAGGTCTTTGGCACGTCGTAACTCTAAAGCTACTCGAAAAGCTCGTGAATCTCCTTCGGACTCAAATACTCGGTCCACGTGACTCTCTTACTAAAATACTTTGACACATAATTTGTGTAAAATCACATCCACACAAATCTGCAATGGCGGTGATCTCAGCACAGACAATCGTCATCTTTCGCGCCTGTTTCCTCTGGACGCTCGGCTACTTTCTCATCACGGACCCTGCTCTTGTCGTTGAGCATGTTTTGACCCTAATTCTAGCATCTTCCATGAAGATGCCCATCGTCACAGCAACAGAACTGGGCGTGGGCAATGGTATTTTGGGTGTTCTGCTCATTTTGAGTGGAATCTACGAAATCTCGGTTCTTTCCGATGTTGAGTACATTCCTCACTTGGCAAATGCTGTTCCGCTGCGTCTGACAGCGTTCTTTGTCATTGCTGGTGTCTCGTACTTGAAGGTTGTTCCTGCGCTGTCCAACTCGCTGATTTTTGTGTACTCCTTCTACGAGGTGCTCATCAATTTCATCCTGTATACGACTGTCCGCGAGGAGCGCAATGAGCTCCGCAAGCGCCAGATCCATGGAATCAGAGAGGAGGGTCTGCCTGAGGAGGAGCAGAGTCATTAGGGGAGAGACAAACTAGTTCAGACGGCTGGTTTGTCAGAATCCTAGTGAGTGTACATAGTTGACGCGTCTATGGGTATAGTCACAACTGTAGTCAAACATAAAAGATTTCATTTCTACATGTCAGAGTCGAAATTGCCCTCTAATGGCACACCCAGACCCTGGCAATCATACATCAATAAATATTGTCGGTATACTAAATTGGAGCGTTCCTAAACAGATAAGAAACCGACTCGCCATTGTGAAGTCTTCTAATCGCCTCGGCGAGGACATTCGAAATGTCAATAGCAGACAGACGAGGACACCTCTCGTCCTTTCCTTCAAACGGCACAGTGTTGGTGCACACGACTCTGGTCAGCTTGCTCTGGTTGATAATCTCAATTGCCTTGCCAGACAAAATACCGTGTGTCACAATGGCAATGACCGACTCAGCACCGTTGCCGAGCAAAGTCTCGGCTGCCTTGGCCAGAGTGCCGCAGGTGTCGGCCATATCATCAACCAAGATGCACACCTTGTTTGTGACATCGCCAACCAGCACCATTCTCGACACCTCGTTGGCACGTGCTCTCTCCTTGTGGATCAGAGCAAAGTTCAAATCAAGACGGTCTGCCAGTGCCGCAGCTCTCTTTGCACCGCCGGCATCGGGCGAGACGATGATTGCATTGCCATAGTCAACGGCACCCTTGATGTAGTTGACCACCGAGGGCTCGGCGTACAAGTTGTCCACTGGAACGTCGAAAAAGCCCTGGATCTGGGAGGCGTGCAGATCCATTGTAATGACGTGGTTGCAACCAGCGGTCTCCAACATGTTGGCCATCAGCTTGGCTGTGATTGGCGCTCTGGACTTGTCTTTTCTATCTTGTCTTGCATACGGAAAGTTTGGCAGAACGGCAGTGATACGACGAGCCGAGGCTGTTTTGCAGGCGTTGACCATAATCAAGAGCTCCATGATTCGATCATTGACGTCGCCAGAGCCGATTTGGGTCACAATGTAGACATCCTCGTCTCTCACCGATTCACCAATCGTGATGGACGTTTCCCGGTTCGAATCCCGGAAAATGTTGACCTTGCACAAGGGCTGGCCAAGACGAGCAGCAACGAGCTCAGCCAGACCGCGGTGCACATCACCAGCCAGCAGTTTAATCGAATTGGACGACATTTTTGATGGTTGGTTGGTCTTTGCCGAGAAGGAGATAGGAGTAAAAAATTAAAGCCCGAAAAATGAGTCACGTGATAAGCTGTCAGAGAAGATGAGCAGTACAGAAACAACGGAAATAAATATTCAATTTTGTAAATACTATACAGGGTTACTTTTCAGATGCCCAGTCGTACAGAGTGCTCATTTTAATGAGAACTCCAATTGACACCTGTCACTCACCGCCGCTTCTTCTTGCCTTTCTCGGCAGGAACCATCACTTGCCCTTCCTGGACATCGGTGTCAGCACCTTCGAGCTTGTCGCGAGCATCCAAAAAGAACATGACGTCACGCAACTGTTCTTTGAGATCGTTAATCTCGTTATCCTTCTCTGCCAAGTGCCGGTTCATGGAATCGATCTGCGATTTTGCAATATCAAGTCGTTCCAAAACATTCTTTCCCATCATTTGCTCTTCCTTGTAGCGGTCTTGCAGTGACGAGCAAAGGACTTGCAGCTTGTCTGCCTTTACTTTGTACTTTTTGAATTCGGCCATGTCCTGACTGAGAGAGTCGTCCTTGACTTGCAGTTTGTTTAGTGACTGCTCCAGCATTTCAATTTGTTTTTGAGCCCTATCAGCACGCTCTTGTGCTTCGGCTGCCCTGTCGGCAGTCTTGGCAAACATGCCCTCATAATAGTCACGTTGCGACTCTAGCTGCGATGATAAGAGTGCAGTGTACTGCAGAGAGACCTCCTCCAATTTCTTGGAAGGTGCTCCATCAGATGAGCTCGGCCCAGATTCCGTGGGTAGTTCCACTAATTTACCATCGGCTTGGTTCTGGATAAGGCGATGAACATAGCTATCTGAAGAATAATCCCAAATACGCTGGGTCGACATATCCATGGAGAAACAGTGGCCAGTAGCAATATAGTGGTCCTTGGCGTGTGCCTGGTCATACCTACCACAGCCGACAAAGCCACAAATCAAACAGATCCAGAGGTTTTGGTGAGACTTGCACACAGCACAGGCAGCGTCACTCTGATTTACACCAGCCACGACTGCTGACGAGTTGCTTGTATAACGACAAACAGGACACGAAGCATCCATCCACTTGGACAGACACTGACAGTGGAAAGTGTGCTGGCAAAGAATGGTCATGAGACCCGAGACGGCAGCGTCCATTCGTTCGAGGCACACGGGGCAAGTCGGTAGCTCTTTGAGTGAAGGAGTAGGTGGTGGTATAGGTTTGGTAAGAGGCGTGGATGAGGATCCTGCGGGCTCTAACTCAGCAGCTTTTTCCTCAGTAAAAGGATCCTCCAATAAATAAGGGATGGTCGCGTCAGAATTTTGTCTGGCTCTTCCCAGCATGCGAAATTCAATGGAACGCACAGACAAGATCTGGCAGGTTTCAGGATCCATGGAATTGAACGGCTTATTGCTGAACTCTTTATAAAATGCCGCAGCAGAGGGTGCGTCACGAAACTTCATCAGAACCATGTACCTGCTACTGACATTGGTACGAATCATTCGAAAATGACTGACATTGTCGCACGTAGTCTGACCCACAAACCCTAGAAAGTCAGCAGCAGTGAGATAAGAGGGAACAGCCAAAACAGCCAGCACTGTAGAGTTGTCGTCCAGCTTTGCGTCCTCAGGATCTGCCGCTGGAGTCTCATCAGTGTCTCTATACAACCGCACAACTCCACTGCCCATGTACTTTCCTTTGACGGGAACCTGGGACGCCAGAAACGATCTTGTTCGTGGTCTTGTCGTCTGACTCGTCATCTGACTTGGCACCGGTTCGTTGTCAAACGGCATGACAGAGATAGGGCCTTCTCGCCAGTCGTTACAAATGTGTTTGTTATACCACTCGAGCGACTTGAGACGCGGCCCCAGTTCAAGAACAGGGAGTTTGCTTGATTTGTCTTGTTTTTGAAGAGGGTTCAGCGGGGTAAAGACAGTTTTGAAGGTCTTAAACGCTGTGGATGCTTCGCCGTGATCTGCTGAGTTTATTTGGAATACAAGTACTGCAGAGTTCATAGAGCACCCGAAGGATTAGTTTCAGTATCAGTCAGAGTACGGACAGGTGGTAAGTCTAATATCAAAAGGTGGCGTGGCACGCCACCACCCATTTGGTGAATCAAACTACAGGAAGCTGACTGAATGATTCTGTTGGGACTTTTGCATTGATGGTCGCAAGAGATGAGTTGCAGGACCTCTTCTGGACTCAATGCGAGACTTTACAAAAATCAGACTCTCTTGATTGAACAATTGACTAGCAATTGGTCGTCACACTAAATAATCAGTCTATTTTAAAAAAGAATTGAAAACGGTATCTGTAAGCGCCTGAGATGCGCCTTGCCAGGTAGATAGTCGATGCCCAGCGGGTCTATACGGGTCGCCACACGCTTAGAGGGGTGATGCAGAGGTATTTCCAGGATAAATCATTTGACAAAGATGCATTCAATACTATTGGTTGCACTATAGATTAAGTGGGTGGCTGCAAATCCTGAGGAACATGATGCTCACGGCGACGGCCGAAACCTTAAGTGCGGAAACAAGCAATTCATAGGCAAACTAGCAAGCACTTGCAAGTGCTTGCATGGCCCGACTCTAAACTTGCCCCGATAGGGAAACTATAGGACGCTGGTCAGAAGGCATGCGACAATCAAGGTTTGTCAGCGCAAGCGCTGAATAATCGCGGACAGGTCTGGCTCCTGCCGTATTGTCGGCGAAGCCCGTTCGTATTTCGCTACCCTTGTGTGTTTCATGCCAGTTTCCATACAGTATGCAGCGGCCAGGAAGACACAGACGCTCGCGAGCTCACACCACCTGTGCCGATGTGGGTGAGGTTTTTGCAGGTCCACAACCGTACTCTGCCGTGTGCCCGGTTAGCCACGGCAGGGGGATGAAGCACTTGGCGGGCTAGCAGGGTAACGGGGCACTTGAAGTGGGGGCGGGCAGCTCCGCTGAGCGAGCGAGTTTCTATAGCCAGCTGACGCAAAAAACCACTAATGCGAAAAACCGCTCAAGTGCCCTAGTACTTCCGGCACGGGTGATGTCGCATCTGCCCTGTCTCCTGTTACGGCAGGAGCAGAGCACCCCTGTTGATCGGATTATCCGAAATCTCTATTGGTGTGCGAGTCAGACTTCCGCGTTTGGCTATGCGCGGCGCAAGCCTAGCACTGCTAGTGCCAAGATAGCAACTGTTGCTAGACCCGCGAACGGCCGCCTGGAGAATGGGAGCGGAGGCGCTGGAGCAGACAAAACCTCCAGAGGGATTCCTGAGGGACACGCTTTGTTGCTGCCCTGCCTCAAAAACAGATGCCTTTAACTGCGGCAAGGGCAAGCCCCTGTCTAGCCACCCAAATGTGTCAACTGCACACCACGGTCGCGGCAATGCTGGTTTCCCCCACATGTAAATCCTGCACTACGGGCTCTGTGCCTGAGTTTCGCTGCACGCAAAAGAAAGCACTCAAAAGAGGGAACCGCTCGCCGTATAAATAGGGAGCCCAGTCGCTGCCCTGTCCATCGCTAAATTGCAGCTTTCTAGCCCAGCTCTCTTGTTTCTCAACAGCCAAAACCCTGCACCACCACAAACTCCACAACTCCACAACTCCACAACTTCACAACATCACAACATCATCCCAAATGTCATCTTACGGATGTATTGTTTGCGAATGGTCCGACGGACGTCGCGGAACAAAAACCTATACACGCAAAGAGATGCAGAGCCATTTCCAAAGCCCAGCCCACCAGCAATGCTGGAAGCGATGGTGTCGCTACTGCCACGACCAGCAGCTCACAGACGACTACATTGAGGACTGGTTGCAACAGCACCAGCTGCTCCAACTGCACAGAGCATGCGTAGGACGGTGACATGGAAGCCAGTCACCCTACAAAACATTGAGCCTGGACCCCTGTGGGGGGCGCAATTGAGCAGAGTATCCGCCTCAAAGTCAACACTGATGGCCATTGGGACAAAACCATGGAAGCCGCAGCGGAACCGCCGCCGAGCTAGTGGGACGAAACCATAGAAACCGCTGGGGAAACAGTGCGTGTTGCCCCTGATGTTCATGCAACACTGAGAACTGCGCAAGCCGTAGTGCCCGTCCCTGAGTGTCTCAGAAACTGGCCACGTCCAAAACACTTGAGGAGCTGCGACTGCCCCGCATGGGTGGGGCAGTGCTGGGGGAGAGACACTTTTCCATCAATCGACGATCGCGCCGCCTCTGGAAGCGCAACGACTCAGTATCCATGTTGGCGATCTCCGCCTGGCGGAAGAATCGCGAAGCACGGCCCAGTTGAGCACTTTTCCCAGTGCTTTTTTGGACGCTTCACGGGCAAATCAACAGCCACTGACCGCCTTCCGAGGTCACGGCAGCGATACGGGGTGCCTGCCCCTTACAGCTGAACTCTGAGCCAAAAAGCACCAAATTTTAGATATTTTTTGAGCTTGCCTACTTTGGTGCCTGCTTTAGGTTCGTTCTGACTCGCACCAAGCTCCCAACTGATCACAAGGGCCAAACTCTGGTCACGCCGCGCTAGTGAAGGGGGGCAGCAACCAGACCAACTCGATTCAGACTGAAGCTGCGACAGCAATTCTGCCCATAGTATTAATGCATTTTTAGAGTCGGATCCGTTTAAAGCTGTACGTGTACATATTATGCTGAGATTTATGCTGTTCAAAGTGCTTGGAGCCTTCATGTTTTGAGCCCCACTCGGAGTCCTATGGCTTGTCTATTGCATCTATTCCCTTTGTACTGTCCACCGTAATCTGGCCGATTACTTGCTACGCTCTGGAACTTGCCTACCCCTGCCCAGTACTTGATCCTTGAGCGTCTGCGTCTTCTCTGCATCGCACCTGCCGGGGTCATGTTGTGGCTGGCTGGGATTGTGTTTCGGACCAGCTCCGGTGCCCAACAAGAGAACTTACTCCCGAAGCATCTCTTAAACGGGGGTTAGGGATTCTTGAATATTTGAATAGTTACACCTCAAAGTCCCGTTGTCTCCAGCCAGTCGCCCCAGCTGGCACCCTTCCCCTCTTGTCGCTTGACAGTGTCTCATTTACGCCAAGCATCGCTATTAACCTATATAAAGATATACTTGTTTCATTTCAAAATTATCATAATTCTGTTCTTTGAATTGTTCTAATCTGGCTCTCCTGTTATATTCCCAAGTAATCTAGTTCTAGTTATCCTGTCTTCAACATGTAGTGTAATTCTACTCGCTGTCCCCGCTCCCCCAGCCCCACTCAGCATCCATTCAGCTCGCCGACTCGTCGGCGTTCAACGCCAATATCCGTGTGATAATTTCAAACTTGCGAATTTCCGCAACCGGTTGACCACATGATTTCTGAGTTCCTTGGCAGGCTCGCTCTCTCAAGCACAGGCTACACAGCAATCTACAATGCAAATGCCCATTTCTGCACAGCCGCGTAGGCTCGCCGCCAAGCATCCAACGAAGCGAACGCTCGAGCAGTACGTGGGCGCCACAGCGGGACTTGTATGCGCTCCCTGATATTGCGTGATTAGTGGAAACCGGTATCTGTCATCTGCGCTCCACGATATCGCTGGAAATCGCTCGAGCTTGGCTCTAATTTTTCACTTTTCGTTGCCCCAGGCATAACGCCCTGCACAACAGCCTCCTTTAGGGGTTGCATGTCTACGCAAGAGGCTTTTCACCTCAGGGAAAGGCATGTGAAACCATCGATCGGCAAGCGCAAAATAATGAACTCTTGTACCAAAAAGCTACCAAGCCGGCCAAGCGCACCGGGTTTCCAAATTTCCAGGCCTGTTTCATCTGGAATAGTTCTGAGACATGCTTAACCGTACTTGCCCAGCGCGTTTTTTGCAAAAGTTACATGTTACGCCCCGGAGCCTGACGTCATTCAGAGTCTTGCATGGACAGACACCTTTTCACACCCTGAGACATGGCAGCTTTGGGACAAGCCGACAACGTTTGAGCTCTCGGCTTATTCTTCCAGTGCTAAGAGAATGCCAAGGTACTCCGGGTTTTCCCTTGGGAAAAGGTGCGTTTCTCCGTTGATGAAAACATATGAATTTTTTTCTAGCCAGCTCTGAGCTCCCAAAAACAATCAAAATCCATTCAAAAAACTTGGTCAGGTTTGCCTTTTGATTTGAGCTCGCTACGCCTCGACAGCTTTCCTGACTCTCGCAACACACAGATCATGGCGCGGGTCCCCGCATGAGTTCTACCTTCTGCATTAGGCACCCCACTGGGCTCAGCTAAAACCTTGCATATAACAACTGCCTCGTCCTGTTTTTTGGGTCTATTATCCTGATAGGTCCTCGCATTCCATGGACTCTCAAATAGACAGATTATCTACCACGTCGACCTCTCATGAGCTAGAGGAAGACAAGCATGTCTATGTCGACCAAACCATGGTCGACTCCGATGGTGCTTCCACCCTCACAGGTACAACCAGATCGCTAAAAGGAAGGCATATCGAACTTATCGGTATCGGAGGTACAATAGGAACTGCTCTTTTTGTTCAGATCGGTGTAGCTCTCACAAAGGGTGGCCCAGGCTCGCTTTTCCTGGGTTTCTTCCTCTGGACTATTCCCGTTCTGGCTGTCACAAACTGCGCTGCCGAGATGGTTACGTATTTGCCAACGGCCTCGCCTTTTATTAAAATGTCTGGCCGCTGTATCGACGATGCCGTCGAGGTCATGGCCGGTTGGAACTTTTTCATTTTTGAGGCGGCATTGGTCCCTTATGAAGTCACAGCCGTCAATGTCATTCTCGAGTTTTGGGTATCTGGCTACTCACCAGCCATCACGTTTGCCGTCCAAATCGCCCTGTACGTTGCCATCAACATTTTTGCTGTAAAATATTATGGTGAATCCGAGTTTTGGCTATCCATTGGCAAGGTTATCCTTGCGACTGGACTCATTATGTTTACCTTTGTAACGATGGTTGGTGGCAATCCTCAGCACGATGCATACGGTTTCCGGTATTGGCAGAACCCAGGTGCTTTTGCCGAGTACTACAGCACCGGCAACACTGGTCGTTTCATGGGTTTCATGGCCTGCTTTATTCAAGCCTGCTTTACTATTGCTGGTCCAGAATATGTCTCCATGACTGCTGGCGAGGCCATTAACCCTCGCAAAACCCTTCCCCACGCTTACAAGGGTGTCTTTTGGCGTTTGGCAATCTTTTTCATCTTGGGTTCTCTTGCTATCGGCATTGTGGTGCCATACAATGATCCAGATCTTCTGGCTGCCATCAAAAACGCTGCAAAGGGTGCTGCCGCTTCCCCATATGTCATTGCCATGGCTCGAATGGGCATTCCTTTCTTGCCCAACTTGGTTAACGCTCTCGTGCTGACCGCTTGTTTCTCTGCCGGTAATTCGTACATGTACTGTGCATCGCGTTCCCTCTATGGTCTGTCCTTGGATGGTAAAGCGCCCAAATTTTTCAGCCGGACAAAGTGGGGTGTTCCATACTTTTGTGTCATGGCTGTCATTTGCTTTGCACTGCTCTCCTTCCTTCAGCTTGGCAAGACCTCACAGGTTGTCCTCAGTTATATTGTCGCGTTGGTTACTGCGTCTCAACTGATTAACTTTTCCGTCATTTGTGGTGCCTATCTGGCATTCTACTATGCCATGAAGGCACAGAACTTTGACAGAAACACATTGCCATACAAGGGTATTGCTCAGCCATTTTGTGGATGGTTTGGTCTCATTACCACCATGGTCATGACTATTGTAGGTGGATACGAGGTGTTCCTGCCAGGTAACTGGAATGTCCCTACCTTCCTCTTTTCCTATGTCATGGTGTTTGTTGACATTGCAATCTACGTCACCTGGAAGCTTGTCTGGAAGAGCAAGCACAAGAGATCAATTGACGTGGATCTCATTACGGGTGTTGCTGAAATTGAGAAGTACACCGCTGAGTATGAGGCAGAGCAGCTTGGCCGTCACGTCAAGTGGTACGAGCGGGTTGTCTCTGCACTTGTGGGCTAGGTAAGAAGTATCATTTGTTTTATTCCCTTGTTTAATAAAAAGAACAAACTTGAACCACTATAGTAGAAGATGCTGCTCTTTTAAGTGTTTTCCAAAGAGTTGCAGCTGTAAAAGCATTGCTTAGCAATCAAAACGCCTTGAGATACATTTGAACGCTGTTCAACAGCTGAACAACGGGATACTGCGAAAGTGAAAGTGAGAGAAAGCTAGTCAAGTCGGAAATCATGTTTCATTGCTGTAGGAGTGATGCTGCCAAGTTATGTGACTCAATGTTTTGTATTCGTCAGCAAAAGAGGAGACATTCACGCCTTGTAGCATTAGGCATCATCTTAACCCGGGAGCCATGACATGGGGTAATTGCTGTTTTTAGTGAGGAGTGATACGAAGATTCATTTTTATTGAAATGTTTTAATTATAAAGTGGAGACCTGAAAACCCAGAGATACAATAAATACAATAAATAAGGGCTGACTCAGAAGAGAAAGTCGCCCAGGAGCACGCCAGGGGCCACCATCTGGCGGGCCTTGCCTGTCATGAAGGAACGTTTCTTGAGTCCGGCCGGCAGTCCAGTGGACTGCTTACCGCGAGAGTCCGCGGCTGGCTGAGGTTGCAGGCTGACAGAGTTGCGGCGTCTGTATCCTCCAATGGGGATATAGTTGTAGCGGTCGGTCCAGAAGGCACCTGGGCTGGCCGAGGTTGCCGAGATTTTGAACGACTCTGTTGGACTGGAGGAAATCGAGCTGGTGGAGAGCTCCTCCTCCTCTTCTTCGCCGTCTTCGACGGCCGTCTCGTCGAGAACGTCTTCGAGAGACAGCGGGCCAATCAGTGACTGGGTGGACGAGGACGCTGACGAGGTGCTGTTGGAGGAGGTGGGGACGCCGATAAAGGTTGAAAAGTCGGCAGTCACGGTGGCCTTGTAGTAAGCAAAGTTGGACAAGTCTTCGTTGGGATCCATTGGCCAGTGGAGTTTGTGAGCAGATGGCTTTGGCGGCGGGTTGCGAAGCAGCGACGAGAATCTAGTGGATGGCTCAGCGTCAGACAGGGGGATGAGGGGAATGTCGACGGCTGGCGAGGGCGAAGATGTTTCCAGAGAGCGCTCGAGAGTCGATTCCAGATCGCCTTCAGAGGCAGAGTAAAACTCCTCAGAGTCTGAGACGCTGGCAGGCGACGACGACGAAGACTCTGGAGATGTTGCTGGTGGAGTGGCAAGACTGATTTCTGGCTCGTGCTCAATCTTCTGCTGAGTCTTGGTGGTGGTCTTTGCCACAGGCGCTGTCTGTCTCAGTGGCTCATGGGCACGTTGTTTCTTGACAAGCCTTGGCACTGGGGAAATGCCGGCAGGTTCGCTGACAGAAGTCTTTCTTTTCGACCTTGTGAGCATTGTTCAGGTGAAGGAGGAAAGGGACAAGGGAGAATTGCAACAAGGTGCGGTGGAAGGTGATGGAGGGAGGGGGAAGTATGGGGGAGGAAATTCAAGGGCACTAATTGGCGAAATCTACCTGCCTAATGGTTTAGGTCCACAGGGGGAAAAAAAAAATATTCCCGAATTTTTCACATTGCTTTTTCCTGTGCGATGCAGCCTCATTGAAGAGGACCGTTTGGGTGAGAATTTTCAGCAAATGTTGGAGATAAAAGGGGATGCGACAGCGAATGCCAAAAAAATACACAGCGGTGAGGAGACACTGAGAAGTGTACCACTCGACAAGTGGTGGCGCTGTTGATTGCGGTTTCGCCTCCAAAGTGATGGGGTCCTTTGTTCCTGGGCCCGTCACAAACCCAAAAGGACGCTGCAGAACACAGTTGACGCTGTGGGCGCCGTGCCCTATCGAAAACAAAGGACATATTGGCCATGACGTCCATGAGGCAGCAACCTTTGGGTTAGGTTTCTCGCAGCGGGCGATTTCACCAGCAGATCTTTCGTTTCAGGAACTACGTACTCGTGCTTCCGCCCAGCGCCCTCCACTAGCTCCAGTCATAATGACCAGTCGGGACACCCCGGATGGAAACGCATAGCCCATCTGAGGTTTCAACTACCTCAGAGTACAGTGGCGTGCAGCTGCACTGGAGTGCATCAAAGTGTTTTGACCGTTACAGATACGTATCAACCTTTTAATTTAAGTTTTGATTGTGGCTCATGGCAGGCAGCTGAGCGCCTGGGAGAGTGTAGTTGTAGCATGTAATTTGCGTCCTTGTAGATAATGAATGGATGTTTCTGGAAGACTGGCGGGAGTGCCGTTGGTGCCGAAATCATTTTGCCAGCCATATTCTTCTGCTGCAGAGGCGATTCGTCAAGATACGGCACCAGGTCTCCGAACGATGCATGGACTCTTCTCCATCGGGAGTCTACGACTGCCCGAAGAGGACTTTCAAGCTTCTGGCTTTTGCCTAGTGTATTGTCAGTATTGTCGGTTATGATTCCTCCAGCGAACGATAAGTTGTGTGGCCTGCTAGAGAGCCGTCGCTAGCTGTTCGGACTAACACATCTTTCGAGAAATCTCGAAAATATGCAAATTTGCCACTATCTCGGCTAATTCAGGAGCTCGGCGCACTCATCTAGTTCAAGCTGAGCGGAGATCTTTTGTCAAATACTATTAGATCCGAATCCTTGGGGATATTCATTTCATCTCATGGGGCGTTAGGCCTTGCGCCGCTCATGGCATGATGCAAGGCGATATCTGATGGATCTGGCAGGAGGAGCTTGGACAGAGTGATATTGGAAACATTGCAACAAAACCGCAAGCAATGGTTAGTGCGATGTTGTATCGCTTCTAGTGAAGACAGAATCTGAAAACAGAATCTTTGAATACTTGTTAGATTACTCGCTGGGGCAACTCCTTCGCATGGAGGTAGATGGCTACGATAAGCCAACTATTCGCGGGATACCGCGGTGATACCGTGGTGAGTCAAGCCTCACTTGAACGGCTCGTCGATCAGCTAGCCCTATTTCGCTATTTGTCATTGGTTATTTGCCATTAGTTTCGCATGCTGCCTTGTTGCTGCCTTGATCTCGTTCTTGAGGCGTCTAATGCATCAGCTAGCTGTCAGTTTCACGAGGCGCCTGTGCAAACAACAATAGAGTGCAATAGAACTCTCCCAGGAGGTCCCTGAGCTCCTCAATGAACTCTCACCGTTTCAGCGAAATGCACTAGACTACGTAGCAGCTCACTCCAATCTGAGATTTTGATCGGAGTCTGATGAGATACTTCCTAAAACAGTCACCTGAGAGACAGCTAAGCCAAGATTAAGACAATGTGGGCAGTTTGGTGGGGAAGGAGCCGTACCAACTAAAACCTACAAAATCTCCTAAACTACAGCTATTTTTCATTCGCTCGGAGTCCTACAAACTACCCCGCCCATTTAGGTCCCCTCAGCAATCTTCGCTCTCGATTCTGTGGCAATCTCCCCCTATTTACACTTCCCATTCGGGAAACCCCGTTTTATACACTTGCTGTTTAAGCCCCACAGAGCTCCAGCTTCCCAAACCGAGCTCTCATTGCCGTTTCGCTGGCTACGTCTCCCCCCTCGTTTATACCGTTGACTTTTGCGCATTTCAAAAGCTGAGAATCAAACATGCTCTCCACGCTACTGCGTTACCTGCTAGTGTACGTGTTTGGCGGTCTCACTTTCCTTCCTCTCGTAATTGCCCTGTACTTTGGCCTCATCCCCTTACCCTGGCATGAATCAAGCAACGAGACTCTCCGGGAAGCAGCGCAGGCAGAGCCAAACATTGAGAAACCTCCGTCGGCTGAGAAGCTGTTGGAAGACCCTCTCCAGGAAGAGTCCGGGATCGGTGTAGAGGCCACGACTGCCGAATGGATCACAGTTTCCAGAGAGTACTTCATATATCCTAGCGGAGGTACTAATGACAAGCTGAATCCTCCTTTGGAGCATCTCAATGACCAGAAGATGGCGCAGAATGAGTCGGCCTACTCATCTCTGTACAAGCTGAGTCAGCTCGCCAAGAAGACAACTGGCGCGTCGTCGAGTACCACGTCCTTTTCTTCAAAGGAGGGCAGCGGAGAGCCCAAAAGGTCGCTGTCAAAGCTCAAAAAGTATTACTCAGTTCTCCGCCATGGAAATCTATTTCTCTATGGTGACGCCGAGCAGGAGAACCTCAAGCATGTGATTGTCGTTGACGAACACGTAGTCACAATTTGGCCACCAAACTTGACTGACGCCGAGCTCTTCATCAAGCGTAATGCTATTTGCTTGTTTAAGCGCAACACTGTAGAGAAGATGGTTCTGCCACTGAACGCCGATTACCCTCCAGAGAATGCCTTCTTTATCTATCTCGACAACTGCTCAGCCAAAGAAGATTTGTACTTTGAGCTCATCAAGGCTTCAAAGAGGGACTCATGGAATGATCCAGCTTACATGAGCAATGCTGCCCTCCAGCAATTCAATCCATTTGAGAAGGCAAAGCCTCTTCGATACAGGACCGAAGATATCGTGTCCTTGATCAAGCTCTTGTATGTCGATCAAGCAAATGTCCAGTCTCAATGGCTCAATGCCATAATTGGTAGGCTGTTTTACGGTGTACAAGGATCAAATGTTCTTGAGAATTACATCACGGATAAGCTCAAGTCAAAACTGAGCAGAATTAAACTCCCCAACTACCTCGACGATATTACCGTTGATAAAATTGATTGCGGCAGAGCAGCTCCTTCATTCACATCTCCAAGACTCAAGACAATTTCTCCAGAGGGCCTCTTGGAGGTGGAGCTGGATGTTAAATACATGGGCGGTCTAACGATTCAGGTCGCAACCAAAGCAGGCTGGGCAATGATGTCAAAGCTCAGTAAGAAGAAGGACTTTTCCGTTAATCTGCAACTGGCTCTTACAGTTAAGCATCTTGAAGGCAGGCTCTTGTTTAAAATCAAGGAGCCTCCCTCGGCAAGACTGTGGTATGGTTTCGTTACACCACCACGCCTTAAGCTGGAAGTTGTACCAGTCGTGAGCTCGACGTCAATCAAGATGAATGCAGTGACGAATGCTATTGAAAGTCGTATGCGGGAAGTTATCAGGGAAACGCTTGTGCTTCCAAACATGGATGACATGGCATTCTTTGATACTTCGGACGACGCCTACCGAGGAGGTATCTGGGTACCTCCAGAAACCAGAGATCCTGTGGCTGAAGAGGAAGCCCTGCTGGCCGAGGGCGACGCTGATACTAGTCAATCTCCGGTTTTGTCATCCGCCCACACCTTTGCCGATGCGGTATCGCTTCGCAGCGAGAGGACAATGTCGAGTGGCGCCGGCGATGCCGAGTCTGTGATGTTTGATGACAGTGCCTCCACAGTTGCTTCCATTGACTTTGATGATTCTGAAAAAGAGATCAAACCGCAAAAGAAAGTTGCTGCAAAGGCCGCTGGACTTGTTTCTAGTGTAAAGAGCTGGGGTATCAATTACTTGAAGGACAAGAAAAATAACGGCGACAAGGGTGACTCGTCTGATAATTCATCAAATAAGACGTTGTCACCGTCTCATAGTCCAGAAATGGGAAGTTCACCACCCGTACCGCGTCCAGCTCCAGAAGCACACACATTCCCTCCAGAGTTGCTTGGCACGCTGCCATCGCATCACTATGACAGAAACGAGATGAAGCTCCCGGATTCATATGCCAAGCGAAATTCTAAAACAGATGCCGATACCCCACCTCCTCCTCATCCAGAGGCTGCAGTGGAGGAACCTTACAAAGCACCGAGAAGGGTGACGAGACGGCCCGTCGGAGCGCACTCTCACAGTCACAGTGTGGGTAGCCAAACGGACGATGAGAGCTTAGTAGGCTCACGAAACACTGTGGAGAGTGATGAAGGAGTGGCTGCGAAAAGCACCTTGAAAGATAGTACTGATGTCCTTGTCGAGGCAAATACCGGTGATCCTCAGGGTGAAGCTAACGGCACAAGAGAATATAGCGCTGCGAACGATGTAGATGCCTTTGGCTTGAAACGCAAGGTCACGAGAAGGCCAGTCGCCTCGTCAGCTCTAGGCACCGCTGCTCAGTCAGCGCCGCCTCTGGAACCAGTTGTCACAACTCCTCGACGATCGCGTTCATCGTCGCAACGCTCAGAAAAGTCTCACAAGCAAGCTATTTCTGTCGAGGAGACTGCACAGCCGGCATTTACGAACCCCTTGGGCTTCACAGGAAATGGCGCTACTAGCTCAGGGGCATCGAGTATATCAAACAGTTCCACTGAGCGCAGTGCTGCAGTTGACATTACTGGTGCACCAAAGAGGACGTTATCGATCGTTGCACTTGATGCGGAGAGAACTCGCGAAGGACTATTATTCTCCTCATCGCCCGAAAAGTAGCAACCAGCAACTATATATATAAGAAAAAAACAAGGTTCAAAACAATGCTTTTGTAAAACCATGCATAAACGCAGACGTTATATTGGCGCTACTGAAAATAAACATACTTAGAAACCGTGGACCGAGATGGTCTTCTTGTCAAAGCCCAAGACTGAGGTCAAGAACTCGACAACCTTCTGACGCTGATCACCCTGAAACTGGATGATACCGCCGTGTTCTTCGTCTTGCAAAATGTGGCCGTTGCAACCGAAATCCTTCTTGAGAGTTTTCAAGATACGCTTAAGGTCATACTCTTTGGGTACGCCCTGGACTGTAGTGATTGTCTTACGACCGTTCCTCTGTTGGCATCTAATGTGGATGTGGTTGCCAGAGGTCGAAGGCTTTTTCTTGTCGTCGTCACCAGTGTCGGCGAATGGATCAAATGACTTGAGGTTATCAATAGAAGTGGACATAAACTGAGTGTAGGCCTGTTTTTCGGGTCCTTTCTTGCTGTGCGCGACCGTGTGAGAGTTAGGTGGGAAGAAGTTCAGCAGGAAAAGGAACTTGGGACCTTGCGGCAGCGGACCCTTTTTATAGTCTGTTTGCAGTGGGTTGGGCTTTTGGGAGTTACTGGGAAGGGAAGCGCGAAGCTGTAAGCAACACCTTGTATGCACATGACTGGGGCAGGTGCGGCGGGGTGACGAAAATATGTGTAAAGAAGGACATTAGTCAGGCAGGAGACGCAAGAGAAAGTTCCAGCATGTTCTAACAGCATTTTATGCAGCAGCTAAGACGTGTACAAGACACTGTTTGCAGTCCAGCGACTGTTGGGGTGGCGGCAGACACCCGCTTTGTTTGATAGGCCTTTGGGCATATATGACGTTGCTGCGGCTGTCGAGGAGGGGAGGTCGCGGGGTGCTGAGCAATACCTACTCATGATGACAGGGCGGAGGTATATATCCTGGGCAGCGGTTTGAAGAGAATAGTTTATTTCTTGTTGGCACTGGCGAATTTGATTGCGGATCAAGAGAAAAATCCGCCAGCTGGCTGCTCTGGACACTGCTGGACGCTTCTCTGCAATGCTTAGGTAAGACAAGTGTCTCGGAACAAACAGCCTCTGTCACAGGACAGGGCTTATCGCGCCTAGCTAGCACGGTTTGGGGGAGTCGATGGGCCTTATCTGATTACTCTCAGGAAGTCCTACTGTAGTTGTGAATATATCCTATTCTGACCCCATAGCGTCAATCCTCATTCCACGCGATCTCGGATCAATGGTATCAACGTCATCTCATCCTCGGGGTGTAGACTGCCTGTCAGCCAACGGTTAAACTGACGAGTCACAACCAGGCCAAAGACGTTTCTATTGATTATGTTGACAATAGATCAATTCAATAATAGTAAATTAATGTTATCGGCGAATAAAATGATATTAGCGTATAAATGATATTAGCGTATCTATGATCGTCAGTCAAACCTGACTTGAGTCTTGGCCATCTCCTGCCCAGATCTGAACGGCCAATCAAATTAACTACATCCGCACATCTAGCTGCGCGTCTCCAAGAATCAGAAACTATACTTGCATAACTACCTGCACTGTCGTAACACGGCCCTCTCACGTTCTACTCCTAAGCATCCCTGTTTCACGCTGTCCAGCGACCGTTACCCCATCCCACTGACTGCGTCTCTCAACTCACAAATCCAGCTCACTTAAATCACAAAAACCCATTCTAATTATAACTGAGATTCTCACATCACCGATTCAAAGCACCGCCTACTCCGATGAATGCGTCACTTCCTTGTCAGCCGCCACCACAGTGCTGAGCCCCCTTTGCCCTGTCCACCCGCTTCACTGCTTAACCTCCCAGTCACCCAAACGGCCCCGACACAACACACGCAAGTGAACAGCAGCTTGGGAGATTTCCCACAACTCCCGGGCACCGACGCCAGCTACACCATTTACACCTCTCGAGCACCTCCCCTTCCCGTTTATCTCCACCGTCTACTCCTTATCTCCTTGTAAAAAATTACTACCCGCTACGTCAATGATGTCGCTTCCGGGTACTGGTATCTTGAACCGCTCGGATACTGACCTCTCGACTGCTGTTCGCAAGGCCTGTTCCGTCGAACAGTCAGCACCAAAGAGGAAGCATGTCAGAGCCTGTATCATTTACACGCACGACCACAAGTCGTCTAGGGCCTTCTGGAACGCCCTCAAAGTCCAGCCCATTCATTCCTCTGACATTCAGATCTTCAAAGCCCTCATCCTCATCCATAAAGTGCTGCAGGAGGGTCATATCTCGGCACTGCGTGACGCCCAGAACCAAATCAACTGGTTGGAGGGTCTTCGTCGTGACGCCTCCAGAGACTTTGGTCCCAGCTCAGGCTCTCGTGGGTCTGGCGGGGGTTATGGACAGCTCATTTTTGAGTATGTCGGCCTGCTGCTCAAGAAGCTCGACTTTCACAAAAACAACCCGCTTTTTAACGGCACTTTTGAATACGAGGAGTACATTTCTTTGCGCTCTGTGAATGATCCAAATGAGGGCTATGAGGTGATTCTCAACTTGATGGACCTCCAGGATGCAATTGACCGTTTCCAGGGCCTTATCTTTTCGTCCATTCGCAATCAGCCAGACAATGAATGCAAGATTTCTGCACTGACGCCTTTGGTTGCTGAATCATACGGTATCTACCGCTTCATCACATCTATGCTTCGCGCTATGCACCAGACTACTGGCGATGACTCGGTCTTGGCGCCACTCCGCGACCGCTATTTTGTGCAGTACAATGAGCTGGTCAACTTTTACTACGACTGTTCCACGCTCAAATATTTGACTTCCATTATCACCGTGCCCAAGTTGAATCCTACACCGCCCAATTTGTATGGCGATGATGAAGACGACGAGTTTGGGCCGTCGTTGCCGCGTCGCCCACTTGGCGAAACTCCTACCGGAGTGTCTACAGCTCCTTCCAAAAACTCCACCCCAGCCGCTGCTGAGCCAATTGACAATTCTTGGTGGCAACAGAGCCAGGCACAGTACGAAGCTGAACAGCAACGCCTGGCCCAGGAAATGGAGGCTGAGAATCAGAGGCAGCATCAGCTTGCCATCCAGCAGCAACAACAGTATGAAGCTCAACAACGCGCCTTGGAAGAACAGCAGAGACAGGCGCAAGAGGCCCTTTACAGAGATCAAGTTGAGCGCCAGGCACAGGGCCGTGTTGCCGAGCTTGAGCGCGATATCCTGGGCATCCAGGGTCAGTATGAACAGGCGCAGATGCTCTTGCAACAGTACGATAACAGAATGAAAGCTCTCGAGGGAGAGCTTGCTCAAGTCAGCTCCAATACTGAGATGCAGCTCTCGTCCAAGAATGAACTTATCCAGTCGCTGCAAGACCAAGTACAAATGTGGAAGAGCAAGTACGAGTCGCTGGCTAAATTGTACTCTCAGTTGCGTCAAGAGCACCTAGACTTGCTTGCAAAACACAAGGATGTGAGAGCGCGCGCGGCATCGGCGCAAGAGGCTATCGATAAGCGCGAACGTCTCGAGAAAGATCTCAAAGCTAAGAACCTTGAGCTCGCTGATTTGATTAGAGAAAGAGACAGGGCTAGATATGATCTTGATAGACTGAGGGGGTCCGACAGAGATTCCAAGGAAAAGCAAGACCGGGAGATGCGCATGTTACAGGATAGACTTGATGCCGCTGAAAAATCTAAAGGAAGTGATCTTTCATCGATGATGGCGATGCACAAGAAGGAAATTGCCAACCTAGAAGAGGCTCTGCGCGCAAAGCAGGCTGCCTTTGATGGCCGTGGTGCTGACTCTTCTGTGCTTAAGGAAAAAGACGATGAGATTGAGATTCTGAAGGAAACGGTCGATTCCATGGAACAAGCTCTCAAGGACATGTCCCTGGAGAAAAATGCCACAGATACAGCCATGGATGAACAGATTGACCGGATTCTTGTTGAACAGCTGCAGAAGCTGGCTTCTATTATTGATGCCATATTGCGTTCTGGAGAGGAACGCATTCAAGAGGCTCTCTTTGAATTTGATTCACCAATGCAAGCTGGCAACCAGAATTCAACTCCGCCATATTTACTGTCTGTCGTTGAAAAGGCTTCTGCTTCTGCAACAGATTTTGCAACCTCGTTCAATAACTTCCTTGCAGATGGTCCGAACGGTGACCACTCAGAGATTATTAAGAACGTTATTGTGTTTTCGACTGCTATTTCTGATGTTTTGATCAACTCTAAGGGTATTGTTAGATTGGCCCGCGATGATCGCACTGCTGATGCAATCACAGGATGTGCTAGAGAGGCTGCACTGAGCTCTGGCCGATTCTTTTCGGGTCTCTACTCTGATGTAACCAGAGGATTATCCACTGAAGATAAGACCGACCAGGTTATCACCTCAAACATTCATGTCCAGACACAGCTCCAACAACTTTCCAAAATCACTGAAAAGCTGTCTCCAAAGTCCAACCTTCTCAAGGGTAGCCAAGATCTTGGAGCACTGGTTGATAATGAAATGTCAAAGGCTGCCGATGCAATTGCAAAGGCTAACAGCAAGCTAACAGAACTCTTGTCGAAACCTCGTGACCCTCGCTTCTCGTCAATCGATGTTGCAGTTCACGAAGCGATTCTACAGGCTGCTATTGCTGTCACTTCAGCAATTGGTGCTCTGATACAAGCAGCCATTGACTGTCAAGAGGAAATCGTTGCACATGGTCGCGGGGCCTCATCCAAGACATCGTTCTACAAGAAGAACAATAGATGGACAGAGGGTCTTATTTCTGCTGCCAAGGCTGTTGCGTCTTCAACAAACATTCTTATTGAAACTGCTTCTGGAGTCTTGGGTTCAAAGAACTCTCCAGAGCAGCTCATTGTCGCATCAAACGAAGTTGCTGCATCCACGGCTCAGCTTGTGGCGGCGTCTCGTGTTAAGGCATCTTTCATGTCTCCTACGCAAGACAAGTTAGAGAAGGCGTCTAAGACTGTCACCAGTGCTTGTCGTGGCCTGGTGAATCAGGTGCAGGATATTTTGGCGAAGAAGCAATTTGCTGATGAAGAGGACATTGACTATGCCAAGCTATCCGCTCATGAGTTCCGCACTAAAGATATGGAACAGCAGGTTGAAGTGCTCAAGCTTGAGAATGAACTTACTCAGGCTAGAAAGAGACTGGGAGAGATTAGAAAGGTCTCTTACATGCATAATGGAGATGATGAGGAATAAAAAAACGAGTCTTTGTCGAGCAATAGACGATTATTTGTGTACCTGCGAAGCATTGTAAGTATCGTGCGAGGCTCTAATAATCCCAAATAGGCAACTTGACCTGGTTTGGGAGCTGACCTCACCGAGGAACCCTGCCTCATCGCCAGATAGTCAATATGGGGTCCTTTTGAACAGACTATATATTCACCATTTTATTACCTATGATTTGACAATGCCTCTCTTTAGATACCTAAGGGACTGTGTGATTACATATTACCCCATCGTGATATTGGAGTCGATAAGGTCTTTGAGCCAGACAAGCAATACGACTGGGCAATACCGTTCATACTCAACGGCATTGCTAGGGGCTGAATATAGTCGGCTATCTAATAAAAAAAACTTTCCGCCTTTTTGTGCTTGGGAGGGAAGGTATATGCTGGAGTTTGAGCGATTGCATTGGATAATTCGTTACAACGTGCTTCAAACAGAAGATTGGCTTTCGGCATGGATTTTAGCCTCATACTCAAGAATTTCGGAGGGAAAGCTAGGGCACCTGCATGCGCTGTTCATTCTAAAATAGATACCACCATTTCAGAAAGCAGAGTCTGTAAAGTGCATGCGTTCTATTGTGCATGGCTGTGATCTTTGCCGTAGAAGCACTGGCAATCAAGTATTCACCAGGTCTGAAAATCTGCATACTTTTTAGGGCACTTGCCTATTTCACAAAGGAAATGCGAGGTAGGGGGTGGTAATCTACATAGGCTTTCGATTTGCTCTGAGCGGGTACTGTCTCTGAGATGAAAATGCACCTCGAACTGTATACTTGAGTATTGAGATTGCCATATAATTCTGATTATGGATTGTGTCTTTAAGCTTTGCTAATCTCAATTTTTGTGTCTGACAGCAACAAGGACATTGTGACAGTATGTTTCCGGCACCTAAGCAAGATCCTAATCCCATTGCAGTAAACCATCCATCTACCTCTAAAACTGTTTCAGTATCATACTTTACATATCAGTGTTTTTTGGTTATTCAGCTCAGGCTTATCAGGTAGAATCATTTTGACGTGGAGATTTCAAATACTAACTAGACGAGAAGGCATTATCCTTGTTTTGAGTTCGTTTACAGATATAAAGGTGATTACGACACATTCAGAATTGACTAAGCGAGTACATGCAGCGTCGACTTTGACTCGCTATTGTGGTATCTCATATTGATTCCAACAACTTCGCACGCAGCGAGAACTCTATGCCCCCATCTCAACCAAACATAGCTGATTGCCAAGTGGAGTCGCGGCGATCCTATTTTCTGCTATAGCCCATTCCATCAGAAACTCTATATTTCTAGAATATGATGATAGAATTCACATTTCAACACTTCCACTCTGACCTGCACCTGTATCTACGGTTCGTGAACTGAGTTAGTAACACGTATCATACAGAAGGAATTGATACTTACCCAGGTTCTGAGCTGAGAAATATTGATATTGAGATTATGGGCAATCAATTTTAATCGCTGAGCAGTTGGGCGGGGGTCATCTTTAAAAATTTGGACTAGAATTGTGGCCAATTCTTTTGATAGAAGAGAGCGTGGGCCTGGCCGCCGTTTTGTCTGAGAACGATAAAGAGAAAATATTAGCCTTTGATCACCCTGTAGTCTCCGTTTCACCACATCAGAGAGATCGCTATCGACGGATAACTTGTTTTCGTAAAGCAGGCCGATCAAATCATTCTGCATTTCGGCAGTATTTCCACATACTTCATTCCATGCGGTCTGATACGGAACTAGGCACTCAAGCATTTTGAACTGTGAAAGAATGGATCTTGAATTCTCTTCGCAGCTGCCAGCTGGTATTTGAGACACCATGTGATCGGCACCATCACCAAAGATCATAGGCGGATCTCGCTGTTGCAATCGAACCATGCTTTCACAAAGTTGACAGTGATTGGCGGTCCTCCTTATCGCGGCAATAGCATCGGAATCATCTAGATAGTCATCAGGTATGCGTGGAATAGGACCGTGACAGCAGCTGTATGGCAGTAGGTCTTGCCAGTTTTGCACTAGTGAAGTAGAGAGCGCCATTTCAGTGAGTTCACAGGAGTGTTCTTCAGCCAAAAATTGAGGGGTCAATGCTGCTTCATGTTCAATTAAACCATTACGACTTGGTTGCGAGAGCTCATACTCATAGACACTTTGCTCTGCACTTTCACTCATTTGAATAGCGTAGGTTTTACCAAGTTAGTTTGGGACGACAACAAAACGATGTCCACTTGACGCATTGGCTTTACCGCTCATCTTACGATATGGCACCTCATACTCTTTCAGATTGTCACATTTCTTTTTCTACGCCCACTTGTGTCCGGGATCTCTCTCAATCGTGCCTCATTACGAACTCGCATAAAATGTAGAACTGCGACCGCAGAATCTCGAAACCCGGCTGAAAGATGTCTGACCACAATGCCACACTTTATAGCAGTACACTAAGGCTGCCGAAGTCTCAGTCTGAAAGGAGTCCTTTTAGAGCCGACAGGAGAGGTAAGCCACGACTGGATCCGCACTCGATGGAGTTCGTTTTTAGCTCAATATCTCCAATTCGATCCAGTGAAGATAGTCTTCGTAAAAGAAAGAAGAGGTATGTGTTCATTCATTATATTGGAGAAAGTAACTCTTTCTTGGCTGAAGAAGATGGCTCTCACTCAACGTTCTATGTTAACGAGAAAGGTCAAGAAATCGAATTCAATAAGCCAGCGAAATCACCGAATAGCTTTTTAATTGCTCGTATGTTTATGCAATCGTCTTTAAATTCAGAGACACGATCAGTAGTTGTGTCAACGGTACTGAGAAGCCTATGGCGAGACAAAACGACGGCGGCAATTAGAAAATACTTCACATTTCTGGCACTGATAAATACTGAAATGCATAAGCGCAAGAACCATGACAATAACGGAGCCTGGTTGTCTTCTGGAAAAGAATTACAATATGTTGATCTGCAATCACATGAAGAAACCTTCAGTTACCTGACCGTGGGGAAGGCTCCAGGTTCAGATATTGAGCCTTCCTCCGATGCTGCTCAGCTCCTTCAACTAGACTATCAGAATTGGGAGCTGAAGATGGACAATCTGTTCCATTTTGGCGGCGATACCCCTGAGTCATTTGGAGTTGAACTTCAATAATGCGCTTCTTAGAATGATTTTGCAACAAGGTGTGATCTATTGGGGGATATTACTGGCCACTACTTTAACTCTAACTTGCAATTATGCATCGGAGCAGCGAGTGCAATTTTGAATCCAAGGCAGGGTGTGAACGTTTTGCAAACACACCTCCTCCTGCCAGATTGCCACGCTGAATTGTGCCCAATCTGCATTGAGGACACGCAAATATGCAACTGAGCTCACACCACAGAAGACGCTGATAACACTACAAAAGCTGAACCTATTCTCTCTTTCAATGTGCTGCTATGTCTGTGGATTTCCGCCGTGTTGGAGGTTACAGTGATTCCAGGAGTCGGCGAACATGCGAAACACGTATGGAATTTTCTCCTTATATTCGTACACAGCAATGATTGATAAATTAGAAATTGTGAGCCTCTTATCGAATCCATGTCGTTCCTTGACACCCATTAAGGCTCCCTCCTCCTCTGGCTTAGATACGCCTGATAGCCGATAGTTTTCACTCCATGGGCATAAACTTGCGTCGCCACCTTTAACTGAAAGAAACAAAACAAATGCCAGGCAATGACTTGGATACTGCGGATCCTTCCTCAGCTCTACTTTTGTTGAAATTCGATTTGCCGAACACGAACGGTTCATTCATAGATCCCAAAATGCCATTCTGCCATCGTGGACTGCCTCACTGTATCTCTCAATAAAAAAAGCGTTGGTTCCTCTTACTGCGTCACTGTATCACTCATTGTATCCCCACTGGATCCTCATTGAGTACCTCACTGGATACCTAATAGAGGCCTTCGTTGCTTTCACAGCTGTATAAATTGTGCCTCAATTCCTCAATTCCTCGATCTCAGTGAATAAAATGAAAAGTTCAATTGCCCTGCTAAACTCTGCTGTAAACAATGTCTCGTTTTCGGGGGGCGAGATATCATATTCATTAACTCGCACATCCAGAGAGACCCTTGCTGAGAAGCTGACATACTATGAGGTGAAGAACAAAGATGGGAAAGGAAAAGAGCTATTAGACACTTCTCAGGCTACTTTGAAGAACATGAAGACCTCACTTGCTGGTATCGACAATTCGTTGATGGGTCGTTCCAATGTTGATGATACTATCAAGCGAGCTAAGGGACGCTTAGAGAACAGCGAAGCCAACATACAGCCAGGCTCTACTCAGGCTGCACCAGATATGTCAAAGAAAATGCCAATTCAGTCTGCTCACTTTGCAAATATTGGTGTGACCCCCGCTCGAAAGGGCGCCAGCGTGATGAAATCGATTACACAGATAAAAGATAACGCCGTTGGTGATACCATTGTATCATTTCATTCTCCTTCAGATCTCTTCTATGATATATCGATTAACAAAGGAGCTGGTAGCGTCGCCGGAGGAATTATCTCTCACGACCGACAGACTCTCGGCAGCTTTTATTTAGGGAGGGATCGCAACCCCTTAATAGCACACGTACGTGGTCTGAAATGGGTACTTCCTCATTTGATGAATTTGAAAGACAAAGAGGTCGTGATCAACATTGACAACAGAAAAGTTGTCGATACCTTAAACGGCGATATTAAGGACGTGCCAGGCTCTGCGGTCGAGGAATACAGAGAATTTCTTGACATCATCAAGAAGCATTCAAAATCTATTGTGTTCCGACATGTTTCAAGAGCAGATGAGACTCTTCTGTTGGCCAATAAACTGGCCAGAAAGCAAAATCAAGATATCAGAGAGAACGGATTCGTCCACAACGACAAACAGAGGACTGATTTGCCTAAGAGATTTAATTAGCAGTACAGCCTTGGTAATTCAACAGATAGTAAGAATTAAAGAGAATTTCAAGCCCCTCTGCCACCGTTTTCACTTTTGTGCAACTTCGCAATCAAATAGCAGTGCTCTTGAATTCGATTAAGTTCGATAATAGGATCAAAGACTTGAATTCAACATTAAATGGACATCCACCATTGCATACGTGAAAGATATCATCAAGCCCACTTGAAAAAGTCGCACTTGTATTCGCCTGCACCAGGTTTTGAGGGATCATTGTGGCCCATCGGACGAGCGCATACCCAGAAATAACGTCCCTGATTTACTCCCTTCTTCTTTGTTTGAAATTGGATGCAGGACTCATTATGGCGACATACTGGTACTTTTTTCACGGCAAAGACTTCTGCCCATTTACTTTTGGCATCCACACCCGATTTAGATGAGGACTTCGGGCCCACCACATCTTGCGAGTGCTCTGTAAGAGGAACATAAACCGCACTATGCAATGCACTTTCCGTAGTGGCTGTCTCTGTAAATGCGGTCACCACTGGTTTAGTGTTTTTGAAGAAAGACGAGATCTTTTGTTGTTGCGATTTCTTTTTCAAAATTCCGCCATTTGAGGTGGCTGCGAGTTTGTTGATGGTGCCTTCCTTTGGTTTTACAAATGATAGAATCGATTTGGATTGAAACTGTGATAGATTAGCCACACAGAGTAAAAGGTCCTTGATATCGGCACCTCTTGTATGCGTATGGGATACCACCAAGTCCAGGAAAATAGGACAGTGGTCTGATCCAAGTACGTGTGGCATAATATCTCCAGTGCTGTAGTGCATTTTTTCAGAGATTAGCAATAGATCCACTCGGGATCCGTAGTTGCCCTTTCGAGCGCTCAGATAGGTGTTCCAGCATGTGTACATTTCGAGACGTTTCGGGTGCGACTCTCGAAGAGCATCTCTTAGAAGAACAGGATAGCTAATGTCATCCTCAAATGCCGTACTCTGTGAAACACTCACGCCTGAGCTCTCATATGCCTCATCCTCAATGAGGCTCAGCGAGCAGCGACCAAGCCAGCAATTCACAATGATCCTCGGAATAGACGCTGTTTCCCATTTCCTAGCCAGTGCTGAATCGGCCCCCATAAGTGCAAGTGCACTATTCTCCTTTAATAGTCGAGTATCCACGGCCTCTATAAAGTCCTTCTTACCATCGGCATTATCAATCAGCTGAGGTGCAACATTGATATCACCAACCACCATTACCTGACGGCCAGAGTTTAGCAACTGGCGCACTCGAATGTCAAGCGTTTTGAAAAAGTCTCTGCGGTACTCATCGCGATTTCCCAAAGAGTTGGCTGGACAGTACAAACCGATAACAACAGCCCAGCCCATATCCAATACAACGCTCCGGCCCTCCGAATCCATAGCTGGATCTCCTGAGAGTACGCCACCGTACGCCTCTGGCCACTCCAGCAAACCTTCAAAGGCAGCAATCACTGGCAAACTTGATTTGACATACATTGCAACACCAGAGTAGCCCTTCTTGCCATGCGGAAAGGAGTAGAATGCATTGTAGCCTGGAACCAGTGCCAAGTCCCTTGAGATTTGGTTAGACTGAATTCGAGTTTCCTGGATACACACGATATCCGCCTCGAGCACTTGCTCAAACAGATGCCGTAAGGGAGAAGGCTTGTCAGCCCAGTCCTTGTACTTTACAACGTTTTTGATGCCACAGACGTTGAAGCTCGCCACTCGCAACGGTGAGGCATTTTCCATGTCATTGGACGTTTGCACTTTTAGTCGTTTTGTTTGTTGTGGGGTTGGTTGAATAATCAGAGTTGTGGTATACTCACAGCCCATGGAACTATGTTGCAAAGTCTATCGGTTGATGGGAAATAGGGCAAGCGTTTACACAAGTAGAAAGGTTTCTCATTTACAGTTTTGTATTAAATGACATTGTATATATCCAGATTCTCTCCTGTGATGATCAGATATTTTCAATCCATTCCCGATAGTCATATCTCTGAACCCACAAAAATTAATATTCCTAGATTACCATCCCTCACTTAGCATTCTGAATGAGCTCGCATAGGCCTACATTTGATCCAGCGAGGGCAAAGAGCGGTCAGTCCGCAGGAAGTGTTCAGCACTCTAGAGGTCTTGTGGGACAGACAAAGCTCAAGAGTCGGCAAAGGGACGATCCTGAGCAACTAGTACAAGAGAAAGAGGTACTAAGACCGAGCCGATTGAGCAATACGAATACAAAGGACATAGTAGAAGAGGCAGCTTCTGCCCAGGACGATCCTAAAGGCTCAAGTGAGGAGGAGGATCAGGAAACTTCAACAGGTGCTGAGATTACCGCAAATTCCGCAGATGAACCAGTTGACGATCAGCTGGAAAAGCGTGAAGACTTTGAAGTTGAGCACGCTCCAATAGAACCTGTGGAAAATGTTGTTGAAGCTGAAGGTGGGGATGAGGAAGAACTGGAACTCGACGCAGAGCACGAAGCACTCAAAGAGAATGTGGATGGAAGCGACGAAGACGGGGAAGAAGCAAGTAATGACGAGGATGACGAGGAAGAAGAGGATGGCGAGGAAGAAGAAGGCGAGGACGAGGACGAGGACGAGGACGATGATGACGACGAAGACGAGGAGGCTCTGCTGATGGCGGAGCTCGCCAAAATCAAGGCAGAGAGAGCCGCGAAGGCTCAAGAAGAAGCCGACTCAAAACAAAAACAGAAAGAGCAAGAGATTGCGTACGGAAATCCACTCATGAAGTCATCGTTCAAAGTTAAACGTAAGTGGACAGACGAATCCGTGTTTAAAAACCAGGCCAAGAAAGCAAAAGACGACGACCCACAGCTCGTCAATGATGTATTGCACTCACAGTATCACACGAGCTTTATGGACAAGATTATCAAATGAGCACTGATAGAGTCGTTCCACTCGCCGTTGACGAGAATCTGAGCATCATTGCAGCTATCTACCTTGTCAGGCTTCATTATTGCTATCGAGGGACCTACATCACTCAATCTGTCTAACTATGAAAGGGTTCACTTGAATCAACTTACTACACTGTTGCACCTGATATGCTTGTGTCCACCACATTCTTGAAGACTACGTACGTGATGCTACAGATGTAATCACCAGAGCCCTCAACAGCATTAGCCTGGACAACGGCCTTCACGGAACGGCTTCATTCAATCGCCTTCTATTTATTGCCTTCACTAAGCACTTTTACTTAACTGTTTTGACTTAGCCATCCCAATTGCCATGAACTCTCCATATTCACTGGCGGATCATATTTTAACCGACAGTACGTCATGCTCGCTCATGATACTGCCATCCCTTATCCCATACATGGGGCGCCGCTCAACGGCACATCCATCTCCCGCTATGTCCCAAGCCGCGGGACATTTTCGGTACCAATTGTCGGCGGGACCAAGCAACTCTGCCGACCTGCTCGACAGAACCTATATCTAGGGGGGAGAGGTACACTTGCTTCTCCGTAGAAGTTGGGGTAGACAGATACAAATCGTTGACGGTATATTTGAATACACGAACCTCTAAGCACGTGAAAGCAACGTAGGTACACTCAACTGCCTAGAAGTTTATTTTGCACAACTACAATTCGCCATTTTGCAGCCTCGCCAAGAAATTACTCTTCTCTTGCCCTCCTATCTTCTCAACACTATCCGGACGTGCGAAAAAATTGGGTCAATTCACGTGACTGAAAAATGCCAACCGCACAACAAAGTCTAAATCGCGCAGCAGTTCTTTCTCGACATCTCACATCCAACACAATCCCACAAAGTACGAGTCAAAAGATGGCCTACACTACCCGTAACATTGGCGCTGCCAACACTCTCGAGCACAGAGTCTTCATTGAAAAGGACGGCAAGCCTGTCTCTCCCTTCCATGATATTCCTCTCTACGCTAACGCCGAGAAGACCATCCTCAACATGGTTGTCGAAATCCCCCGTTGGACCAACGCCAAGATGGAGATCTCCAAGGAGGACACCTTGAACCCAATTCTCCAGGACACCAAGAAGGGCAAGCTCAGATTTGTTAGAAACTGCTTCCCCCATCACGGTTACATTCACAACTATGGTGCTTTCCCCCAGACTTGGGAGGACCCCAACGTTGTCCACCCAGAGACCAAGGCCAAGGGTGACAATGATCCATTGGACGTTTGTGAGATTGGCGAGACTGTCGGCTACGTTGGCCAGGTCAAGCAGGTCAAGGTTCTCGGTGTCATGGCACTCCTCGACGAGGGTGAGACTGACTGGAAGGTCATTGTCGTTGATATCAACGATCCACTGGCCTCCAAGCTGAACGACGTTGAGGACGTTGAGAAGTGCCTCCCAGGTCTGCTCAGAGCCACCAACGAGTGGTTCCGTATCTACAAATTCCCAGACGGAAAGCCAGAGAACCAGTTCGCCTTCTCCGGTGAGTGCAAGAACAAGAAGTACGCTCTCGACATTGTCGCTGAGTGCAACGAGGCCTGGGAGCGTCTTGTCTCTGGCAAGACCTCGGACTCCAAGGGAATCGCCTTGACCAACACCACTCTCAACAATGCTGAGACTGTTGATCCATTGTCCCTCAACCTGCCAAAGGGCGAGAACCTGGCACCCGCTCCAATCGATGCTTCCATTGATAAGTGGTTCTTCATCTCTGGTGCTTACCCATAAGCTTTTTCGAATAGCAACTTTATGTAAATAAAAAAACCAATTCTTTTGAAGAATTTCTATATGCAACGTTAAATATCATGCCTCTGCTTCAGGGAGCGAAGGCGGCCTGTACAAATGCCTTTACCTTACCCAGGTCTTTCTTGCCGTTGGTCTCTACGCCTCCACTGACGTCTACACCAACCACTCCATTGACATCCCAGGCTGAGCTGACATTCTCGCTATTAAGTCCGCCAGCAAGAAGGAATCTGGCTCCCAGCTTTTCAGCATATTCCTGCGCTTCATTCCAGTCCACCAGTTTCCCTTCTCCACCAAGCTCACCGTCGATCAACGACAAAACATGCTTACCAGGTTCGGCGCAGAGCTTAAACTCGGGGGATCCAGGAACAAAGCGCTTGATTACCGGCCAGGGAATGAGATCACACCACGATAATGGCTCAGATCCATGCAACTGAACAAAATCCAAGTTTAAGAGTTCACTTAGCAAAAGAACCTCTTGCAGCGGTTGGTTACGGAATACACCAACCACCTTTGGTGACAATTTCGTTCTTTCAAGTATAATGTGGGCTTTCTGTTCAAACTGAGGGAGTGACGTATCAATCTCACTTGTAAAAGGAGCGTAATCTCGTTTAACCGAATGAACGTAATCAGAGATTGCTCTGCCTTCTTCTACAGTCACTGTTCTGGCTCTTCCCGGTGCCAGAATCATGCCAATCAAGTTTGCACCGTTTTCAATGGCGCACTGTGCGGCCTCCACAGTTTTTACACCGCACACTTTGACAATCCGGTCAGAAGGACTCCTTCGTACGTTTTTTGCTGTTTCCATTGTTCCTTGTAGAAAGAGTCAACTTCGTCCATTGCTATCCATTTTAAATTTATAAGCATCCGAAATAGGAAAGTCAGTTTTCACTTATGATTCCTCAACGATGGCCGGGCAATGCTGACCTGAGTTTCGGAGATCCGGGGCCGCTCTCCGTAAGCTCTGAAGGCGCAATCATCTATGGCCGCGAAGACTCTCTGCATGCCAAGTTTCATCCTGATTCCATAACTGCAGTTGACGTGACAAGAGAAGAGGAGCTGAAATACTCTGTCAATGCAAAGATTCTTCCAGAAACTATCAGCAAAGCTACTCCTAGACAGCGAGAAGGTCTTTGGGATGTTCTTAATCATGCTGTGCCCGAGATGAAGTCGGCTCCGCGTGAACTGTCTGCCGAATGGGAGCGAGAGTCGTATATGGCAGGTTTGAATGCATATGATCCCATGAGAGGGCCATTGATCGCCACGAATGACAAGTACTTGGCGTATCAGAGCAGTGGTTCTAGATTGAAAATTGCTGCTGTGGGAGAAGACTTTGGTCTGCACCAGACTCTTGCTCTGGGCGAGAACACACAGAGACAGATTGCTCTCAATCAGAATGATTTATTGCTGACGCGGAATAGTAACAAGGTCCAAGTCATGTCACTCAAATCTACGTCTAGAGAAGATCTCGAAGCTGATATTGTACAGTCATGGGACGCTGAAATGAGGGCATTCAGCTGGGCTACACTTGGATGTAGGCATAGAGAGAAATATGTCGCAACTGTGGATAACGTCTCTCAATGGCAGATATTTGATATAAACCGATCTGAGAGAATATCCACGGGTGCTTTAAACGTCCCTACTGTGTCTGATTTTGGTCGTCTAGCATGGTGTGACCCCAACGTTCTAGTAGTTTCTAGCCGGCAGTTAGTCCAATCTTTTGACGTCAGGGCCCCGTCTGATTCTGCTACGACCATTTTGAACGTCTACCCGGTAGGCCTGGTTTTAAAGTCACCAATTGTGCATGACGTAGTTGTGCCAGCGGGCAGTGACTCGTATATGATTCTAGCCAGTACTGGTCTCCAGTGGATGGATAATAGGATGCTTTCACGGCCTTTGCTGTCCTGGCATTTGAATTTAAACGAAAAAGACAAGTCAGCATGGATGTCGTCGCGCACTTTCGGAAAGAACAATGAGCGTGTAAATGTTTGTGTGTCCTCATATTTCTTCCCGGGAAGTATTTGCTTTGATTTTGGAGTAAACCAGAGCCACCGACATCCAGTATCTCTGCATGACCCTTACATCTTTACGGATTGTGTCAATTTCCGGGTCCAGTCAAGGGCGCTTGTCGATAAGGCTGGTGAGATTGGAGATTTTGTATTATCTGATATGAATGGACTCTATTTGCAGAGGACGATACCGCAAAACGAACACAAAACGAATGCACTGGTACTTGAGGAAGTGAAAGAAACTGCCGAGGAGCTTGAGTTCCCAGTACCCAAGGCAGACAACCTCGATGCTATAAGCTCTCTGTGGAAATTGAGTGCGAGACCGGTGCAGCAACGGCAGTACCCGTCACTTGACTCCTTTGCCCCTCCTCCTAAGAGCTCACGCTTTTTTGATGCGCGTGACAGTATCTTTCCATCTGAGAACCATGAACTGGAGAAGCAAGCAAAAGATATGGGCTTAAAGGGCTCCAATTATATCACTCACTGGGTTGAAGAGGACGATTATAAACTATCTGTATCGTCACGACTACTGCTTGGAACATTGACCAAGGATTTTCGACGGCTTTATAACTGTCTCTTTGTAAACACAGACAAGCTGCTGAGTGTGCCCGATGAGCGTACGGTCAAGAATGATCTGCAGATGCTGTCTAGAACGGTGGGTCAAAGAATCAGAGCTTTCTGTGAAACTGACGAAGATACAAGATCTACCCCAGGGCACATGTCTCTTCTGGAGCTCTACCCAGAGGGGGCCCCATTGTTTCCTTCTACCTCTGCTATATTGTCATTTGTGGATACGCTAAAGTCTCACTTCAAAAGATCAGGAGCCCGCGTTTTGGATCTTGGGTTCAGACTTAACGACGAGTATGATCTATCCATGCTGGGGGACTATCTCACTAGCATTTGGGTAGACCCGCTTGATGAGCGCCTAGATGTGATTAGAAAGCGGAGAGAGGCTCTAGTCCGTTTTGTTGTTCAGGAGATGGCGTTTGCAACTACTGTTGTTGATAATGGAGAGAACCCTGCAGCTATCAGCTTGGATATGGCAGCAGCTACCGTAGCACCGCGTGTGGAATTGCTATTAGATGAATGGGATGATGCGCCGGCCGATGAATACGTTTGGAGAGAGTTCGGAGGAACCACAAGCGGTGAAGACGTGCTGGAAAGCCAGCTGAATGAAAAGTTCTTGAGATTCAGTCAGACGGTAGGAGACTTTGACGATCTCAGCTCTATTCCAATGTCGTTTAGTCAAGGTGGCGCTGACCGCAATCACATGTCTCAAACTGCAGACCCGTTCTCGCAGAGCGGCTCTCAGTTTACTCAGTCACAATCATCTCAAAGTACACGGAAGAGGAAGAAGAGAAAAGTTGGTAGTGGTTTCGGCTAATTACCAAGTCTATTATTATTTATTTACTCGTTTACAATAATTTAAATTGTATCGTACGATACATTCGCATTTCACGCTGCCTCGCGACGATGTTTCGCGTTATCGCGCTGAATCTCTGTAATGATGGACTGTGTTAGAAGGAGACGGATTTAGGAAGTCGACAAATTACTTACTACAATTGCCTGAGGAGATACACCGAGTTTACACAGTTCTAGACACGTTTTCAACGTTTCCTTGTCGATCGCCGTACCCAGCAGTTTGGAGATGTGGTGCAGCTTGTCGACATCAGACTCAATCATCTGCGACTGCGGTCAACCAAGCAGTGTGCAGGAGCGTCTAAACTAAGCGGATTCAGTTTACTAGAATATTCTCTAGAAAACGGGCTTATTTTTTGTTTGGTTAGCACAAACCGCGTTGTCTGCAGGGACAGGGACCACGGCGCCGCCCTGCCAAAAGATCCCACGCCGGGGTAAACTAACCACCACAGCATTGCGTTGCATTTGACTATCGGCCCGACCTATACGTTCTTTAGACACGGCATTGGAGTGGCAAGGATCTGAGAATGCGTTTAACTGACCTGTCATTTGTTCGCTGTTTAACGTCAGTCCTGATGTTGGCAGCTGTTTCGGCAAGAGAAGTTGAGGAATCCCTAGAATGGATCGTGCGTTCGAATCTGTATTTCGGTCTGCGACCGCAGATCCCAGAGTCGCTGATGGTTGGTCTCATGTGGTTCAATTCGGACGATTTGCAAGGTGTTCAGCACACCAGACATTCTGTTGACATGTTTGACGACAATGACGGATGGGGATGGTTGAACTACGACCCCCGTGTTGGCGGAACTCACTTTGTAAAGGACAATTCCAACAGAGTCAAAATCACTACGCACTACGTTAAAAAGGGCAAGTCCTGGAGTGTTAGAATCGAGGGTGAACCCTACATTGAAGGAGGTAAAACCACACTTGCGTACTACGCGGGTCTCGAGGGCAAAGGTCACCTTGATCTTGCTTCCCAGCTGGACGAGGATGGAATTGCTGGAGATGTAGAATTCAAGGGAAGATCTCCTGAGTTGGGTAAATTCAGGATGACTGTTCGCGAACAGGAACATGGCAATTCCTATCCTACTAGTTCTCACCCTTTTGCGAAAGAGGTTCCATCGGACAAGTTTCACCACGTTTCGCTGAATGTCCCTGCTGGAAATGTATGGAAGGCTAAAGAGATTTACTTGACACTTGTACAGGATGGTCTCAACAAGCTGGAGCAGCGATACCAGAATGACGCCAATAAGGATGATATCCCACCGTATGTGTTTTACACCCTTCCAGACAGCAAAACTGATTTGAAGGGCAGCTTCCATGTCATTCAAAAGACCTTTGAGGGAAAGTTCACTGTTGACATTGACTTTGGTGATCTTCCATTTGAGGAGAGTCTTCTCGAAGCCTCTGAGCAAGTATTTGATGAGAAGCTTGCAAAGGGGTTCAAGATTGCTGCTCCATTCGACAAGCCCGAGTACTCGAACTTCACTAAGCAAATTGTTTCCAATTTGCTCGGCGGCATTTCATATTACCACGGAAAGTCTTTGGTGGATAGAGATGGAGATTTCGACGAAGAAGAGGATGGATTCTGGGTAGACACTGAGGAGAAGCTCAAAGCTGGTAATACTCGTGCTAAAGAAGAAGGGCCGTATGAGCTCTTCACTTCGTGTCCAAGTCGTTCGACTTTCCCCAGAGGTTTCCTATGGGATGAAGGCTTCCAGCTTATTTCCATCTTTGCCTATGATCAAGACCTGGCCATGGACATTTTGGCGTCGTGGTTCTCGTTGGTTGATGACAGTGGTTGGATTGCGCGAGAGCAGATCCTGGGCGAGGAAGCTAGATCGAGAGTGCCGGTAGAGTTCCGTGTTCAGTTCCCTCACTATGCCAACCCTCCAACCTTGTTGATGCTGTTGTCAGATATTGTCAAGAATGCAGTTAACGATAAGAAGGAAGGCAAAGATGAGAAGGAATTTAGAAATGATCTGCTCACCGACGAAAACAGTCAAAAGATTCTTGGAAACTCCTTTGCCAGTGACAAGAGCGCCTTTGTTGAGTATGCCAACAGTATCTACCCCAAGCTGCAGGCTCACTACGACTGGTTCAGAAGAACACAGAAAGGAGGTGTTAAAGAATGGGACCGCGAGGCGTTTTCTTCAGAGGAGGCGTACAGATGGCGTGGCCAGACACCCGGACGTTGCCTGACGTCTGGTTTGGACGACTATCCTCGCGCTGACGAGCCCCGTACTGGTGACTTGCATGTTGATTTGCTTGCTTGGATTGGAATGATGTCACGTTCTATGAAGGACCTTGCTAATGCTCTAGGAAGGGAAGAGGATGCTGCTGTTTATGAAAAGAATGAGATTGCTGCTATCCGCAACATTGACGATCTTCACTGGAACGAGGAAGAGCACTGCTATGCTGATCTGACTGTCGATGACTACGAAGAGTCAGCATTTGTCACGCGCAAGGGTTACGTATCTTTGATGCCATTCATGCTTAAGTTGATCCCTACTGACTCTGTTCACTTGAAGGACGTTGTGGAGCTCATCAGCAATCCTGAAGAACTTTGGACTGAGTATGGTATTCGTTCATTGTCTCTTAGCGATGAGTATCATGGCACAATTGAGGACTACTGGCGAGGACCAATCTGGATGAATATGAACTATCTCGTACTTGATGCTCTCAAACACTACAGTGAGGAGTCGGAGGACGAACAGTTCAAGCAGCTCTCGGCCAAGGTGTATCATGACTTGCGTATCAACTTGATCACCAACATTTATGAAAACTGGTTGAAGACCCACATTTTCTGGGAGTCATATCACGATTCTGACGGTCATGGAAAGGGGGCCCGTCAGTTTTTGGGATGGACTTCGTTGGCTGTTAAAATTATGGGTATGCCCGAGAATACCTTGACTTCCAAGGGGAACACCGGTGCACCATCTCATAAGGAGTTGTAGAAAGTGATGTACACAATGCAATAGATTCATTATCGTTATCAAATACATACATATATTAGACAGTTACTGTCTCTTCATCTTCATCTACGCCGTACAGGTGGAACTGAATGAAAATGATGATATCTTCAAAAATAGTACCGAATGAGCCCAGGATCCAAGGAAAGTTTGTCTTGAGCCACTCGTAGTCGCTTCTATAAAAGACAATTTGAGCGGCATAAGTAAGGTTTCCCAGCGTGGAGAAAACGAAGAACAGCAACGAGAGTCCAGAGACCGACTTGCGATTGTGGTTCTGGATAATCTGAGGAATGCGAGCCCCGAGATAAAGAACTGCCGAGATGTAGCCAAAGATCTGGGGACCAAGGGCATCAGAAGCGCCCTGATCTTCACCGCCATTACCACCATCAGCCTTGTCAGAAATGAGGTAGCCAAGAATACCGGCGGCAAAGACAAACACGATGGGCCCCACCACCTGCAGCACGAAGCGCTTTGTTCTGGAGCCATGGGTGGAGAGCAGCCACGAAATTGGATCTGAGCCTCCATGAGACGACTTCCGTCTAGACCTGGCCGAGTTTCTGCGGTCAAGCAGCGGCTGAGTTGGGTCGCCCTCCGAGTTGGATCGCTCAGCAACTAGCTGAGCATGACGCTGTGTGCGGTAAGTATAGTAAAAGTATGAAAGGAGCACCAAGCCATCGGCAAAACAGTACCAAACAGCCAGCAGAATAACCTGCGGCAGCAGATGCGCCCAGACGGAGCCAATGAGGTTTGCAATATCAGCAATGAGCCAGGTTAATAGAAAGTAAAAGGAAATGCCCTCCGCGGACTTGAGTCTCCACTGCTCGATCAGCTGCGGTAAAAGGAGCACAATCCAGCATGCCAAAGAGGTTGAACCTGCGATGGACGACAGGGTCTGCCTCCAGGGTTCAACAACGACACCACCAAGAGTCTGGGACAGCACAAGATGGTTCATTATCAAGATGAGACTTGGCGGTCACAGATGCAAGTAAAAGTGAAATAAAATTTAAATGAAAAACAGTTCCAGGAGGAATGTGGAAAAATTAATGCGATATGACTCTGCGGACTTTGTGTTGTTCCGTTTTTGTCTGGCTGCGAAAAAAGGCAGAAAGAATGCAGGAATTTATGTGGTGGTGGACGCCAGCTGATAAGCTGATGAGCAAGTGACAGAAGGGGAAATTGGGCGAGGCGTGAGCTGGAGAATATTGAGGAGCCAAAGGTAAAATCGTCAAGAAATTTGTTAGGACTTTGTCACAATTTGTCAAGACTTTGTCAGGAATTTGTCAATGCTTTGCAGAGTTGTGGGGTTTTCCTGCATTTTAGCGTTCCGTTGTGTTTCATTGTGAGTGGAACGTTTTGGTTATCGGAATTGCCCGCATGGAACGTGGGAACGCAACTAACAATTTGCAATACACGACTAAGACGTACTTATAATCTATAGCTGAGAGGGTTTCGAGGGGCAGGTAAAGAGATACCAGGTCAGGCCACAAAAATGAGACATTAAAGCACCGGGCCGTCCTGGTCCGATGTTTGTTTTCGACGAAATGCCAAGACTTCGCAACGAGCCACCGAACCCCAGCGGGACTAATTTACCCCACTTGGAACAAAGTAACTCACCATCAGAAAACCCGTCACACGATGGGGCTCCGCTTCGACTTCTGGAGTAACCGGCAGGTATTACTGGATCCGGGCGACAGCCGTTTCGCATCTGCACTCCAGTCTGGAAAGATCTGCCCAACAGTTTCTGACACTTTGTCTTGTCGAAACAATTTTTGCAGGTCACGCCTTGTCAGATGGCGATTGGAGCCCCTGCTTCTCCCAGCGAACAGGATCTGGCTAGTCTGCACCCTGTCAATTGCAGGAACCCCAGTAAATTTGCGCACGGTGGCATCCCCCAGTATCTCCTCATCGGAGACTGCATCAGCGACGACCCCAAACAGCGCAAACAGCGCAAACAGCCAGCACAGCCAGCACAGCCAGCACAGCCAACAAAGCTTTGTTAGGACGTACTGGCCGTTGTCGTTGAACTCTTGTGGGCGGGGTTATCATAGGGCGGCTGGTTGCTAATCAGCTCCCAGTTCTGCTGATCCTTGGTGCAGAACCTAGGAATCCGCAATCCATTTTGTCAACTGGAAACAGAACGGCAGAACACGGATGGACAGGAGGAGAACCCGACAAAGCATGGAACAATTAGAGGCGGAGCACTAGGAGCCGTCCGGAAGATATCGGTGGAATTCGAGGGGGTATTTGCAGGTAGCGAAAACAGAATGGGAAAATTCCCCGCTCCATGCGCCGCGTTATGCAGCCAAGGGCATCGTTTCACGCGCAGGGCTTATGTGGACGGGACGAGCCAATTTTCTGGGCGCTTGGCGACGGTCGAAAGAAGGTTTTCGTAGTGCATTGGTACAATCGCTTTGTTGCTCAGGCCGCTTCTCAGTCTCCTTGTCTCCATGTTCTGACGCCAATCAGCGGGAAATCTCTGCCAAATACGGTGCAGCCCTGAATTGGCACACGCAGCGCGAAGACGATCATGAGCACGCAAATAAACTTGACGCTGGAAGGGGGTGGACGCAGGCGCCTGCCTGACCCATTGCCGTCTCTGGTAGCCGGCTTTGTGAGACACCTGCCCTCCCCGCTAACGGATCAAATCACAATGATCAGAGGCAAGATCAGCAGGCCCTGGAGGAACGAATTTTTTTTGTCTCAAGACAATTTGTAGGAAACGCCGCGAAAGTCTCGGCAATCTCTTATCGCTCAGTCCAACGCCAAGGCCAGTCGTTGAGCCTCAAATGCTCCTTACCATTGCCAAGTTCCCAAAAGACTTCTGTTACAAACTCTCAACAAAGGCACTCTTCCGCAACCCCACTGTACCACCCCGCGTGTCCTGCTTTTAGGTTACCCGAAAAAGCAAGTGCAGCCCCAGAAAACGAATATCCTAAAGGCGACAACAAGCGCAAGGACAGACTATATAAAGGTCCAGCCAGTTGCCCAGTTGGTTCTTCTCAGCATCTTCTGGCTTCCCCAAACATGTCTTCTCACCAGCAGTACCCAGAGGAAGAGCCCAACATTGGTCGCATCGACCTGGGCGACCATGGCCCTGACTACTCGTCGGCCAACATCAAGCGCTACTTCTCCACCAGAATCCCTTCGCTGGTTCCGAAGAATCTGCGTGAGAATGCCTCTCACATTAACCCTTTCCCGGCCCTTGCTTCTCTCAACAGAAAGCAGTGGCTCTTCTTCTTCGTCGCCTTCTGGGGCTGGACATGGGACGCCTTTGACTTCTTTTCCGTTTCGCTTGTCGCCTCGGACATTGCAAAGTCTCTCAATGTCAGTGTCAAGGACATTACCTGGGGCATCACCTTGGTTCTCATGTTGAGATCGGTCGGCGCTGTCATCTTTGGTATCCTCGGTGACAGGTACGGACGTAAATGGCCCTTTATTGCCAACTGCGCTCTCTTTATCGTGTTGGAGCTCGGCACCGGCTTTGTCAAGACGTACAAGGAGTTCCTTGGTGTTCGTGCGCTTTTCGGTATTGCCATGGGTGGTATCTATGGTAACTGTGCTGCCACTGCCCTTGAGGACTGTCCCTACAGAGCCAGAGGTATCATCTCTGGTCTCATGCAGCAAGGTTACGCCTTTGGATATTTGTTGGTCGTTGTGTTCAACAGAGCAATCACTTTCAACTCCTCCCACGGCTGGAGAGCCCTCTTCTGGTTTGGCGCCTGTCCTCCTGTCCTCATCATTATCTTTAGAATGATGCTTCCCGAGACCGACGGTTTCCGGCTGCAAAAGGACCTTGAAAAAACCGCCGTCGAGAGAGAGTTCATCAACCAGGCCAAGGTGGCTTGGAAGACCCACTACCTCACGTTTATCTACCTTGTTTGTTTCATGAGTGGCATGAACTTCATGTCTCATGGTTCCCAGGATCTGTATCCAACCATGCTTACCAACCAGCTCAAGTACGGAGCGGACAGATCTACTGTCACTAACTCGGTGGCCAATCTTGGTGCCCTTGCAGGCGGTGTCACTATGGGACATCTTTCTGAAGTGCTTGGACGTCGTTTCACCATCATCATCTGCTGTATTCTCGGTGGCGCGCTTATCTACCCATGGGCCTTTATTACCAACAGTGGTATCAATGCCGGTGTTTTCTTTCTCCAGTTCTTTGTTCAGGGTGCTTGGGGTGTTGTTCCAATTCACATTTCTGAGTTGTCTCCTCCTCGTTTCAGATCCTTCATTGTCGGTACCTCGTACCAGCTTGGTAACCTTGCGTCCTCTGCTTCGTCCACTATTGAGGCTACCATCGGCGAGAGATTCCCTCTCTATGATGCTAATGGAGACAAGAGACCTGGTGTGTACAACTACTCCAAGGTCATGGCCATTTTCATGGGCTGTGTGTTTGCTTACGTTTTGATTGTCTCCGCTATTGGACCAGAGAACAAGGACGGTAACCTGTTGACTCACGAGGCCGACGAGCAGATTGCCAGAGCCCACGCGAAGCTACCTTATGGCGATGAGAAGCCCAATGCTGTCAACTCTGAGGATGCTCACCGTGAGCATGCTCGTGAGGAGGATCTTCATAACGACAATACTCATGTGATTGATCACAGAGCCGTGTAGTGGAGACTAATTGTAATTGTGTCTGTAATTTATACATCTTTTGTGGAAACTGCCGCCATTACCGGCTAAGCCTACGCGATTTTCTTGAGGCCAAGACTTTTGGTTCAGCCAAGACATGGGCAAAATGCTGCGCACACGACATGAAGGAGGAAAAGAGAGAGAGAAAGAAAGTGAGATGCTCCCCCGCATATATTCTCCCCAGACTGTCTCACAATCTTGCTCTGTCACATGTGTATCTTGTATCTTGCGGAACAGTTCGGTAGGCGCAGCTGCGACATTGGGCATCAGGAAGCGGACGCTGAAAACCCCTGCCAGCGAACAAGGTCTGCTGATTGACAGACGTCCGAGTACTTTTTTCCCCGCAACAGCCATGAATCCACGTCTCTGTTAACGTCTATAAAATTGGAGACTTCCTCCAGATCTGCTGGATCTCACCCGACCTCACCCGATGTGTCCGGATCACCCTGCTTGATGCCCTTCGTGGAAATTGTGGGGTTAGACACAGCAACATGAAATTAGTGCTGGTACAACAAAGCCTCATTACCCACGCTATTTTGGAAGTAGCGCGAATTGCAAACGGATAAAATGGGAAAGGGTGACAGGTTAATGAAAAAAGTGCGCAGCATCAAGAAGAGCGCCTCCAAGGAGTCCGTTTCTTCGTCTCCCTCCGAACCAGAGTCCCTGGACAAGTCATCCTCGGCATCTGACCCTCTACGGCCCGCAACCCCAACGGTTGACAACAAGACGGAACCCAGCGGCCAAACCGCGAAACAGGTCAGTGCAATTGTGGCATCAAACGACGCTGCACATAGTGCTGCTGTAAACTCCCAGACGGCAGTTCCTGCAGTTCCTGTCGTTCCTGTCGTTCCTGTAGTTCCTGTCGTCCAGCCAGTTGCTAAACCAGCTGAGGCACCCAAACCAGTTGCAGCCAAAGTTGAGATGAAACAGCAGAAAGCTGAGGCGCCGTTGGTATTGACTGAGAATGTCATACCCGAGACCAAAGCTGTGCCCAAAGCTGAGTCGAAACTTAAGGCCTCGGCTAGCGGAGTTATATCGGCGAGTCCAGGAATCAAGCGAACAGATTCGCCTTCTGTGCTGCCCGAAGCGACCATGAAATCCTCATGGAGTCCTCTCCAGTCGCCGGCCACTGAATCTCGCCGTGGGTCGAGTTACAGAAAGACTCCGTCGGCCACAAACATCTTGGCCCAGGCTCATACCTATGAACGCCATTTCGCCTCTTCCCCAACAGCGACGCCACGTCGTAGACCCAGTATTTCGTCGTTTAGTGCTGTCGCAATCAACAAGATTACGGCGGAAGACTTTGCTGAGAAGAAGGGCACTACTATAACTGGCGAACCCAAGCAGTCGCTGTCCCGCATTCCCACACAGATTGCCATCTCTGAGAATGAATTCTTGATCAGAACGACATCGCGCATCTTTGACGATGTCCGCGAAAGCAAGGGAAGAGCATGGAAGTCAAGTGCTGATCTTGGCGACTCGTCCGACGACGATCAGGTTCTGGAAATCAGCGTCAGAGAAAGAGTTTCGGTGCAGGATACCGAGCTCTGGGTCAAGGACGAAGACCACATTCTTGACGACGTGGAGGATACCATCAAAGAGAACCGGGGCTTGTACCTGTTGAAGTGGATTGACTGGATTCTGGGAATTGAGTCGCCATACTACGGGGCGTCGCTCAAAGAGCATACTCCGCTGGCTGCCGAAGAGCGGCTCAAGAAGCGAGAAAAGGCTCAGTCAATGATGGACGTGAGTCTGCTGCTCGCCATGGCTACTGCAGCTACCACTGGAGGTTAGAGTGTTACTTGGTACACCTGGGAAAGAGCCTGATAGCCTAGTCCGTTTCCATAAAGAATTATTATTGCACTTACACTTTAAATTATTTAAATAAAAGGTTTTGACAGAGAATTTCCCACCCGGGGCTCTTTCTTGTCTAAACTAAACTGCTCAAAACATCTACCGCATGTGTCAGCTTACCACCGGCCATCTGGTTATGACTGCACAGACGTTCTTGCCAGCCTCCGTGAGCCAATGCAATTGGAGATCTCTCAGCAGCGTGACGCAGAGTCAATGCCCACGCCTGACTCAGCTCGTCGTACGCAATGTTGCGATGGTGGTTGTTGACTGGATTCGACCATTCCGGCAGCTTGTGCAGCAGCTCAGAAACGGAATCCAGAAATGCAAGAGTTGAAGGAGTTTGCGTATCAACAAGCGTCATAAAATGGCCGACGTAGTCAGCCAGAGCAAGTAGAAACTCGTCGACATATGGACGCACTCGCAGATACGCATAGTCTCCACGTGGGTCTACTTTGTAAGGGATGTTATCATGTACATTTCTGAGGTGTTGTTGCAAGGCTTCAATAGCAGAGTTTGTAGTGACTCTAGGAGCAGAGTGCGAGACTGCATTTCCAATATCGGGGTTTGCATCACAAATGTTCTGAATCAGGTGGAGCAGCGAATCACGATCCAGCGACTCCAGCTGTCTAGAAATGGGCAGCGAGCGGCCCTGCGAAAAGACCTGCTGTGTTCTCTGCTTCTTGTGCACTTTGGCGAGTCTACGAGGCGAGAACCTTGTCACGTGCCGCTCGTAGGTGGACGGCACATTGTCTTTAATGTCATGCTGAGAAGATGGGGGAGAATGCAAGTTGGACGAGTCAGAGTCGTCGCTGTCGCTGTGGACGTCTGATATGCGGCGTTTGTGTGTTGCAAGAGAGAAATCGTCAGCGCCACTGGGATGCAGTGCTTTGTCTTGGATAAAAGGATACGCAAAGTCGGAGCCTGGCTGGTGCGAGAATCCCCAGCCAGTCGTTGGCGGAAGAACCGCCGTTACAACCATTTCTCTATTGTGTAATTTTACTCTGTCTTTATGTCGATTTTGTACAGGGGCGTTTGCAAGAAAGTGAAGTTGTAAGGAAGAAGTCAAGTGGTGGTGAGGAGCAACCTCCCACATATTTTTTTCTGGTGGATCTGTGTTGGCGGCTTACCGAAACGGGCGTTTCAGAGGGACGGCAGTGGGCCGGTTGATTAGGGAAACAAAATTTGGATTAGATAAGAGAATATTGTGAATTTTTACATGGATACATTTCAGAGACTTTCTTGTTTGCCCAGCATTGGCATGTCTGGGGTGCTTCTGAGCTGTCAGGCCTCTGGTCTTTGTAATCTAGAACATGCCAGGAGCGTCCAGAGACGGATAGAGTTGAACTCACCGGAAAGCTGGAAGAGAATTGAAAAGTACAAAATGAAATACAATGAAAATACAGGAACTAAGTTATCTAGTAAATAACCTTGACGCTAGCATTGACCAGACCCAGCTCCTTCAGGCTCTTGTCAAAGCTCTCAACGGCATATGTCCTTGTTGGGAAGGTGGTCAGGAAGCTGAGCGATTCCTCTGGTACGGTCAATTCGGCGGCAGTTTTAACGGCATTGGCAACTACACGCAGAGTATCGGTCAATTCAAACTCAGCGACAATCTGTTTGCCATTGACTACAAAGCGCAGTTTCGAAGACGTTGGCGCAGCCTTTGGGGCAGCACTCTTTGGTGTAGAAGATCCGCTGGCTGATTCCGAGTTACGCTTCTCGGCCTCCGCAGTCATCTTTCTGTGCCTTCTGTCGGCTTCGATCTGCTCCTTGATCTTCTGCCTCGCCTTTGCATCGTCGATCCGCTCTTGGCGTCTTTTAGCAGCCTCCTGCTGTGCCTGTTTCATCTTGAGGGCCTCCATGGCCTTGATGTGTTCCTCGTTGTTTTTAGATCGCAGAGCCTCATTTCGCTTACGCTCCTCTCTGGTCTTCTTTTCCTCAGCTGCCTTTCTGGCCTGTGCCTTCTGGCGCAGCGCTTCCAGCTTCTCTTCAGCCGACAGCTGCGGGCCGTCTGGTTCTTCAGACCTCTGCGCAGGCTCGTCAGCAGGCCTGTCAGCTTCTGCAACGTCACTGTCCACAGCCTCAGAGTCTGCCGGCTGTCTCTCTATCCACTCTATGGCCTGCTCGATGCTTCTGCCACCTGCAGATGCTCTTTCGGCCTGCTGGTCGGCAAAACCCATTTCTTTCAACTGCTCTGCAACACTCATTTTCAACGCTGCCCTCTTCCGTCGTACAGTTGATGCAATTGGCCGCCATCGCTCTCTGCATTCAGCAAGTCACTCCATTACAAAGATCACAAGCACGGCTGTGCAGACGTTCTGGCAAACTGCTTTCGGCAGGCCACCTCCTCGCTTCATCCCAAGGACACTTTGCAATAATTTGCCTAGGGCCGCCGTCCATCGTTCCTGCGTGTCCCATTCCAGAAATTGGGACAACACGGCCACCACATCTCAGCCTCCTGCTTGCACAAAACAATCCTGACATTTGAAACCCTCATTAAAACGATGGAAATCTCTCCTGAAGTGCTAGTGTTCACGCGTAAGTATCCCGCACGATGATTGCATGGAGCGAGACTGAACTGCCCCTCGAATGCCGAAATGTATCTTGCTTGCCGTCTGCCGTTGTTTGCCCTGTTGCAAAATGTGTCGTCAGAGCAAGCTCAGCGTAGCAACAATCTCAACATGCAAACTCTTTGGTGCTAAAAAGTGTCATTGACAGGCACCTGTGAGCGAGATGTGCAAGAGATTGTCTGATTCCTTTTGCAGGTCGCTCTCTGAAAGTTATAATCTGCGGTCTCGCCTTCCCCCCTCCCTCCCCACAGTTTCACTAACAAAGCCCCCTTCGTGGAGGAAGAGACCAAGCCTCTTATTCTGAAAAATTCGAGTCCGCTACGCCAAGCCTTCAAGGTGAAAACTACAGTACCCTCACTGTACTGCGTTAGACCAAACTGCGCCATCCTCGATGCTGGAGAAACCGTTGAACTGCAAATAATCCGCCAGCCATTCAACAGCGAGCCTGTTCCTGGCCAGAGATACAAGGACAAGTTTCAGGTTCAGTCATTTCCCCTTTCCAACGATGTCAAGGTTGATCTGCAGACGCCCCTCTCAGAGTCGTGGAGCAAGCTTGAGAGCCAGGCTGGCGCCAAGGCCTTGTCGGCTAAAATTAAAGTACAGTACGACTTTGGTCAGAAGCGGACTTTTCAGCCCCCCTCCTATGACGAGAGCGTGGACCAAAGTGTTAATGAGCCATCTTTCTATCAGCAGGCTTCAAACGGAGAACCTGCAGATACTAGAGCAGCTGCTGCAGCTGCTGCTCTAGTGGCGGCTGCTGCTGCTGCCGCTAGTTCTGGTGCTAGCTCCAAGGCCACTTCTGGTCTTCGCCAGCGTCTGCCCGATGATGTTCAACCTGAGATTGACAGCACTAATGCGAAGATTGCTAGCATGAACAAAGACATGAAGACTACCTCCGACGATAATGAGCTTACCACGACGAAAACTAACGTTCCATCCTCGGTTCATTCGAGCGCTGCTGCACCTGCCGTGCGCTCCTCGTCTGGATTCACTATCCCACTTCCATTGGTGGCTACTCTTCTCGTAATTGCCTTCCTCCTTGGATGGAAGCTCTTTTAAATCTCTTCTCTCTTATGTATGTTCGGTTTTGTATATTTTTTCAATAACTATTAAAGCAATCAATGCAGGCTCGCAATCAAATAGCGTGTAAAAACTAGTAATCGTCTCCTCTGGAAATAACCTCCTTGACGGTGGGTCTCAAAATGAGAGTATGCTCATACTGAGCCGTGTAACTGCCAGCAGTATCAACCAATGGAGGGTACTCCTGAACAATGCCAACCTGGACAAGGTTTCTGAGTGCCAGCAAATACCTGTCCTCGCCAGTGCGGTCAAGGTATCTTCGGCACCACGGAAGAGTGCCAAATGTCTGATCAATTTTAGCAAGCAGCGTCTTGGCAGAGTTGAGTCTCAGTGGTGCCTTAACATTGGCCATACGGGCGTAATGAGAACATTCACCCTCGTCAACAACCATTCCGCGGCCAGTAGAACCAAAGGTCTCAATGGCAAAGGTCTCACCTTCCTCCATCTTTGTCTGATCATTGTTCTTGACAATGGGCACACTCTTTCCACCATGGATCTGATATGGAATGATATTATGTCCGTTCAGATTTCTAATAGACTTGATAGGATATGTCTTTCCCTTCAATTCAATCTCATAGGATTCCATAACCTCCTGGATGGCGGCACCAATGTCACCAAGGCGAACGTCGATACCTGCCTCACGGATACCAGTGTTGGTGGCGTCCCTGACAGCATTGAGAAGCGGGTCGTACTTGTCATCAAAGGTCATGGTAAAAGCAGAATCGACAATGTAACCGTTAATATGCACACCAATGTCCACCTTCATGACGTCCTCGTACTTGAGAACTGTCGTGTCACCCTTATTTGGAGTATAATGAGCCGCAACCTCGTTAAGAGACAGACCAGTGGGGAAACCGACACCAGCATGCATTTCGTTTTTCCCTTCGGTAAGAGCACGAGTTGCATCTTCAATGGTCTCGGCAATTTCAATCATTGTCATGCCTGGCTTGATGACCTTTTGAGCGTACTGACGAACTTGTCGGTGAACCTCGGCACCTTTACGCAGATCGTTGTAATGCGTGACGTTCTTTGCCTCTCTCTCGATATGTCTCTTCTCCTCATCGGTGGTTCTCTTGTTGTTATCGTCCTTGTACTCACAGATTTCACCTTCTGGGTAAATGCCGTCTGCAAACAAACGAGACAGACCGATCCTTGGAGGTTCGCTCTGGTGATCCACGGGACCAAGCTCTTCTTCAGGTTCTTCGATCTCCTTTTCGGCAATCGACTCTTCCGACTCTGTGGTCTTCTTCTTGTTTTTCTTCTTGTTTTTCTTCTTTCTCTTCTTTTTCGCCTCGGTTAATGGCGCAGCAGCGGCATTGGGTGACTCGTCCGCGCTTCCGTCATCAGAGACTGAGACATCCAGCTTTTGCGTTTTTTCAACGAGTTCGGTCGTGTCCGAAGTCATTTTTCAACTGTCCAAATGTCTTGAGGACAGGTCCAATTTTTTTGGACCTGATCGAAAGCCGGGGTAGGGTAATGTGGCCACAAGCGGAAGGTGTTGGTGCAGTATGAGCCGACTGTCTGTACTGGCGGGGCGATGTGTAATGGGGTTGCTGTGAGATGGAGAGTACAAGGTATGAGGCAGCATTTACATAATGAGTAGAGTCATGTTGACATGGTTTTCATGCTTGGCAGTCGCATGTCTAGGAAACCGCATCTCCCGTACGATATTTTAAGGATTGCAGCATTAAACGAGTAGCGCTCATCGACCTGCCCCATGCCACTTTGCTTACATACGATTTTCTATACCCCATTGACTTCCTTGACAGCATCTTACCTAATGCTGACAAGGATCTGACTTGCAGTACGGGGTCTGTTGACCTATCTTGACAATTCTTCCACGATAATGAAAGCTTTGCTTATGTCATTCAGACACTCGGTCATCTGCACGACAATTAGCGTTTTCGAGCCTTCTGGAGTCTCTGCCGGCTGGGAAGTCCAGGGTCGCGCGTGACAGACGATATGAAAAAAACCGGAAGAACGAGAAGCGGCCAATGAATTGCACGAGCAAATTTATTTCAAGATAGTTGTACAAAAGTTCCTAATGTCCAAACAATGGTTCTCTGGTTGATCGGCGAGTTGCCCTTCTCAGGTCCCAGACTAGTGCGGACATGTGCTGACATGTGGGATGACTTTCCAGCAGTCTCTACAAAATACAGGATAAAATGACCCTGGAAGCCGGGACGGTGACTCCGCTGCTTAATTACTTTCTGCCGCCCCTCAGGCGCCTTTGCACTAGCACGGCAGGCACAATGAAAACGCACATGCTTGTACGGACACATTTTTTGCACCCATTTGGGTGCCATGTTAAGGTTACTCACAGTGATGTCACCATTTTTTGCGTTTAACTAGCTGTGACCACTGGGGGATTCTCTCAGATAAGGAAATAGCAGGTGATTATCTGTGATTCAGTTGTCAGGTTGATGGTGCTATAGGTGATCAAGGCGACGATAATTGTGACAACAGCATGACATAAAACTGTGGATGACAAACAGACAGCCTTTTACATTAACTCTTACCGTCTCTGGCACCCTGCGTCGGGTTTTAGAGATGAGGTTGGTGGCAACATGCCGAATTGGTCCAGGAGGGATACAGAATCCCTAGGCAGGCAGTAAGCAGCAGTAGGAGTACAGGTGAAGAGAAAAAAGATAGTAGAAAATGCCAGGCAAAAACTCAGATTTATTGCAAGTGTGAGCTCGCTACTCAGCATTGCAAAACACCACCCAGCTCCGAGCCGCTATCGTTGATCCATCGGATCCAAAATTTCTCCCGCAGCCCGACAAAAAGAAAGCCGCTCATCTATCCCAGACCAAACGGAGCGCCGGACGTCACGGATTCACCCTAAGAGCGCTAACGCCGCGGTACTCTGTGCACTGACTGTTGCCGCGAGACGCCCATGCTGGTCAGTGGCCACCAACAGAGCCAAGCATTATATATTGGACCCCTTCTCCCCCTCCTTTTTGTGCCCATAGTACCTTGGCTTGGCATTTTTAATACTGTCTATATATCCTTGTCCATCAAGACTTGTAGCTGTTGTCCAAGACCTGTCAGATTGTCCTTGACTGCTGCCAATGACAACCTACTACTTTGCCCGCTCAAATTCCTCCCACCCAGTGCTCCAGATTCAACGCCTACACCCTGAGAAACATGCAGAGCCCATCTTTGATCTTGTGCAAAACAAGACGGGCTATGGCGTCCACCACCACGAGCATTTGGATCTGATTGCACAGCTGGAACCTCAATCGGTTCATTTTGCTCTCTCCGCAACCCCATTTATCCAACAACCCACTTCTCCCACGGGTTCTTCCTCATCTCGATCCTCTGCACTTCCCATCGGCTGGACCACTACCCCCGACTCATCCGGATTCCGGGTTGAGGATGACATTTCCGGCAAGACAATTGGCCGCTGGTCAAAAGCCCATGCTCGTGAACCGTCTCCAGATACACATGTGAGCGACTTTACCTTTTCTCAGGACGCCTGGTCGCTCATTTCCAAGGGCGAGGTGTTGGCGACCCTCAGGGGGTCAACCCTCCAGCTCTACCCAGGGAGTCGCCGGTCCATGTCAATGTACCTCGATGAGGTGACCGCCAAAATTCGCAAGAATACAACCTTCCCACCCGCGGGAAGTCCGGTCCAGAAGCGTGCACATGCCAAGTCTATCAAGCAGCTGACGTCCAACTCTGAATCGCACTACCGTGCAAAGTTTGTTGATGCCCTTATCATGTCATCTCTTTCGGTCGCCCTGCAGACCGGACCGAATCACACGGCGTCGTCTTCACTGTGTGAAATTGCAGGCAGTGCGCTGCAGCCTACCCAGTCAGGCTCTAGCACTCCACGACGACGAGCGACACTGGTCAACCTGTTCAGGCGACGATCGCTATCGCCAAGCCTTTTACCGTCTTCCGGAAGCTCTGGCAACTCGGCACTCTCTGCCGCCAAGTAAAACGCATGTTTCATGACACGACGTAACGATTAACGACTATTTATTAGCCTTGTATTTAGATAATACAGACGCATCCCTGCCACTCTCCAGAATTACGTTCGCAAACCCTTCTTCCTTGACCTGTCATCTTCCGGGCTCACGTGACAACACCCTCTTATGTACACTAGCGGGCTCTGGTTGGACCAACCATGTGGCCATGCGTCCGTATCATCATGACCCGGTACACGTAGCGGAAGCAAGGAAAGAAGTAAGTAAGAACGACGGTTTTCGGACGGACGGAAATACAATCCTTGTCCCCGGACTACCCCTCTATATAGTTTTAGCCAAGCACTTTAATCACCTGATAGCTGATCTCAGGGTACCGAATCATTCTAACTCCAGATTATAAATGGTGGTCTAATTGGAGCCGGCAAAGGCGCCATCTACGGAGGCATCTTTCACGTGGTGTCGCAAAAGTTCTGGCCCCTTTACAAGGGTCTACGCCCCAACTTTAAACTATTCATCTTCTGTGGCATTGTAATGACTGGCGGCTGCTATCGAGCAGACAAAAACATCATTGCCTATGAGCAGCATCTGCGGATGGAGAAAATGAAACAAGATTTGTTGAAGGGAAAGTGACATTACAAGTATTTAAAATGATTCATGTATTTTTTTTCATAAGACAAATTATTGCAAGTAATTCAACCACTGTGAATTCTTCCTGTCCATTGCTATCGCCTAAGGCGGTATACCCCAGATTTTTCAGGGTCTGTTATGTAATCAACACGCTAAAATTGTATAAACTGTATTGAAGACGACGCTTCCTTACGCCCCCCTCAGAAGTAGGAATCGAATTGTGGATTTCACCGCTCTTTCCGCTACATGTCGAAAGCAGATTACATCTACTACAAGATCTGTGATCTCCTCTCCATCTATCTTGTGCCGTCATGAGTGGCGAACCCGAGCTTGAACAACCTAAAAATCACTCTCCACTGCCATCGTTTCGGGTTCTGGTTGATCGAGTATTTGATCCATTGAGTGAGGAGCACTTTGAGCAAACATGGCGCAAGAGGTACAGACATATTAAAAGCTCCAATGCCGTCCGAAGAGAAATAATTGCCAACTTTATTGCTTACTGGCGCAAGGAAATTGGATATGACATTTATCCTGCATTCCGCTTGATTATGCCACAGTTGGACTCTGAGAGAACGTACGGAATAAAGGAAAAGGCCCTGGCAAAGATCCTTGTGAGATTACTCAACGTTGAGCCTGATTCTGAAGATGGGAAGGAACTGCTCAACTGGAAGGAAGGATCCTTACACACTGCAGGAATCTTCCCTCGAAGAGCGTATCCAATTATGCAAAAGCGAGAGCTGGAGAGCAAGGAAAAGACATACATGTCAATTGAGACTGTCAACCAACTTTTGGACCAACTGTGTCTTGAGTCTGGAATAGATATGCAACTTTCCATCATGAGTCAGTTTCACAAGGAGATGAGAGCTGACGAAATCAGATGGATCTTGCAAATTATCTTGAAGCATTTAAGGGGAGTGCCATCCGAGCGTACTATTCTGAGGGTCTTTAGCAGCCTTGCTCTCGATCTGTACAATGTCACAAGCAGCCTGAAACGAGTCTGTTGGCAACTGGGGGATCCAGACGCTCAGCAAAAGACCGATGCCCCATCAATAGAACCTCTGCATTGTTTTCAGCCACAGCTTGCATCCTTCAAAAAGAAGCATCTTGCGGATACGGTAAAAGTCATGTCGCCAGCAGAGAACCACGGATATTTTACGGAGGAGAAAATGGACGGTGAAAGAATCCAAATCCATCTGAAAGATAAGGAGCTTAAGTTTTTTAGCCGAAAAGGTAAAGACTACACCTATCTTTATGGCTCCGCGTACGGTGGCACTGCTGGATCCTTGGCACCAAAGCTGGACAAGGTAATTGATTCCCGGGTATCGACTGTCATAATTGATGGAGAGATGGTTGCTTGGGATCCGGAGAAGAGAGAAGTGATTCCATTTGGTACTTTGAAAAGTGCAGCCAAGCTGGAGCAAGTGAACCCTGGTGCTAGTGCAAGACCAATGTATGTTGCATTTGACATTCTCTTCCTGAACGGTAAATCATTGGTTGAATATTCTTTAAGGGCTAGAAAACGGGCTTTGAAGAGCATTGTTACGCCTCTTGAAGGTGTGTTTCAATTTCTAGATTATCGTATTGGATACACAGTTGAAGATGCCGATAAACACTTCAAAGAGTGTATGGAACGTGGCGCCGAAGGAATAGTGGTGAAAAATGCGTCAAGCGTATATTCCATTGGCGAGCGCATAGACACGTGGATTAAAGTAAAGCCAGACTATTTTGACGAACTTGGTGAAACAATCGATGCCGTGGTTATCGGCGCATACTACGGTTCAGGTGCGAGAGCACGTCTGAGAGCTTCATTTTTATGTGCAATTAGCGATGAAAATGATAAAACCATCTTTTACACATTCTGTAAAGTCGGTGGAGGTATCAACTCGGCAATGTATGAAGAGATCCACAAACTCACGGAGGGCAAGTGGAAAAAATGGGATGGTCATGTACCATCGTCATGGGTTCCTGCAGATAAGCAGGAGTGGCCCGAAGAATGGATTGATACTCATGAATCAATTGTTATTGAGATTAAATTCGGCGAGATAATTCCTACCACAGTTTATGGTGCTGGTAAAACTCTTCGGTTCCCTCGCTTCCAGTCGCTGCGAACTGACAAGAGCGTAGAAAATTGTTCAACTGTTCAGGACTTGGCAAAGATAGAAGAAGCAATCCATGAGTATGAAATTGATTCAAAGACGCCTGTCAAACGGACACATGCTAACAAAAAGCGAAAGACAGTTCCAGTCTTGACAAATGAGATTGAGATGCCCAAGGTTTTGAAGAGGACCTCTCTTTTTGAGGGACTGCAGTTCAACGTAATGACTGGGTATGGAAAGATCGATAAATCCAGCATCATGCAAACAATTTTGGAACACGGTGGAACTATCGCTAGGCAGACTACAGATTGTGCTATTGTGGCAGATAAGAAAACAGTATCTGTGGCGGCTGAGATTTTACACGACAAAAATATATTGTCTCCGAGGTGGATTCTGGACTCGGTGAAGGTACACGAGCTTGTTTTATTTCAGCCTTCTCACTTTTTTTACGCCACACAATCCCTAGAATCTGAAATGAAACCAAACATGGATGTCTTTCAAATTCCATACTGTGGAATGCTTGATGGCTCGGAACTAAGTTCTATACTATCAGGTATGAGTGGTTTACAGCTCCAATCCCGTAGTCCACCAATTGAGTTGTTGCGTAAGCTGCGCCAAGACAAGCGGACTTCCTTGTTCTTCGGTGACACAATCCTTCTCAAAACACCAAATGTTCGCTTGCAATCGATCATTGAGTTTGGCGGCGGCTACATTGCTACAAAACCGGAGGATGAGGATATTACTATCTTTGTTACGTCACACGAAGAGGCTTCATGGCAGCAGCGCCCGTATATCTTGGACACTGTGACATTCTTGTCAGAAGACTGGATATACCAGTCATGGGCAACAGGAGAGAGGCAGCCATTTGGGAATTATAGTGCATTTTAGCATATAGCCTACCACATGAAACGCTGCGAGATTTGGCCATCACCTTCTTGTCTGAACGGCTTGTACAGAAAAATGTATGTGGTCACAGCATTGATTACCATGTACCATGCGAATTCAGAAACTAATCTGAGATTACTGGTAACCTTTCTCGCCGTCAGTAGTCGCCAGAGGAGATACGGTAGTATGTAGTATCTCGGCTCAAGCAGAGGAGTAGGGATAAGAGCCGCCAATACCGCTAGCGAATACACGACAAATTGGACTTGCGCTTTCAACGACCTTCTATTCCAGCCAGTGGCAATGACCGTATAAATGCCAAGATGATACACCGGAGAGAGTAGTGCCGCTGACCATGGTCTAAACTTTGAAATGTATATCAGCCGTCTCCATAGATAGAAGGTATAGTGCCGATTATCTGCCAAAATGAAGGGATGCTCATATGTAAATCCCACACAAACAGCACCTATGATAGCCAGTTGACACAGATAAAGGGCAAACCTGGATGGTGTTTTCAAACAGAAATTGATGTACTGCCTCACAAAACGAGGGCTCAGCCACAGTGGCCATGAGAACAAGACAAAGAATAGTGCAAAGTAAAATACTTGGCACAGGTTGAGCCCTGCCTGATGATTCCCTTGGTCACCGACTGTAATACCACCATTCCATAATATAAATGCTGCAAACGATGCCGCGACTAGTCCATATGAGGCGGTCACAGAGATCTCGTCCACGAGTGCAGTTCTCAGGAGGTTGGCGATGAACTTTGATGCAGACCTCTCTGAATTGCTTTTAGCCAAAGTTTTGGAGAGAATGTGCGACACTGCGATGAACCCGGCCCAAACAATGTTTGTCTGTCTACAAAACACGGCATATCCAGCAATCAATCCGGATGCAACGTTGGAGATCTTTCTGTCTCCAATAGTCAAAAAGGCAACAAGAACCAGCGACGTTGCCCACACATCCGTGTATGCTAGAGAGTTGTAAAACGATAGCAATGGGAAAGCAGAGACGGCGGCAAGTGCAGAACTGTACTCGCTGCCCCAGATGACAAGCGGAAGCGTGCTAATGGAGGAAAAGATATTGGAGCCTCTCAAAATAATAGGATTACATCTTGGCTGTCCGCCAATTAGTTTGACAATAAATCCAGCGGCGATTGATAGAAAGTACGTTCCTGGCAGAGTCGTGATCTTTGGATCCCAGTAGGAGAAGTCACCAGCACAGAACCGTTCGGTTTGTGGCAGATGAAAGATCTCATCCATATAGGGTTCCACTATGCTGGCCGTTTCAAAGTATACAGCAAATGAATAGACTGCAAATACGAGAAACAGGCCTAGAACAAGGTAGTTTTGTACCGTCATGGATTCAACAGATCACCTTAAACTTCAGACACGTCACTCAATGTAGCCTTGAGAGGTAGCAGGGTCAATCTAGCAAAACGAGACTAGTCACCTTGTCAGAATCGACACTTCAATTGAGATTGAAGCAGTTTACAAAGTACTTTCAACGGTACTGTCTGAAACTGTCATGTGACTTTCAATTGTCACTGGCTTTTGGGTACCGCGTGTAGATCTCAACAGCCGATTCGCTTTGAAGTACTTTGAAGGATAAAACGTATATGAATAGTGCAAATGAATGAATGAGAGATTTATAACTAGTAAGCAATATATTCTACGTGTATCCCTAGCCAAGCCCGACCTTGCACCACCTCAACAAAACTTACCCTCCAGTGCCTACACTCAATGTGACCAGTCAGCCTGGTGGAGATTCAACCAAGCTTCAACAGGTCTGCACAAGCAATGCGTTCGGGTGTAAATGGGTTCAATTCCAGCCAGGTGGAAGAGTATTTGAACACATCGTATCAGGCGTCTTTGAGAAGCGCTGAGACCAAGAGTCGTGGCGCCACCCTGTTCAAACCAAAAGCTGGCGGGTGGACAACGCCAAAGGCTGGACACAAGGCCCATGCAAAGAGCAATTCGGCGTTGAATGAGTTGTTCAAAAGTGTTCGTGCCCACGACCAGAAGAATGAGCGCAAAAAGAAAGGAAAAGCCGGCGAATCTTGAGCTCGTGTAATGCCAAAAAGACGGTACAGGCCGCAAAGCCACGAAAGCCACACATATAAAGCTCTGCATTGGCTGCATTCAACCTCCTGGCAAGTTGTATTTCCCGGTCTGTCAAACAGACCTGCTGTAGTATATCTTTATTCATAGATCATGTTAGTGAAAAGTTGACATCTTTAACGTTTGCTCAGTCAGCCAGCGCCTTGCTTAGAGGACGCGGAGCACGCACCCGTAGATTATTAGACAGTCGGACATTGAGATCCCGGTTCTTGTACTTGTGCAGCTTCCGCCGGGCCACCATGACAGGCACCGACGACCGTTCCACAATGTCATTGGAGAAGGAGCCCAGCAAGACACCCTTCAACGCCGAGCGACCTCGAGAGCCCAAAACCACCATGGTGGGAGTCACTTCTTCGATAATGGCGGACACAGTATTGCGCGATGACTTGCAATGAATAATCTCAATCAGAACATAGACCTGGAGCCGCGTCCGGTTGAGCATAATAGAAATAGTGTTTGTGAGGTTTTGAAGCACCTTGATTCTCAACTCTTCAAGCGAGGCTGCCGCCGTCGACTCATCTTCCGGAATAGCACTCACGACATAGAGGATATTGCCGTCTCTCAAGACAGTGCCAATTGTCCATTCAAGCGCATGAACAGATTCGGGAGACAGATCCACCGCGACAATAAATGATTTGAGCTTTTCGGCAACCGTCGACAGGTCAGGTAGGGTGCCCCTCACCAGCGTCCGCACTGCTCTTTGTGTGCTGGGGTTTGAATAAATAGACGACACTGCCAGCTCGAGGTTGGCAGCTCTGCGGGCATCCTGCATCTCCTCTCCGTCAGAAGTATATGGCGTATCTTCAATCTTCCCGCCGTCATTGAACGCAGTATTAGGGTGAATAATGCGACGCTTGTAAGCTGCATACTCTTCAAACGAGGGTTTCTCGCCATCGTGCGGCCACTCCACCGTCTCCATCTGTTCCTCAGCACCGTCTTCCGATCTCGACAGTTTTAATTTGCCAACAATCTTTGACAGAGACGGTTTCTTGTGGTCAAACAGCGCCTTTGCCTCCTCCTTCTCCTGCTGCTTCTCCTTCTCTCGCACCTGTTGATTTTCAACCGGCATGTCGTCTTCTTCGTCTCCGGACGACGAGGAATAGTCGCTATCAGAGATCTCGTCCAAGTTCAGCTCTTCGTCTGATGAATTGCCCATGTCAGGGTTACTTAGCCTTCTTTCTTTGGACCTCGACCGCGACCGTGACCTCCGTCTGCCTGGAGACTTTGAGGCCCTTCTTGCCTTGACATTGTCGTTGGGAGAGAGTGTGGATCTTGGCGTTCGTTCTTCAGGTTCTACAATTTGTACTTTTGAAGTGTTTGAGCTGCTTGAGGCTGTTCCTCCTGAGCTGTTGTCGCGGGCTAGTGAGTCGGCCTCTGTGGTTATTATTTGCGGAACAGCAGGTGTAGTTGCGGGCTGAGAGTCCGATTGACCGCTGGACTCGCTCGTAGGATGCTCCGCAGCTATTTTGCTAGATTCGTTATCCATTGGTTCCTTGATTAGAAAGCGTAGTTTGACTTGTGTCACTGAAGGTATTGCTGTTTTGGGATCTCTCTCTCTTGGGTTATCAGGCCGCGCAGAGTCATGTGGTGGAAGCCAGCGAAATGAAACTGTCTGGGTCAGCTGGGACTTGCTCGGATTATTCGGACGACAATGTGAAGTGTTTGGGTGTAGTAACGTTTCACTGAGGGCGTAAATCGAACTTTGTCAAGTAGAACACGAGAAATAAGAGAGATCCCTGTCGACGATCAATTCCAGGCACGCTGAGGTCTCCAAAAAGGTGCACCCATAGCCGGTGATCAGTCCGAGGTATGCTGCCCGGTGTCGTCCGGCGCAGTGTTCTCAGTGCGACACTTTTAGCAGGGTAAATGGCTCAGCGCGCGCCCTGGCGCTTGCTGAGACGACGGGAATCCCCACGGGGGGAGGCGGGAATATAAGCGCGATAATTTCGTTCCTTATAGCCAGAGCCGGGCAACGGATAAATTTTGCAGTTTCTAATACAGGTTTTTGTATTTCGTAGACAATCATGTGCGATCACAGACAATACAATCATACTTCTGTCAGTTCCTTATTTTTCTCTTGGCCAATTTCCTACCGATGATCCCGTCCACTCTGGGCTGTCAGCTGGTCAGATGTCGAAGTACCCGAGTCGCAGTACCAAACAGCCTTGAGTCCGAAAACAGGGCATCTCGAAGCGCTTCGTGGCGAAATCATGTAATGAAGCACTGCATCTCGCAGCCATTATCAACCTACGTCAATTTCTACTGCTCCTAAACTCGAATCTCACTCCTATCTCTCTACGGGATCCCCCACGAGCCCGCTACGGCACAACGGCGCTGAGGCCTCCCACCTACATTTCACGAAAACGAATCGGAATAACTTGCCCCCCGAACCCCACAGATTACCGAGCTAGGAGCTAATTGTCGTTGCATATAAATACTCCAGGCAGGGGCTGCGCTGTTTGCGATATTACTCGTTTCTCATAATACAACACTTTCCTATTTATTCGTCAACACTCTCCAATTATGACTTCTAACGGGAACCCTGCAATCGAGGTTGAGACCGACACTGTCACCCTCACCCGCTTCATTCTGCAACAGCAACTCAAACACGTTGATGCCACCGGCGACTTTACGCTGCTGCTCAATTCCCTCCAGTTTGCATTCAAGTTCATTGCGCACAACATCAGAAGAGCCACGCTGATCAACCTGTTGGGTCTTTCTGGCACGGCAAACTCGACTGGCGATGACCAAAAGAAGCTCGATGTCATTGGCGATGAAATCTTTATCAACGCCATGAAAGCGTCTGGCAAGGTCAAGGTCGTTGTTTCTGAGGAACAGGACGACTTGATCATCTTCCAGGGCAATGGACGTTACGCTATTGTCTGTGATCCCATTGATGGTTCCTCCAACTTGGACGCTGGTGTATCAGTCGGAACGATTTTTGGCATTTACAGACTCCGCAATGGCTCAGACGGCAACATCAAGGACGTTCTCCGTCCAGGCACAGAGCTCGTCGCGGCTGGCTACACCATGTACGGTGCCTCTGCCAACCTGGTTCTGACGCTGGGCAATGGTGTCAACGGATTCACCCTTGACAATGCTCTCGGCGAGTTCATTCTCACCCACCCAGACATGAAACCCCCAAATACCCGTGGCATCTACTCTGTCAACGAGGGCAACTCCATGTACTGGACCAAGGGCGCTCTCAAGTACTTTGAGAGCATAAAGTTCCCCAAGGACGGCGCCAAGCCATACTCTGCAAGATACATTGGTTCCATGGTTGCAGACATGCACAGGACGCTGCTGTACGGAGGTATCTTTGCCTACCCAGCCGACAAAAAATCAAAGAAGGGCAAGCTCAGACTGCTCTACGAGGGCAACCCCATGGCGTTCCTGATGGAGCAGGCCGGCGGTTTGGCGGTGAACGATGAGGGAAAGCGTATTCTTGAGATTGTTCCAGAGTCCATCCACGAGCGTGTCGGTGTGTGGCTCGGCTCCAAGGGTGAGGTTGAGAAGGCACTTCCGTTCTTCACCAAAGGTGACAACTAGCGAAAAGAAATAGTAATAGCACACTCCACTTGAATAGATTCCTTTTTATGTCTGAGCCTTACTTGTGGGGGCTGTCACACGACAGTCCAGAGCAAACATCAGCTTAGAAAGCAGAAGGAAACTTTAAATATATGGAACGACAAGTGAAAGAATCAAAAACATTAAATTTGAAACGGATCTACACTGTCTGTCCCTACTCCCACCATTTCCCACCTAGGTGTACACACAATGACGGAATCTCACGACAAGATAAGGCACTGCGATATCAGACGCCGCACCCCCCTCTTTCACCAAACCTGTCGAATAAATAGCTGAGAGCCCCCCGCCAGTTCCGCGATCTCCATGACTTTAGACGAGCGCACTCAGCTCCTGCCTCCGTCTGGCGGGCGTGCTGAGAAGCATGCGCCAGATTGGTACAGATGGCATCTTTTTGTGTTTTGCATTGTTTGCTGTGCCTCAGCAGGTTCGATCACCTTGTTTTCGTTATACACACCAGCGCTCCAGCATGAGCTTGGCTTGTCTCAGCTCCAAATCAACATGATCTCCATCTCCAGTGAGCTTGGAATGTATCTTCCAACACCCATCATTGGCTATGTTTGCGACAAGTATCCTCCGTCCAGGATGGTGGCCATTGGATCAGTGTTGTTTTCGCTGGCGTACTATGTTTCGCATTTGGTTGTCAACGGAGTGATTGGAGACTATCACCTTCTTGCGGCCAGTTTTGCTGTCGTTGGCTTTGCCACATCGTCCGTCTACCTGGCCTGCTTTGTCACTTGTGCAAGACTCTTTGCCCACCAGCGCGGACTCTCCATTGCCGCTCCGACAACTGCGTTCGGCCTGTCTGCTCTCTGGGAGGCGCAGGTTGTCCAGGCATTCTTTACGGATCGTTTATCTGGGTTTGTCAACCTGCCTCAGACAATGTTCTTCTTTAGTCTGTTTTACCTAGTTGCTGGTGCCCTTGGTTTCTACGCTGCCTACTTTTCTGAGCGACACTACAATTTCAAGGAAGTCGCTGAGCATCCAGAGACATTTGATGCTGCTGTGGCAGCAGGCGAGCCAGCGCCAAATGACGATAATTCATGGGTCAAGACCTTCCTCCTTTCCAAAACAATGTGGACCCTCATGGCGGCATTCGTCTTGGCTACAGGACCCCTAGAAATGTATATCAACAACATGGGTGCTGTCATTGAATCTATCAACAAGGGACACGAGAGCAGTGGACAGAGCACCATCTCTGAAATCTCCACTCCTTCGCAAGTATCTCTTTTTGCATTGCTGTCTACATCGGCAAGAATCATATCGGGTGTTGCTTCAGACTATGTTGCCAACTATACTTCCAGACCAACCTCTCTCTTTGTCACACTGGCAATTACTGGCCTGTCTCACTTTTTGTTGTCGACAGGCATGTTCAGCAACGACACTACTTTTGGCTACTGTAGCATTGTCAATGGCTTTGGCTACGGTGTACTGTTCACCTTATACCCAACTATTATTGCAAATGTATGGGGTGTAGAGTATGTTGGCATCAATTGGGGAAGTTTCATTTTCGCTCCTGCGCTAGGAGCTACAGTCTATGGGTTTCTCTTTGCCAAGAACTACGATAGCCATAACCTCAACCCTGGGGGAGTTTGCAAAGGACTGGATTGCTTTCAAGACACGTTCCGCATATCTTCATTATCTATCGTCATTGCCTCTGTGCTTGTCTTCATCTGTTACCAACATGTATGGAAGAAGCGAGGTATTATCGTTTAGCTTTAAACGCATATTGCATAAATAAATTATTTGGACTACACACACTCTATCACTCATTGGCGACATCGTCGCCTCCATCGCCTCTTTTACCATTTTTCTTGCCAGAAGCCTTTTGCTTGGCGTGAAACTTGCTCATTTTGATTTTGGCTTGTTGCTCGGCAGCGTCCATGGTGTTCATCAACAGCATGATTTCTTCCTTCTCTGTAGGAAACTCGTCGAGCTTCTTGTCGGGGTGAACTTCTCTCTCGATTGTCTGGAATCTTTGAACATCGTACTGGGTAGCGATGGTGATGGCCTTGCCGGCTCTGCCAGCTCTGGCAGTTCTACCAACTCTGTGGACATACTCTGCAGCATTCTCTGGAACAGATAAATTGATGACAACATCTACTCTTGGAATGTCCAGACCTCTGGCGGCCACGTTTGTGGCAACAAGAATGTTTTTACGACCAGCCTTAAATTTGTTGAGCGCCTCAAGACGAGAGTTTTGTGACATGCTACCGTTGATAGGAATCGCACTCAGTCCAAGAACTTCGAGAAGGAATGGAATTCTCATACCCTCATCTTTAGTGCTCACAAAAACGATTACCGACTTGCCAGCAAACTCATTGAGTAAGTACACGAGCGTAGCATCCTTGTGCTTGAACGGTACAAACAGGTAATACTCGAGAAGAGTATCGACAGTTGTAATCTTGTTGGAGACAGATACACGCACTGGGTTGGACAGCGATGCTCTTTCAAGTTGGTCGACCTCACGGGAGGGAGTGGCACTGAAGAGGTATGTACGTCTGTCTCTTGGAATGACTTGCAGGATTCGGTTGATAGGTTCCTTAAAGTCCATATCCAATAGTCTGTCTGCCTCATCCAAAACCAGATATTTGAGTGTCTTGAGAGAAAATCCTTTCGTTCTCTCCAAATGATCCAAAAGTCTTCCTGGAGTGGCCACCACCACATGTGGTTTCCTGCTCAGAGCCAAACTCTGTTGCATATGGTCTTCACCGCCAATAATGACAGCACACTTGACGCCCATTCCACTACCCAGTGCCTGAAACTGCTGAGAGATCTGGTGAGCCAGTTCTCGGGTTGGCACCAACACACAGCAAAACAGAGGAGATGGGTTCTCGTAAAGAGCCTGCAGAACCGGCAAAGCAAAGGCAGCAGTCTTTCCTGAACCAGTGGCAGCAAACCCCATCACGTCTCTTCCCTGTAGAGCGTATGGGATAGATTGTGACTGGATCGGCGTGGGCTTGGAATAGTTCATGGCTTCACATGCTTCGCAAAGCAGTTCGTTGACGCCCAATTCAGCAAACGTCGAAGCATCCTGGTTGGTGGCTGGTTCTTCAGCAGTTGGTTCCTCTGGTTCTTCAACAGAGACCGGTTCCTCAAGTTGAGGCTCAGTTTCCAGTTCCTGGTCACTGGTTTGATCGATAGTCTCCACAGCCTTCTTAACTGCACGCTCCTTTTTCTTGATCTCCGACTTTGACTTGGAATCCGAAGACTTGCCTACTCTGCCATTGGAAACCTTTTTAGTACTTGGCTTCATTGTTGCTGAGATGCGTTTCTAATTTTTTTTTTCACAGACCAACTTTTATCTTTTAAATATTAAGTCTGATTTTCATGATAGTGTCCCAATTTTTTTTTTTTGGGGCACAAATCACGTTCGTTCCAGCTCAATGGAGTCAGATCCATCGTCAGTTTTGATCATTCTAAAGATTCTATTTATCGAATCACTTGGTTAGCTGTGGTAGTTGCAGGGACTTTTGTATTTAAAACCAGATAGCAAATACCATCGTAAATTGGCAGACACTGATGCAATGCCCAGTGGAAACACTCGAGTTTGTACCTTTCGGGTTACTCCCAGTTAAGCTCGCCAAGCTTCACGTTAACAGCAATTACGATGCACTATTCATTTGACGTGCATATCCACGACCCCATAGACATAATTGCATTTTTACGTGTTTAACACACGCAGCCTCCGATTGGATATTTGACGATTGGGTGCGAATGTCCAATGACTCGTCGCTAGCAGAAACAGGCTTTGCCGCCTTGTGTTATCTGACCTCGCATGTGTTTGGCTTCTTGTACCTGACGGTTCTCTTCGTAGCAGCATTCGGGTCAGTTCTCATCCATAAGATACTGCGAAAGGGCTACCCACATCAGACCGAGAACCCAAATGTCTCGCTTTCGTCTCAGGAACGGCGACTGGTCAAGGATTTGTCTTATTACATGTCATTGGCTGGCTACCAGTTGACCGATCAGAGGGTGACAACGAACGACGGGTTTCGAATAGATCTGCAACATCTCATGCAAGCATCATTTCCACGTGAAAGCAGTGGAGGTTTGGCTATTGAGCTTGGCACGTTATCGCCGGATCCTGTCGGCCATCATGACCCTGTTCGAAGTCGGTCTCCGGCGGTGCCAAAGGCAATAAAACCGCCAGTCTTGTTTATTCACGGTCTGATGCAGTCGTCTGCGTCCTTCTGCACTGCTGGAAATGATTCCTTGGCTATCTATATGCTTGAGCAAGGCTATGACGTGTGGCTAGGTAACAACAGATGTGGATTCGTACCTGGCCACGACCAATTCTCAAAGCGCTCGCGTAGAATGTGGGACTGGGACGTCAAGGATATGGCTAAATATGATCTCCCCGCTCTTGTGGACCGCGTTCTTCAAGAAACGGGAGCTGAAAAGGTTGCTCTGATTGCGCATTCTCAGGGCACTGCCGAAGTCTTTTACGGACTTGCCTTTGATCGAGAGCTAGCCGAGAAAATTTCCTGCTTTGTTGCATTATCGCCTGCTGTGTACGCGGGCCCTTTATTAGATCGATGGTTTCTCAAGTTCATAAGATACCTGCCCTACAAGTTTTATGAACTTCTCTTCGGTCAGCATTCATTTCTTGGCATGATGATGATTGCCAGCAAAATTCTTCCACTGCAGGCATACACCTATGCGGGATATGTCATGTTCAATTATATGCTCGGTTGGAATGATGCACTATGGAATCGCCTCTACCGCGACAGAGAATTCATCTTTTCTCCTGTCTATGTGTCAGCGAGACTCATGTATTGGTGGCTGGGTAAAGAAAACTCACTGGCTAGCAATGGATGTATATTTAACGAATCAAAAGATCACTGGTTTGAATCTTGGTGTCCACCTATTGCTTTGGTTTGTCCAGGTCGTGACAACTTGGTTAACCCTGATCGACTAGTAAATCGACTCCAAAGGTATGACTGCCCCAGATATCTGAAGGAGCTTCACATCATCGATGTCCCAGAATATTCTCACCTGGATGTCCTATGGGCAGCAGACGTCGGGTATAGAGTTGGCGGGCCCATGGCCAACTTCATCCAGAAGCATAGTCAGTAGATGACAGACAATTGTATATACAAGATTTATTATGCAGATTATGCAATTTCTTTTAATAAATAGTGGGTGGAACTAGATCTCTATCATGATCTTCCCAGAACTTCCTCATATAGTTGTTCCAGCTCATGAGCGAGCGCTTGAAGTCCAACCATAATCAACTGGTGAGTCAAACCAGGTAATTTATCTCTATGCAAGCCAAACCATTCAACAGGAGGAGTGGCCTCACCCAAATCTCGTAGTGTGGGTGTGTCAATAATGGGTGTGGTTATCGCCTTGTAAGAATAACGCGGTGCCAAAACCACTTTTGTTTCATCAATGCTGATGTCCGAGAGAAGATTGCTAGGTTTCAAAGCATACCGTTCTTGACGCGACTGTAATGCATCTCTGTGGGCAGCAAACATGCTAGAAAGAGTCTGCACAGCGCCTATATTCCATCTCAGGTCGACTCTGCCGCCGAAATGAGATTCGAACTTGAATTCAACCTCCGAGTGACCAATTCTCTGCCATGTCTGCATCTTGACTTCAAAATGAGGAGTCTGTACAATGAGGCCACCTTTTCGACCCTTTACATGCTTCACAAACAACTTCACGTCAAGTCCGGCCTCCGGAATGTTGGCTTTCTTGAGACTCGTGAGTTCAACAATTAATCCGTCCATGCCAAGGTCCAGCTTAGATTCCAACTGTGGTGTTGAATCTGTGACTTCATTCTCAGGAATAATAAGGCCAGACTCTTGCATAGCCTTGAATTGAGAGTATGACGCTCTAGCGTTCCAGATTTCGACGCCGAAAACATTACTAGATTCAGCAAAGGAACGCGGGAACACATAAAATGTGAAAGTAGATACCTCCACTTTCATGGCAGAAACGATATTCGCAAGAATATTGGTGAGAGCGGGATCCAAACTCCTTTGCAGACTACGCTGGTCAACTCCCATTGACTTCATGTGCGCTTTCATTGAGTCAGTGTTATGCTTTCTCATTCTTGCTAGCAAGACATAGACGTCGTACAAGTACGAAGCAGCCAAATCAGTTGCATACAGCCTTGCTTCTCCAAGATACAGTGCAATGTCTAGGGTCTCACGAAGTCTGTTTCCACGATGGTGCCTGTTTGACATTGTCAAGGAAATGCTCTTGAGATAAATGACTAAGAAATCATGATAATCCAGTCCCAAGCGAGTCTCCAAATCATTGAAACCTAATAGAACATCCACACGTGGCATGGCATTCGAGCCCTGAACAAGGGCATCGGTTGATTTGGTTGATGTCAAATCACTTTTCCATTCAATGGAAGTGGACATCTGTGCGCCAGAAAGTCTGGCCGCCCCTGATAAGCGACCCCTACAATTGAGCGACACAGATCTCATGCATATTTTGAGAATTTGCCTCCAGGATGACGTTTTCTGCGCAAGGATGTCAAGCTCATCCAAAACAAAGTCTGCAATGCCAATGCCCTGTCCCATATCCAGTTTCGCCTTCACATTACTCAGTTGCCCTTCCACATACCACGCGACGGCAATAGTGGTCATAGACTTTTGATATCTGTCTACCAACTTCTCTTCAGTCTGGATGGATGGCTTACTGGAGTAAACAGAGTAAGGACGCCAAACCGACCTGAAAATCTCCAAATCATCGAGTTGCTGCATATTAACTTCTGCATAGATGTCTGAGACACGGCCAGTCACGTATATGATTGATCTTCTTGTCACAATCATATCCACGTTAGAAATCTCAAGCAGACCAGAGGTGATGCGAGAGTAAACATGCTGCAGAGATATTCTCGTATTCCTCAGTCTCAAAGACACTGGATATGATCGTTTACCAGCATCCGTCTGCATGGAATTGACGATCAGTGATAGGCTGTCATAGGAAATTGAAGCAGCAATTCGAGTATCATCTCCACAGGTTAGTATCACCTCTTGTCGGCCAAAAACTAGCGCGGCGAATAGCTTCATATTGACATTGAACTTTGAGTTCGTACCAAAGGGGGCACCAGCCACTCCAGCCTCTTTCGACCCCGATGAAGATGACGTAGTGGTAGAGAACGAGCTCATGCGCGATGGGCGCCGAGCCAGTCTGACACTATCATTCTCCATTTTGTTCATTTTGACTTTAACAGCATTGTACATTTTAACCAACACAGGCACAACGACAGGTTCAATTGTGTTGCTTGTGGAGCCAATATCAATCTGTAAAAGTAGAGAATCTTGCTCGTCCTTATTGAACAGGTACTCTCCCGCAACAGCGATAGTTGGTGATTGCAACTTCAGCGCATGATTGTCAGCGACACCGTTATCTCGTAAGTAGAGAAAGGCCGCGTCAAAATGAATGTGCAGAGTGCAACATTTCAAAAATTTCAGCTCAAGAGGCTCGTCAACGGGCGCAACTGATACTGAGTCTTCGATAGGAATGGCCGGTTGATAACCTTGGCCTGCGTCAATGTGATCTATCGAGTCAATAAGCTCAAATGCGACATTAACTATGCTGGGTTCAAGAGCAAGCACCAGTGATTGACCCGTCAGATCAATGGCCATTCTGGACTCCTTGAAAACAGCCTTCAGCGATACAGAAGGCAGGAATGCAGTATTGGATTGAGAAGGAAGCACCTTCCCAGGATAAATATCCGGACTGCTAGCAGGTGCCAGATAAAAACCAAGTAGGTGAATGTCAGATGAAAGATTTTCAAGCACCACATTCAGTGATTCGTATCCTGCTGTAATACCTGGAATCGACGATAAATTTTCTGAAACCATTGAAACTGGGTCAAATAGCCAAGCGATAGAAACGTCTGCAATAGACACTTTACAGTTAAGCCGCTGCAGCAGTTGTTCTATAGATTGACACGGCTTCTCCTTCAAAACTTCTTCGCTGGATACCTGCTGACGCCTAGGAAAATCAACATCCGATGCTTCACGAAGGGCAAGACTAGCAATTCCACGCTCCTTTTCCAACTCCTTCAGGAGCGCAACATAGCCAATGAACTTGGAAAGCACTTTAGGGGTCACCAAAACCCTTGTCTGTGATGAGTTCAACCCTAGTTCATGAGGCATACCTTCACCACCCTGAATACACATCACATTTAGGTTGCTCGAAAAGACTTCCTCTAAAGTTGAGGCACCCCATCTTGACAACATCGACATACTCATAGTGCCAACATCTAGATCCCAGGAGCATTGTTTCTTTTTCAATCCAGAACCGTAGTCAGCATTTGTCAGCTTTTGAACCAAGTGATCAAATGATAAAATAATTTCATCCTTCTCGACAACGATGACAAAAGCTAACCGTCCAAGTTCAAGATAAGTATCAAATATCATCTCAGAGTTCAAATCTGGACGGTCAGTCGATTGCTCAGAACTTGGAACTAGTAGATCTGACAGTTTACTCTCCAGAACAACTCTTTTGTTCTCCAGTAGAAGTTTAACAGTATTGGTCTGTTCCAGAATTGCAGGAAGTTCTTCGTAAATTAGACGAACATCTTCAGATTTAAGTTCCACAGATTCGAGCGAGGTACACATTCTAGCAGCAGGAGAACGCTTGGTCGGAGCATTGTGGCTTAGGACTACTTGACCACTAGCCGCAAGACCACCAAATAGTACACTGGCCATATCTTTTTGGCTGGATACCAACTGCAACAAATTGCTCTCGCAAGCAATGAAAACATCAAGCGCTTCAGCATGAAACAAGTCTAGCGAAAATGAATGCAATTGGCAAGATGTCAAAAACGGTCTAAGAAGCTCCACAGTTATCTGGCAAGTTTCATTCCTGACGTGCAGAGACCACTGTTTGTGGGTAGTAGACTCACCGACACTCACGTTGCCAGACACTTCAACGAGGGGTGTCTGTCTGGTATGGGACTTGAGGTTGAGAGATGCAATGTCATCAACAATATCTTCCGCAAATTCCAATATCTCCCCAGCTTCGCCTACGTTCACAAAAATTACTTTCGTAACGAACGTTGCAAAGGTGTCGGTGTTTCCTGACGTGGAAGTAATTGTGAAAGAAAGCTCTTGCAGGCTCACGAATGCTAGCGCGTGATCTGCCATTTGTTGCTCTCTATGCAAGCTAACGTGGAAGTATTGCAAACGAGAGAGAAAAGAAACAGAACACCTCTCATCTAAAAGTATGGAGGAGCTGAGTGACGCCAGTCTGACAGAAAGTACTCCATAGTCAGCACGGAGATCGAACTTAATTTCGGGGAGAAAGAAGTTTGCCTGCAGTAGAATTGATTTGTCATTCTGCTTACCAGGCTCGTTCTTCTCAGGGGCTCCTTCCTTTTTCGCTTCAGCATGCTGATGGGCAGGTGGGTGAGCACAAAGGAGTGCCTTTATCAAGGCAGCAGAAAAATCGACTCTAGTGTCGCCAAGAACTAATGTAACACCGATTCGTGTCGCTTCTTCTCGCTTCTGCGCACCTATCTCTAAGATTAACTTGGTCCTGCCGATCTCAATTACATCGCTGTTATTCGAGTGGACAATATTCAAGTTAATGGCATCAAGTTGAAGCATCACTTCTATTTTCGAACGCATAATCTCTTCTGCGAGCGTTGCAGGTTTGAAAACACGATGAAAAATATACTTCTGAGCGACATTTGAGATTTCCCAGGCTCTCCATGCTGAAAATACAGACACAACCTGGCTCTGTGCATTTTTCGGAACCGTATAATTGTTTGTCAGCGTAGCCTGATTTTGCGCGTATCTTACAGAGGCATTTAACGAATGGTAAATGTGACGAAGCTTTACCAAAATTTTCCAAGAATCGTTACTTCGAATATGGTTAACATTTTGAATGATGTTCGCTCGCTTTGTTAATGTAGGAGGCTCACCGACATTATAAAGAACACCTGCCATCGACAATCTATAAACGGCATCCGCTGTTCTCTGTCGACTGGTATTTTCAAAATCCAGGTCAAGGTTACTATAGGAACGGATCTGTCTGTCTAAGAAACACACAACCCATTCCAAATCGCTCGCCTGTGCAATGGCATCAATACTTCTCAACTGCAGATAGCCGCAAGTTTCTTCCGACTTGTTTAGCCAGGCAGTACAATCAGATATCTGGAAGGTAACGGGCATTGAACGAAACGAACCATGATTGTCTGGATTAAGACCAACTTCTAAGAGCCCGGCATCAGCATGCATAGTGGTCCTACTAACAATAGCAGGCTCCTCCATGAACTCTGCAACAGACTGGCTCTGCTGAACAGATGCACTTCTAATCGCTAAATTCAAATCGACAGCATGCAAATATACCGCACCATCATTCTGTAGCTCAAAATGCTTAACGTTAAACTCCGGAAAAACCACCCGCAGTTCAACTGTCTTCTTTTGACCTACAGAAATCCTCTCAAGTTCCTCAAAAAGTTCAAACTGCAGCTCGTCCAGAGTTGTCTCTATAGATTTATGCTGCAGCCCAGAGAACAGATGGTGAAGAACACGAATGAGGTCAGGGGTTAAAGAAATATTGATAGGGCCAAACTGGATGACAAACGAGTCGACCATTCCCACGTCTTCAATCTGCACTGGCACAGCTTGAGACAGGTCTCTAACTGTACCCGCAGTGCTAATGGACAGAGAGCGCCTTCTGTAGCCATTTGACTGTCGCACCAAATGATGTGAGTGTGAATTAAACGGAGGAGGGACGGGAAATATTGCAAGTGACCGTTTCAAATTAGACAGGCGAGGATTCGCTCTTTTCTCGTCTGCCATAAAATCGAGTCGATGAAATGGGGCATCGTGCAAACTAATATGATTCAATTGCTTGTCCCGCTGTATTTCAAATTCTGCTTTTCGTTCAAAGTTTGTAACATAAACAGACGTAATAAACGACGCAGTGGTGATAGGTTCCTTGTTTTCCTCAAAAATCATAGCGAGGACTGAGATTTCAGGTATTGAAATACTCGTCTTTTTCGAATAGTTATCTGTAGCAAGATCAAATGAAGATATGTTCAGTGGTCCTGCATTTGCCTCGATGAGACCAGGGCCCTCATGGAGCTTCATTTTCAGCATAGCAAGTCGCACAGATAGCTGCGTGATATCATGAAGTTCAGGTTCCGGAATGTTCATAGAGTTTTCCACATCTTTAAATCCAAACGCAATTGACATTCCCACATTTAGCCAGAGATTCAAGATCGATACATGCGAATCCAGCACGATCTCGCCGATATCAAAATCCCATTTGCAAAAGTAGGTTGGCTCAGTGGGAGGCAATCCAAAAAGTCTATTGCCCCTGACTACAATTCCATCAATGAGCAGGTCGGCATTTTGATGAGTTTGAACTTCATTTGGTTTGGCAAATGCATCCACAACGAGAGGAGACTCGAACACACCAGAACACCCGTATCCCTTGAATGGAGAAATATTCGCCTGGATGTCCATATAATAGTTAGTAAAGCGCAGGTCGACATCAAAATGATCTGTGAACAACTTCAAGCAGGTGTTTCCATTGTATAAGTTTCCAGGGAGAATGAGCGCGGCATTGTCGATTATACACTGCAACTGGACGTCAGTATCATTATCAGAACGAGCAGTTGTAAATGTAGTGTTATGCGCTCTGGGACTAACACCATACTCTTCAACAGTCTGAAAATGAACGTTCTCACCAAAATAGTTCTCCCTAACTCTCATCAAATAGCGCAAAGCAAAACCGTACGCGATTAGACTCACCTCGGAGGCATCAGCGGCGATTTTCAAGACATCAACCATACCCTGTCTGATTGCTGTCGAGATGGTATATTCCATATCAATATTCAAGTGATGAGCGACACCAATTTCCTGTTCCAGGAGAAATGCATGGAGTGAATGCCAAGGAGGAGCGAGGATTTTCAAGCCAAAGCAAGGGGTATTCAGATTGATATCAATAGTACGCTTAATGAAAAAGACCTCGTCCATGGGAACAGCGACCGTGATATCCAGTCTTTCTCCACCAAAGCAGAGGTAAAGATTCTCATCAAGGTCGGTGGGAGAGTTAATCAGATTCGCTTCATTCAGGTTCAATAATAACCGCCAGTTTTCAATATTCCACTTAAGCTCGTACTTGGCAGGAGTGAACAAATCGTACGGAACAGGCTCACCATCTGAAAAGTCCGTGAAAAGGTCTGACACCAGTGACACATGTTCACGTAAAAGAAACATCTCGGTGTCTGACGAACGGACATCAATCCGATAAGTTTGTAAGCCATTCCACTTTAAAGGCATTTCAACCGCTACATCAATATGCATGGACGATGCTTGTAGAAGTAGATCGTGGTTGATGGAAGTGCGAATCTCTGGGTTCCGAAAATCAAGCTTCAGAGAATTGGTCCACCCCTTTTCTGATTGGGCTTCCATAGCAGCTTCGAAAAGTATATTAGAATTTTGAGTGGCTTTCAGCTCGATCCATCCATAGGGACGCGTATCAGACGATATTTTCTCTTCTGCGAGTTTCTCGTAAAAGTCCCTGTCTTTACTAACCTCTCTTGTAGGTATTTGGATAATACAGTCCTTCTGAAAAATAACAAACATCTCGAATTTCTGATGCTGTCTGAGAGTGCCAAGCTCCTTTCGAGAGCTAAAGGTTTGATCTCTGCAGAGCCGAGGGACTAGCATCGACTGCAGGGGGAGACGCTGGCGATCAGCCCACGGTCCGTAATGAATAGTGGCACTTTCAATAAACTCAAGGTCAAGACCCCACTTTGGAGGTTCGCGGCCAAGGTTGCTCGTATCGTAGGCTCCTGGTACATCGTAAAAGTACGTCAGATCCATCCACTGGGCCTCAGCGATGGTAGAACTCTTTGCATACTCTTCTGGAATCTTGTCCGAGTAGGCCACCTTATCAGCATCGAGATCAAGATTAACGTCCGAATCCTGATACTGCGCGAGTCCCCGCCATTTTGAAGATCCTACAGAGTGTAGATCCGTGGTAGGTCTAAAAAAATGCTTACGCAGAAATGCAGGGATAAGTGGACTCCACCATGGAAAAGATTTTGTATCTTGTTTACGCCTTAGATGCGTACGCGCTCCAGACATTGATGTGTTTTCATTATAATCAACGTTAGGTCGCAGTTCGAAGCGAGGATTATGAAGCTTGGCAGAGAACACCATCTTGTACTCATCGATATCAGCATAAGTAGCAGAAGCAACATCGATGTTGCATGTGCTACCGCCGAAATGCAAAATCATCAGGCAAGGTGTTTCTTTATTGCCCATGACGAGGGATCCTTTGCTGCACTTGATGAAAACTGGAAGAATCTCCAGCATTGAAAACGCTGCACCTGCTGTACCGGATATCTCAGACTTTTCTTGAAACTCGGCACTTGATTCTGTCAGTGTTGAGGTGTGCTCCTTTTCGTCTGACTTTCTGGATCCATCAGGGTTCAGCTGCTTGTCGAGCATCTCTTCCATTGCTTGGTAGGCAGGTGTCCGGTTATAAATAAACCACTCGAACCCCGAGACATCCAGGGCCAATCGAGGTTGGCCAGAGGATTTCCCGCTGCCTTCTCTAGACGTTTTGGACGGATGCAAAAGCCAGTATCTCCATGTGAAGGAACCTTCCAATATACTGATGGCCTCATTGGACGAGATATACGTCAGGTTCTTGAAGAACAAACGACCACCGAGCAGTGACAACTGGACCGACTGGACTTTGAAAACTGCGTGGAACTTCTTCCATATCAAGTACTTGATTAGCAGCGACGTGAGCGAGCCGAATGCTCTGCTCAGAAAGAGGACAATAAATAAAACAGCAAAAAATGCAAGGACAAAGTCAATGACAAACAGCCACGAAAACGGCTTCACGCCATTATCGAATAGCGAGCTAACGGTCGACGATGCCAGTAGGCCCATTTGGAATCTCCACTGAGTCGCCAGGTAGCCTTGAAGATGGATCAACTACAAAGAAGTAGCTGCTGGGGGTTAGTCGTTGCCTAGAAAAAACAAAACTCCAATTTAAAACCCAATTTACTTACCGTTCTCTTTGTCTGTTTCGTTAGCTTGCTCGTTGTCGTTGGTCAATCTGCCCCGTTCCAAAACACACTGGCCCCCCGTAATCCACCTCCGCTCCCATCAACGCCCATCTCCCCTATAATTAGCCAACTGAACGTTGCACTACTGACCCCACTAGTGACCTCATCTTTTGAATCAATCTCCATTCTGCAACAACGCATTTGGCATCCAAATGTACTCGCCGACTGCGGATTTGGAACTGCTCTTTGCAGATTCCGCAAACCTGGCGAGTCTTGAAAGCGTCCAGAGTGCCCTTCAGAACCACATTCGTAGCCTGCGACAGTCGTTACAGGCGCCTCCAGATGATACCAAAGAGGCGGACGAAACGAACGCTGTAAGGCGAGTGCAGTCGTCGAATGGCGAGCTTGAAAACATGATGAAGACGATCCTCGACCTGCGGAAACGAGCACAATCGACAGGCTCGTCCATTTCTCACATGACTTCAGACATTCAGCGTCTCGACAGAACAAAAAACAATCTAATTCAGTCCATTACAATCATAAAGAGACTGCAAATGCTTGCTTCAGCGTTTGATCAGTTGGATAGACTGCTGTTGCGGAGACAGTACCAGGAGCTGTCCCAGACGCTGCCGGCCGTGCTGGAACTCATGAGCCACTTCAAGTCGTTTCGGAGTATTCCTCAAATCGCCGCATTAAACAAACAAGTGGCTAACTTCCAGCCAAAAGTGGCTGATCAGATTCTTCAAGACTTTGCGGCAACCTGTGCTGCACTCAATAATGCCTCCAGTGCTAATGCGAGCACCGTCGTGACAGCCGACAATCTCGTATCTGCTTGCCATGTTCTAGATACTCTCCAGGGAGACTACAAAAACCAGCTACTGGCGTGGTACTGCAATGCTCAATTAAGAGAATATCGATCTATCTTCAAGAACTCAGATGAGGCTGGCTCCTTGGAAAACATTTCTCGGAGATACGCATACGGCAAGCGCCTACTGAAGCATCATATTCAGGACTTTGAAAAGCTATTCTCTTCTGACTGGAATGTCAGCGGTAGACTATGTCAGGAGTTTTGTATAACGACTAAACAGGATTTGCAAGTAGTCTTGCAAGCGGAGGGCAAATCTATAACTGTCCAGCTTCTCTTGGAGGCACTCACAGAGACATTGGAGTTTGAAAGTTACATGACCTCTAAGTTTAAAAATGAGGGCGGGTCCATCTCATCGGTATTCATGCCATTTCTCAACATGTGGATCCAACACCAAGACTCAGTCTTGGCTGCCAAGTTTGTCCACTTTAAAGTTCCTCCCCGAACAAGCTCATCCATGCCGCGTGAGGACGGCGAGCCTTCGGAAGAATCAGCAGACATTGTCTTACCGTCATCTGCCGAGCTTTTTGCATACTATCGACAAGTGTTGGTGCAAACAACTAAACTTAGCCGCGGTCCCCCATTACTGGATCTTGCAAATCTATTCAAGAAGTGGCTATTTCGATACTGTTCTGAGATTTTGCGTGCATCTCTCCCCGTGCTTCTTGCTACTGAGGTTGATATGGAGTCTGCATGCATCGTTATCAACACTGCTGATTATTCCGTAACGACTGTTGGACAACTGGAAGAAAGGATTGTTGCACAACTGGAATCCGAGGCACTCAAGGAGCAGGTCAACTTTGAAGATGTCAAGTCAGCATTTCTTGAGGCCATAAACGAAACTATTTCATCCCTGGTGACTAGAGTAGACATTAGCCTTGAACAGTCATGGCGAGAAATGCAGAATATCAACTGGACCAAACTGGAGAGTGTCGGTGACACATCTCCGTATGTTTCTGAAGTCAAAACTGCTGTCACAAGAGTCAGTCGACAAATAATGTCCCATATGGAAAAGGAGCTTTACCACCGCATGCTGTGCGATCGAGTTGTGGAGACTACAATGCAGTCATTCTTGAACTCCATGATAAAATGCCGGCCCATTAGCGAGGTTGCAGCGGAACAAATGCTGCTTGATGTACATGAAATCCAGATGGAGCTTTTGAAACTGTTGCCAGAGTCCGCAAGCTACACCCGACATGTGACCAACGCTGCCAGTAGAGTAGAAAAGATTCTCAAGGTGATTTTGACAACGAGTGATCCTGCGGAAGGACTCGTTCAAAATTATTTCTATCTGATTGGAGACTCATCGACGAAGAATTTTGGCAAGATTCTGGAGCTCAAAGGGATTTTGCAACTGCACCAAGCAAAGTACTTGGAAGTATTCCGATCGCATATGAAGGCCCACGAGAACTTGGAAGAGGACTCAGCGATTATGAGGAATGTACGAATTGGTCCCCTGGTATCTCAGCAGACGACCAAATATGGGCATGCGAAATCGCCATCTACATCCTCAGAGCGGCCCAACAGAGGACTAATATTGACCAAGGAGGGCTTTGAGCGTGGTATAGAGAAGTTTGCCCAGGATACCAAAGTCAACAAACTAAACGAGAATTTCAAGAACTTTGGCAGGCTATTCCGACGTGATGGAGCGCAATCGCCAGGTCAGCTGCGTTAATAGATCCATATTGGCTTCCTTCAACTGTGAAATTAGTTTAATTTTCTCTAAATACTGCTAATTGCTAACCTCTAGTCGCATATCCAATGTAAATAATGCTGTCACGAAACCCATCGGCATTCTTGGCGGTCAGAAGACTGTCTTTGCGGATTCTTGATTTCCGTTGGGCATGCATAGAATAGCTGCATCGATACACTTACCAAAAGGAGCATAAACTAGCGTACAACAAAAGACTCACAGAAAGACGTTAAAAATAAGGTTGGCAGGTACGCCAATTGAAATAGATAAATCAAACCCGTTGGTGTATAAACTAGCTTGATCTGCCTATTCGCAAGTTACTCATTTATTTAAACTATCAAGTCTCCACATAACCCGCAAAAAACGCGACTGGCGCGCAGCTGTCTGCAGAGGCACATAAGGCACGCGTCAAATTCTTTAGCGCGATGGACTACACGTGAGACTTTGTGACTCTGAGTTTGCGGTCGCGGTAGAACCAACATTCCGATGGCAGTCGTTTGAATCGCGCGAGTTCCCGAAATGGAATATTAACTACTACTTTCCAACAAAAAACTCACTATCCAACACCGCTAGCCAAGAGCGAGCCGGGGCACGCAGCGTGACTCCAGAGTCTTTATTCGCGACCTGCGTCATGCAGGAGAAAAAACTGGCTGAAACACGCTGTTGGCGGTCCGCGGTAAGTGAGAAAGCTTGGTCGCGCAGTGGAGAAGTTGGCCCTGACTTGAACGCCATGAAAAGCCCACTATCGTGGAGCGCCCGAGACCCACCACTGTCACGTTAAGGCAGGCTGCCAGAGGGGCAGCCCCAGATAGCGTGCCAGCATGCAAGTTGAGTGTGTCTGATGCTTAAGACTAGCGCCTTGGCCAACCATTCCAAGTCCCAGTTGGGCTTGGAAGCAGCCAAGTCCACCCACTAAGACGCTCGTGGCGCCCGCAAAATGGCCCACGCAGACCCATCCGGACCCATTCCAGTCCCACAAGAGCGACAATCCCCCTGACGCTTCCTAAATAGGAAAGTAAAGGAATGTGGGTTACTTTTTATTCTGCTGTGCCAGTCTGCGGCCGTACCCTCCTCAGGCACAGAAAATCTGAATTCATATACATTGCCGGGAATGCAGTAAACCTGTGGCTTGCTCTTTTATTTACACATTCTTCACATTAAAACCGCATCCTCCTCTCTCTCTCTCCAACTGACAACACTCCTTTTCTCTAATGCTCGGCCTGACTTCAGATCAGCTGCTGGTGCTATTTGACCAGAAGGCCACCGTTTGTTCCCCACAAAAGCTGGAAATCATTGCAAACCAGCCCTTCTCTTACAAGGATGGCGCCATCTTCATAGTCTGCCAGAACATTGTCTTTATCCAGCAGTCCTCGCGAGACTTCTCCTTGTATCAACTCTCTAATTCTCATTTGGAACTCTTGGGCAAATGGCAAGTTCACCGCTCCGCCAAAATCACAGCGGCATGCTTCTACCCTGGTATCTCTTCTCGCTGTTATGTCGCGACCGACGACGGTCTGCTGTTGACCGCAAACATTGCAGAGCCTGGCGCATTGTTTAATACTTCGGTTCAGGTAAAGATCTCCGATTGCATCACCGCCATGTCGTCTTCGCCAACGGGTACTCTCGCCGTGGGCTTCAAGTCTGGAAGACTCTCGCTGTTTTCGGTCAATCCTCGTACTCTCGAGCTCTCGCATCAAGAAACTTATTCGCCAACTGGAAGTACGGATTACTCTGCTGCCACTGTCAAGGGCGACACAAGAATGGTCGATGGCACTGAGCAAATCCATACGCTGGGCTGGTCCCCTTCGTTCACAAAGCTGTTTGTCTGGAAAGGATCTGCGGTTGATCTTTGGAAACTGGTCAAGAAAGACTCGGTTACCCCTGGCGGTTCGAACTTGTCCATGCTTGGTCTCACAAAGATTCGCCGAATTGACAAACCTACTGGCCATTCAAATCCATCTCGCCCGGTTGCTACTTGGGTAGGCGAAACCAAGCTTCTCCATGCCTCCAACCAGGCGTTGGTGCTTGCTGACTTGGAGAACAATGAACTCTTTGTGGCAGCTGTGAAGGCTGAGGTTGCGGGCATTGTATGCTCCGCATCGGAGCAGCCACCTCTAGCTTGGGTGGCAGATTCCGAGGGCGTCATTCAGCTACTAGACATGGATCACTTTAAACGCCAAATGAAAGTAGATTTCAGAGATGCGCTCTCATCCTTTTCTAATGACTCGTTCGCAACTGAGGAATCTGCTCCGGAATCTTCCTATAACGAGTCGTCGATAACTTCCCAAGAATCTACCCCATACGAACCTTCCTCTCATGTCGCAATGTTGCAGGATGAGAGAACAGCTGGTCTAGGCTTGGGTGTTGACCAGAAGACTCAGTACAGCAGGCCCCGTCTGCATGTTGGCACTGACATGGTGAACCGTGAAACTGTAGATCTCAGCTATTATCTGGGCGAAGATTCGGTTGCTGATATGGCGAATCTCTCTGTCAACGATAACTTTGAGGAGTCGCACCAGCCCGTTTCTTCTCTTCAACGCAATAATACCCGTCGCCATGGAATTGCCAGCCCCGAACTGTTCCAAAGCGTCAGCTCATTTAGCAACGAAGCTCGCGAGAAATCGTTCAAACAAAATACCCAGAACGGAGGTCTTCCACAGTCTTTATTCCCAGGTACCATTACTCGCCTGCAAAGTTGGACGTGTGCCGAGTTTGATCCTACTTCACTTTCCCGCGAAGCCTTTCTTCTTCGCTCTCTGCTGGACCCTCATTCCAATATTCGCGATATCTACCAGGTATTGTCAAATCTCCTTAGCAGCAATAATTTTGTCGTGAGATTGCTCCTCCGCGATATCTCCACAGAGGAGATTCTGGCCAATAAGGATATATTGAGTGACAAGCTGGCGCAGTTGCTTCTGCTAATGCATGGCTGCAAACCTGACAGCGGAAAGAGACTGGATATTTCGTCACTGGGAAATGAATATATCGAGCAGAATATTCATCTGGTGGCAGCACTGATGACTTTCAATCAGCATTACTCGGAAGCCGTGACGTTGTACCTCTCTTATTCCTATTATTTGGAAGGTATCATTGTGTCCTTGCTCGGTGATTTAGATTGGCGTCCCATTCTTGGACAATGGGCCGATTTCCATCGCCAGAAGAACGATACACTAACCACTAGGTATCTGAATGATCTTATCCGCGAACTTGGTAAAGCTGACATGCCTCTATTCGAGAACAGAGCCACCGACAAGGAGTTGATTGAGTTTGCCCTCGATCCTCACGGTACTGAGGAAACCAGAACCTGGAGACATGTTGAGAGAGCACTCAGTCATAAGCGATCTGTGAAAAAGCTGCGTAGAAGGCCCACAGAGAAAAGAACTGGACCAGGTGCCGGACCAACTCCAGAAAGCAACCCTGCGCCTCCGGTCCCAGCAGATATTCATTCTTCTTCCCAGTTTGATACCGACATTTCATCTACCGTCAACTCATCCCTATGGAAGTACATTTCCACTTCTAATCACACCAATCCTGTTATTCCTAATTATTCAAGGCGCTATGACAAGAATGGTATTCGCCAACCTGCACATTGATTCCGTCAACTTCAAAATCCAAAGACACTGCTGGACACTACTTTTTTGTTCCTTCCTAATTTATTCTTTTGTACTCTATTCAAGTAATGTATAATGACCAACTGTTTTATTAAATATACCAAATATTGACAGCACAGCAAAATGATTATTGCAAAGCACCTGGCACAGTTACTTTCTCCAATCCTTCCGGAAGGTGGAACACATCCCCAAATGTCCTGCCTATCAGCTCATTCGTAATTTTCACCATCTGGTTAATGAGTAACTGAGTTGCTTGAGCGACGCCAGGTACATTCAAATAGATAAAGCCACCGCTACCGGCCAAAACAGCAAACAGTAGTAGCAGGGGATTTTTGAGTACCGCGAGGAACTCGTTCCATCCCAAGATGACGACGAGCAAGATCAACCAAGGAGGAATGTGTGATAATGTTTGAGTAGCCGATCTCTTTGTGTCGATAAAAATCTGGTCGGCCTGGCGAATAAACCGTTCCTTGATGGCATTCAAAGAACTAGCAGATATCCTCTCTTCAAAATCAATATCCCCTTCATCTTCATCTCCAATGTTGACTTCAGGCTTGATTGCAGTACCATCAGCAAGCCTAGCCTTGGCAAAAATAGGCAAAACAGCCAGTGTTTCGTCCTTTGCAACCAAGTATGGCTTCTCAATATCGTCTCTTCCACTAAAGACAACAGGCACACCATTCTTGTACTTGAATTTTGTTTCAAAAATGTCTCTCAGCCGCGAGGCAACAGCGTCTTCTCTAAGCAGTTCTCTGAGTCTGGCATCAAAGGCAATCCAAGCACTGCGTTTTGCACCTTCATATCCTCCTAGGAATTCAAGTTCGTCTTTCTTTGAGACAATTTCCTTCTTCTCTATTTCGTGGAACTGTTGCAAGACCCTATCCCATGTGTTTTCATCTGGAAGGGAAAATTCCTTCGAAAGTACTTCATTGAGATCTTCTGACACTTTCTTACCAGCACGATTGTTCAAACGAGCAAGTTCTTTTTCCTTGAGCAGAGTGGAAGAAGCGTTGAGGTCCTTCTTTAAAGCAGCCAGCTCTGTCGTTTGAAAATGCATGCTGGCATCATCTCCCATCGAATCAGCGACGGCGTGCTCATTGAAGTACGCCAGTGCTTGCTTCTCACCCTCTTCGATATTGGCACGCAATGAACCAGAATCAGAATGGTGTGATTTTAGTGTCATTTCAAACTTTACAACCGCTGCTTCTCTGAGAGCATGCAACTGCGCAACATAAAAGTTGTCAATAAGAGTAGAGTTGAGCTGTGAGATAAGCTGCTCGCGACGCTCTTGATAAACTGGCTTGGAATATCTTGAAGCAGTAGTATCAAAATTCCCCATCGCCACAGATCGCAACGCCTTCAAATGAGTACCAAGATCAGCAACAATCTTGGTACCACCAAGCGGGACTGATGTCTTTTCAATTTCTTTCAGAGCCGCATCAAAGAGAGTCATTGACTCGGCAACAATCTCATCACATCTGAACCTTGCTACCAGATCTTGTTGAGTCGGCAAATCCAAATCCTTGTTTTCATCAATGAGCTTCCAAATCTGGCTGGCATAGAGGTTCCAGCCATCAATTGGGATCTTTCGATGATACTCACCTCTCAAAAAGTGCTCAAATTCCTGCTGCAAGTTGTACACGCCCTGCTTAAAGTCCTCGGGAAGCAAAAGCTTGTGAGGCAGAGCTCTGAACTCTACATCGAAAAAGTCAGAGATGCTAGAATCCTTCAGAGCCTCTGGCTTTGAGATATTCTTCCAGTGCTGTTCCAGATCGGCAGTTAGCGTGGCAGCTAGAGAACTAAGTGGGGTGGCACCAATATGGTCTCGAATGACAAACAAAATCATCGACCTCTTGTGGGTCTCAGCAAAAAGAGAGAGATTCACCTCGAAGACGGTCTTCAACAGACCCATGTTGGCTCCCTGGTAGAGACCGACCTGATTCTCCCACATGTTGACCATCAAAACTTCAGATGTTGCGAGAGCAAACAAGGCTGATTTGCGCTCAAACTCTTGGTCTTCTCCGCGTTCACGGCCATCAGTACCTTCAACGTCCAAGACAACCGTGTTTGACAGAACTGGAGTCGCCTCAGGACTTGTAGTTGAAATGTTTACGATGGAATCGGACGACGAAGAGCAGACGTCATCGTCGTTTCCACTCTGAGCACGAGCCAACCATATACCTTTTGTAGTCTGTGCTCTCCGCACTTCGTCCATAACTCCAAACTTTGTACCAAACAGAGCATTCAGCAACGTCGATTTGCCCGTTGACTGGGAGCCAAACACAGCTACAACGTGGTAGTCGTAACCATTGTTGATAATCCCTTGGTCGCGGAAATACGCCGAAGCATCGTGATAGGCCTTGTTTTCATCGATAATCTGACACGTAGGCTCCATTGTTGGTGGAGTCGTGTATTGTAGCGCTGGGTTGTTGAACAATTCCGGGGTTGGGGCGCTGTTTTGACGGGGGAGATGCTTTCTCAAGTGATGGTGTCCCGCATGTGAAATGCCTCGCCGCGGAAATGTTAGTAGAGGGTTTGAGAGCGAACAAACGACCCCGGCTGCCGAAGTGCGTGCAAGAAATGATTTCCTCTTGTTGATCCTTTCGTTTGCTCTTCATTTTCTCCATATCTATTACGTACTGGCCCTGGTGATGGTTTGAGCCTCATCCTCGGCGTAGTTCTGCCTCAGAGCGCTGAGAAGCCCTGCTACAGTCGAAATACACTCCATTGGGGAAAGTCTTCTCATGCAGATACTGGCTATTAATAAAGTAAACTAAAGAATGCTACAGAGTATACAGAATTAGGTTTAAATGTCAGTTATCTATAGGTTGTCTAATTTGAGCTGGAATCGTGGCTACTCAGTGTATAGCCCACACCCAGCATGTGGGAAAGTCCGAGCTTCTCACGCACTCGCGGCGGGAAGTTGAGAGACAGGAACGTAAAACACAAAAAATGAGCAGCTCTGCTGTCGCCTGGCTAAAACGGACGATTTCTTGCGTAGATTAGCGTGATATAGGATAACCTTATGAAGCTCGGTTGGATTGGAGACGTCAGGGGACGACAAAGGAGGGGTGGTGAGGTGAGATCTGCCAAATGGACACAATTGCAACCTAGGAGCGAGTACTCGTTATCACTAGTACTGGTTCCCAAAGGATTGAAACCAGGACTCTGCCCTAGTCGATGCTGAGTGATCTGACAAAACTCTCAATCATAGCTGAATACAATCCAAGCATGTCAAGATGGGTCAGTGATCGAATACTATGCAATTTCTACCAGAGATCCACACTTAGTAATGATCTCGTCGATACATAAGGACGAGACAGCGTGTGGCTGTAGCCTGCAGTTGAAATGGCGTCGCTCCGCTGACCCTGAGTAAACTCGCAGTCAGACAAAAATCGTGTAACGGATGACAGGGTTACGTCCACAGAATTAATGTTGAGCAGTACGAGTACACTTTTTTTATGATCTTTTAATCACTCGGCAAGTGACGCTCTCAAAGCTCTCTCCAGATCTTGAGTGTTGCGGAAGCTCTGAGTCGATGCGGCCGTCGTTGGCTTGGGTGCCTGTGGAGTCGCTGGAGAAGTATATTCACTGACCTTCACACTCTTGCCAGTGGATTCCTCGCCTATCACTGGAGAGTCATTAACATACGAGTAACCCTCTGATGGAGAGAATGTAGGAAGAGAAGTTGCCTCTGCAATTGCGCTGTTGAGCGCAAGACAAGTAGAAAGTAGCCTAGAGCGCACAATCGAATAGATATCTGGCGCCATAATAATGTTCTCACTTATCACGAAATAAACTGCCAAGAGCTGAGTCTCGTCCTTGGAATAACGTCGCTGTTTACGAATGACCCACAAGCCAGGTTCTTTCGCATATGCCAATATGAATTCAATGCCAACCATTTTTTGCAGTCTCTCGTGTAAATCGGCAATGTTCATGTCTGAAAACTGGGTCTGCATTTGAAGGGCCGAGTTGTTTGACGATCTGTCAAAGAACGGCGATTGTGAGAAATAGTCAATCACATTGGACGACCGCAGACCGCCATGCTGCTGAATCCATTCCGGTGACCGCCATTGTACCTCTTCCAAAGGAACTGACATGCTATTTTCACTCTGTATCCTTCGACACTTGCACTTTTCGAGTTGTTCGTTGGAGGGTGTGTCGAACTGAGCTTCCCGACTCCCTATAACCTCAACCATCATAATCTGAGGTGGTGCATAGTAGTTTAAAGAAATGTTACGGAATAAAATTTGCAATAAATTGTAAACCTTTACGTATACTCAGGAGAAAACCGCAGATAACTGTAATGCGTGGCGTTTCGTTGAGGAATTGGAACTGCCCTTCTAGGGGAATCTGAAAGTGAGGATAGAAACTAGGCAGCTATATTAGTGATCCAGTCCATGAATGCATCCATCTTCTTACTGAGATAACTAATAAATGAGCCAAATAGTCCTTCCCGGATAGCTCGGCGGTCGCGGCTCTGGTCTAGAACAGATGACGAGCCGTCCGGTTGTTGAGATGAGGGCTCTACAATCGCAATCGGGCTCATTTGGATCTTGTCAGAATGTCCGAACTTATCTCCACAGTTTGATAGTCCGCTCGCAGGGTTAGCTACGTGCGGTTGAATGGACAAAAACTGCTTTAGGAAAACCTCTCAAGTGATGCGTCACCGCAGGAGTGTCACCGCCAGAGTGTGACTCCGACAAGACTAAAGTGATGCGGAAGTGCAGTCTACATATGAAGGCATACGACCCGTCAGTTTGAGACTGCTCCTGTGTTTACCATAATTGTCTTGCCAGTAGAACACTCTCTGCCCGAGTATCCTAAGTCAACGGCTCGTTTTTAGCTGTGAAGAGATGCTAAACTCTAACCTACTCTTGATCCCGAACAAGGATACCGATAGCTTGTCATCTGACACAGGTGATAGTCACCGATTGACAGATCCATTACCTGAATCAATTGGTGCCGCCGCATATTCAGTGCCGGCCTGGCACTTCATTACTTCCGTAAACTTGAGTTACCAAAATCTTCACAGTATCAGGAACTTGGGGACGATCTGCCCATATCTCAAGATACTAGAGCTGAAATACAATAGTCTGTCCAATTTGGAGGGCATTCCTACGCAATGTCTAATAAGTTTGAACTGCGATGGTAATAAGTTGGATGACAGCACTCAATTGTCGCATATCCAAAACCTGGTTGTTCTTGAAGCGAATGAGAATCTTTTCACTAAAATTCCAGATATACCCCCACAGCTTCTCGTTCTATCTATGAACGAAAATGTTATTGCAAACGCTCACTTTGCAGCAAGTGCATTGATGGTGGTGAGTCTACGGAGCAACTCCATGAATTCCTTCAACACTGATGCACTGGAAAACATCGTGGCCCTGGACGTATCAGACAATAATCTGAAGCAAATTACCGGTCTCAACCCATCATTAGTGTCTTTCCATGCGCGCTCGTCTCATATTTGCCAGTTTGACTGCGGGTTGCTGATGCCAGTACTGCGAAGGCTAGACCTGTCAAACAATCGCATTCAGCATGTTGATTTCAAGCAATTGGTTGCTCTGGAACAAGTAAGTTTAGATCACAATCCTGTTCAAGCTCTACGACATGCGAATCCTGACCTTACAATTCAACAACAGAAGGAACTCTTATTTTTTGAATCAACACCTCAGTCATCATTAAACTGCAGTGTATTCGGCCCAATGTCTTTGAAAGCGGATGCGCTGCGTAATCTATCGCTAAAAGGCTGTGGTATTTTCGAACTGCCAAATCTTGAGACTATGACACCGTACGTTGAATCACTGGACCTATCATTCAACAATCTGAGGAGCATTACGAGCTTGCGAAACCTTGTCAGACTGCAGCAGCTGAGCCTCTATGACAACTGCATTGATAATGAGCACATGATGAAAAATGGTACAATCTTGAGATCTCTTACTAAACTGCAGGTTCTGGATCTCCGCGATAACTTGTTGACATGGTTTTATCCACCTTGTGCTCTATCTGCGAATACCTACAGTATGACGAATATTGATGCTGAGTGGGAAGAGACCGTTAAATCGGCAATGTACTCCAAAAGAGCGTTGGATGTGAAAGTTCGGTACATCAACGACATTGTGAGTCTGGTGCCATCCATTTCGACTCTTGACGGGCAAACAGTGCAGAAACATGGAGTAGAGGGTATAACGGCTAAATTATCACCTTTCAAAAAGAATTGATTAATTGAATATAGAATCTACAAATCATCACCACATTTCACTAAACGATTTTGCGACAATGCGAACTAGTAAGCATAGGGGGTGCGGCTATCGGCCGTTATTTCAGGCAAGATCTCTAACTACGCGCTTTTTGGTAATGACAGTTTCGATATGAAATGGTAAATAAAAATCGCACTTCTTTAGAGCAGCCGCATATGGAAGCTGACTTGAAGGAGAGTAATGATGAGCTTGCCGTTGACTCCCCCTCATCGCGCATCTTGCAACAGAGGATCTTCAGGTCACCAGAACTGATGATCTCTGGCATAGCACTCACCCAGAGCCAAGAATGTGCGAGTCTCGTAGATCTGCCCATCTCGGTGGAAATCGCTATTGATGATGGAGTAACAGATCAGGAGGAGCCGCTCGATATCTCTGAAGTGATGAAAATGGCCACTGAGATCGACCATCAATTATTCATTGTAAAAGAGCCGAAATCTGCACCGCACATATTTACACTGGAATCTGAGATTAATTGGCAGCAATTGGGCTCTGAAGAAAGGGCCTTGTTGTCAAGCCTCAACTCTGTATGGCAAGATCACGAGAATGCTCATTCCCCTGTACCATCCGCTGAGTCGGTGAAAGGATCTGTGGATCATGAAGTCACAAGTTCGAGTGGTGCTGATCAGGCCATCTTCAATTCACCTGATTCTGGCAAGCTCTCACTTCTGAAGTCAGATGAGAGAGATTCTGAGCCAGTCCGCGACAGGCAGAGAGAGAGGTTTATTGCACTTTGCGAAGCTTTCGTCAACAACAAGCTAGATACGTCCCTGGTTGAAAAAATAGCCAAGATATCCCGCGATCTCTCTTTTATTGATCACGAACTAAACTGGGACCACAAGCAGTTTCTGCAGGCAGTAGAGGCCATTATCTTGTCTAATGAGTCTTACGTGATTGTATCTCAGACGTTGACTTTATTGAGCATATTATTGAAAATGCAAAGCAAGACTAATTCATATGCTATTCTTTCCTGTATCGTGAAAGTCTTGGAGTATTGTACTCGCGACTCGGCAAAGATCGTTGGAGATTACCAAAGCAGTGCTTGCATCGTGTATTGTTTCGACAGCCTTCTTGAGTTTTTCATTGTAGAGGACAATTTTATTCCGGATCTAGTTGCCACAATGTGTTCAGTCAGCCTTCGCTACGCGCTGCTAGACGGGAATATTGCACAGACTATATCATCTATTGCAACCCTAAAGAAACTTTCGTTGCGGGCAATAACTGTTCTTGGCCAGCTGTTCAAAATCTACCCAGCAGTACGCAAAGTTGCGGCAGAAGAATTATTGGAGCTGCTACATTCAGGTTCATATCCTCAACTTGATATGCGAATAGGAGCTGAACACTTTTCTGGACTTTCTACGGTAACGTTCCTATTTAGTATGCTCCTTCCTCTGTCCTTCCTTGACGAGAATGACGCTCCGCAACTTTGGGGCACGAAACTGGTCCATGAGATTGTGAATCTGGGGTTATTGTCGAATGCCGACAAAAGAGCTGGCTCAAATGTACTGAAAATTATGATGGAAGATTTGACCAGTAACGAGCGCTTACCCATGGTACCCTTTTTGATTGGCGAGGATGTCTTGCTATCAACTCTGACGGATGAGCTAACAAGCACACTTCAGCTAAATCTCACAATGCACAATCATCGACAAGCAAGGATTATTATTGAAAATTTGACGACTATAGCCCTTCACCTGCTCCAGAATTGTCGGCCTTCAGAGATAAAGCACGAAAGTCTGAAGTCCCTGCGTCTGTCCAATGTTGCCCAGGCTCTTCAACGAGCAGCCGTTACTGTGCCTATAATGTCATCCGTTCCCATGATGATTTCCAGCCAGTTCCTCGGCCAACAGAGCTCACGTACACCTTCTGTTGCTCAAGACCCAGTGTTACCTCTTGAAGAAATTCGTGAAATATACTTGGCCCGAATGAATTTACGGGGCAAAGCTTCCAAGCGATACGAAGATGTGTTTTCCACGCTGGTTGCATGCTTTTGCCAGTCTTCGGACACTCACAGGTCTGTTTCGGTGACTAAAGCCCTTCTACAATCGTTCTCAACGATAATGAAAGTTGATAGGCAGCGTGTTATTACCAATGCTGAGATATCTCAAAAGGCGTTTTCCATTGCTAGGCAGAAGGGAACGAACGCTGTTTCGGCATGGTCATTTTTGTCAGATATGATTGGAGATGCGCAATATTCAAAAAGTGATTTACTCTGCTTGAAGATGAAGAGCGGTACAAGAAATGTGAAGAAAATGGCCCTCGAAGAGACGAGTAGGTCATTTATGAAGTATGGGACAGAAGAGCAATGCAATCTTCTTGTAGCCGTAATCGAACTGAAGGACGATCAGACGCTATCACGTGTAGTCTCTGAAGTTGAGAGATCGATTTGGACTTCATTGTGGCATGTACAAGGCGGTTTAAATGCATCAGAGATGCAGCGACAAGAGTTACGTCTTTCATTGGTGTCTGAGCTCATGTTTCGCGTAGATAAATCTGCTATTCAAAACTCGCTTATCACTAATATGAGAAGCAATTCATTTCGTGCGCTCGCAGCCCGATTTTTTAGTAGGCAAGTGGAAAGATGTCTTAAACCGCTCACTAAAAATGATCTGGTATCTGCTCTCAACTCGATACACCTGGTTACACAAATATCTGTGACAAGCAGTGATTTGTTGGACTACGATCTCCTCATGAGGCTGTTCAAGCACAGTGTTAATGATCTCGGAGTCGTTCAAATTACCCATGAAGCATTCAATTTGGTGTTGGCAATACTGGTGAACTTCTTGGAGCGTGACAAAGTGGTAGGACCGGCTACAGCGATTATTGAAAGGAGACTTAGGCTTGCCTTGTTCAACTCTCGTGCAATAACTATGGCAGGTCTTAGAGACGCAATCTCTTGCATGGTTCTGTGTAGGGGTCTTCTGATTAACGATATGAAGGCTCTTTTGTCCATGATAGAAGGGGACAACGTCGACGAACAGCGAAGGGCTTATTGCATCTTGTTATATGGAAGTTTTGCGTATGCAGGCTTCAAGTATGAGCAATTGGAGATGGAAGCTAAGGAAAGGATTGTGCAGACTTTCCTCTCCTTATGGGAAAACTCCAATGGAAAGGAAAAGTTATTAACTAAGAAGGCTACTTTTCATTGTATCTGCCAACTTTGGCAGGCAGATCCAGGGCTGAATGAAAATCAAAGCATGCATCAAATTATTGAGGACACTATGCTAGGGACCGATAATGAGCTTAAGCTCATGGCCGTTCAAAGTTTTATGGCTCTGTTTGTGAACATCCAGCGGTCTGAAGACATGGGTGATGAAAATCAGTACGGACCTCGCATCATCAACATTGCTCAAAACTGTGTTGGTTCGTATATGAAGCAAATCTGCGAGCTCAGCATATCGCGCAGTAGCTCTGTCAGTCTCGGAGCGTCCCAACTTCTTTGGGTTCTTTCAAATTCTGGAGAGTTTGCTGCCCACGAACTCTTCAATGCCGCCGTGAGTATGGCGTATCACCCCCAGGAGAAGACTCACGCGTTTGGTCAAAGGTTAGTGTTGAGCCTCCTTGACAGGGGTCATCAATTGCCAAACCAAGCTCTTGCAGTAGGACTGTCCAAGGTAATGCACCTTCTAGCAACATATGACAAAGAGGATCTGCTGGGGGTGGGCAAGCGACAGAATCTACTCCTGCTATTGTATGTCAACACAAGCTCAAATGCTGGCGTCTCGAAAGAACGACGTGCATTTTTTGGTAGCATTTTTGCAAGCTATCCTCCTAGAGAGCCAAGGGAGCTGATACACTTTAAGGCAATCGCTCACTATGCATTTGCGATTGGACGTGAGCTATCTCAACTTCCGTTCCACAACGACCACGAAGAAGCGTATTTGAAAGCCCAAGTTAAAACAGCGCTCAAAAACACTACGATACTGGCGGCACAGACTCAGAAGCCGGCAGTCAGGGATGGGAAGCATTATCTGAGAGCTGCCATTTCAGTTCTCGATTGTCTGGCGTCGTGGTTGAACGACACCACGAAAGTGCCAAATGGTATGCTCGTGGACAACGGGGAAGAATTTTTTAAGATGATTGCGACCGCAGAAAGGCGACACTAAGATCATCAAATTGCATCTTGTATTTATTATAGAATATATCTTCTAATAACGCTCCGTCGTTCGATCTAGACTCCTCTACAGGGGATCCCAAAACTGAAATTTTAATTACCAACACGATCTGGAGCATTTTGTTTCAAAATAATATAGAGATGACGACCGCAAAGAGCGAGTGGTCTGACCATTTTGAACTTCAATGCAACTTTGATCTTGACTATGCTCCTCACACCATCAGCAACTGGGTGTCGAAAAAGACTGGGCTGCAAGTCACTCTCCTTCGTCGAGAGTCGCCCTTGGTGAAGGGCTATGTCACTGTAGCTACTGAGAATCATGATGATACCGGAGCAGCACATTCTCTCGAACATCTCATCTTTATGGGCTCGAAGAACTACCCTAAAAATGGCTATCTTGAGAAGCTGAGCACCAGCATGATGAGTGTTCTGAATGCATGGACTGATGTTGATTCCACTGTCTACACGGTAGACACCGCCGGCTGGCAGGGTTTTAAGACACTTCTTCCGGTTTACTTAGACTACATATTCTTCCCCCTCATAACGGAAGATGCATTTCTCACCGAGGTTTATCACATTAACGGAGAAGGCGAAGACCAAGGTGTGCTATACAGTGAGATGGAGGCGAGAGAAAACACACCAGCAGATCTTGAAGATATCCATATTAGACGAAGGGCGTTTCCCTCCTGGTCGGGTTATTCGAAAAGTGAGGGTGGCATTATGGATTCCATTAGGAAATCAACTGTGCATGACGCCAGAAACTTTCATGAAAAGTTCTATCGACCCAACAATGTCAACGTCATTGTTTGTGGAGATGTGGATGTTGATGAGCTTTTGCAAGCTATTGGTGAATTTGATAACAGTCTGCTGTCTATCGGCAGCCTCGATACCCGCCCATTCTCTAAACCTGTTCCGCCATTGGCCTCATCAAGGGGTGTTGTTCCATTCCCAGAGCTTGATGAAAAGTATGGAGAATTCTCTCTCACATTTGAGGGTCCTGCTCATGACAACATTGTGGAGCATATTGCTATGGAGGTCCTCATGCTATACTTGACCACCGAAGGAGCTGGAAAGCTATACAAAGGCATGGTCGATGTAGCGGATGCATTGGCAACAGATATTGGTACCGGAACATATGATTTTCAGAGTTTTGTTTTCAATATTTATTTTTCGGGCACGCCCACGGAAAGACTACACGAGGCCGAGAAACGGGCGCGCGATATCATGAAGGAGGAGGCAAAGTCATTGGATATGAAATACTTGAAGGAGTGCTTAACTAGGTTTCATGATCAGCAGCTTTCTGAAGTAGAAACAGATGTCGATTTCTTTGTGAACCCAATGATAAAGGGATTTGTGAATGGTCCGCGTGATGCATCCTATCTTGCCACCTGGCTGAAGTCGCTTCACCACTTCGAGGTCTTGGACAGCTGGTCAGAAGAGGAATGGAGGCAGCTGTTGCAAACACGTCTTGTTGCGAACCCTTGCATATCTATCTTGATGGAACCCTCGAGCAAATTGTTTGAAGACTTGTCAAAAGAAACTGAGCAACGAATTGAGAATACCAAGAAATCTTTAGGAACTGGAGGACTTGAAGAGAAAGCGACTCGCGTGAAGCAGGCTCTGGTTGCCAATAAGCCAGTCATTGAGGCCTCAGAACTGAGCGCATTCCCCTTTCCTGATCCTGCCGCTGTTAACTTTCGCAAAATCTGCTCTGTGTCAGTAGGACCAAAGGGTCAGAGGGTTTCAGAACCTAGGGAATCGATTGGAAGGGATTTGTTGAAGGATGAGACAGATGTTGATAACGCACCGTTTATTCATTTCGAGCATTTTGCGAGCAGTTTTGCCGTTGTACACCTTTGTTTGAATAGCAGAGTTGTGGACACGGAGCAGCTGCCGTTCTTGAGAGCCTTCTTTTCTAACATTTTTAACTTTGCTATTAGGACAGAGGATGGACAGGAGCTGTCCGTCGAAGAGACTGCCGCGATGCTTGGCCGTGATGCTACTTATTACAGTGCTAGCAGTGCTGCTGGCTTTGAGGATTTGCTCCTTCTCTCAGTAAGAGTGAGATCAGAGAATTACCCAAAGGCTGTGGAGTGGTTTAGTCACCTTGCTAATAACATTGTTCTCAACAAGGAACGGTTTCAGATGCTGGTAGACAAGGAAATAACTTCTTTTGCAGAACAGAAACGAGACGGAGAGGTTGCTTTGTCTGCCGTGTCATCGAGATATATGTTTAGTGAACGCTCCTATGGTCGCACCAGTAACGATATATTTACCTTGGAAGAGCAGTTTGAGGAGCTGATGAACGTTGCGGAGGATGATTTTGAGAAAGTGACGAGTGCTTTTGCTGATATATGGAAAACGCTTTTCAAGCCTGATAACATGAGGATATTTGTGGGCGGGGACCTTGATAAAATTAAGAATCCAGTATCTGAATGGTCTTCGTTTCAACAGTGTTTGGCACCACAGAATCTTCTTCCGACTCCTCGTGAGACGGAAGTACTCTCTCAGGTTGGAAAGAAACTAAGCGGTCATGCATGGGTAGCACCTATCGCGGGTTCTGAATCATCATATGCTCAATTTCGTACCAAGTGCTCTGTAGACTATCACGATGAAGATTACGCTGGCATTGCACTTGCTGCTGAGTGCTTTACGTCTGAAGGTCCGTTGTATATGGGTGTTAGAGGTCGCGGATACGCCTATGGTGTTTATCTTTATCACGACATCGAGACAGGCTCTATTGTTCTGGATCTCTACAAGGCAACAGACCCCTCCAAGGCGTATTCGATATCGGAAGAAATCATTTCTGCGTTTGCTAACGGGGATCAAATGTTTGACGACAGAGCTATTGCTGCAGGCCGTCTGTCAATCGTACAATCGTTTGCTCAACGAGAAGATTATGCCAGCGGAGCGGCTTGGCTGAATTTTGTTAACACAGAGCTCAAAGCTATCGGTGGGGATTTCCGTTCGAAGTTCGTCGCTAAGCTCCAACGTTTTGATGGCGTTTCCCTACAGAAAATTGTTGCTAAATACTTTTTGCCTCTTTTTAATAAGGATACAAGCGTTTCAGTTGCTGTAGGACATCCGTCGAAAATGGAAGTCTTTAGCAGTGACCTGAAGGATATGGGCTACGATGTTGTGGTCGAAGACTTGGTAGATGAGAGCGATGATGATGAGAGTATGGATGAAGACTCTGAGGACGAAGATGATGGTGATAGTCAGGATGATGACGACGATGATGACGACGACGACGACGACGACGACAGCATGGAGACGCGCTAATAGATAATCAATAACTTAGATGAACTGCACCTGGCAGCACCTCACCTTGCAGTATCTCAACAAGCTGCACTTATGCATATGTATTAATACATTCGAATTGAATTTTCAATTGTTACCTATTGTGATGTTGTGCACTGGCTACCACCAGTGCCGTCCATTGTGTCGCAACACCGTAAAGCCCGAGGCAGGGCTATTCGAGCACTACAGAATCCTACTCTACAAGCCTCAAAGGAGCACCCTTGAATCGCTCCTTGTTATTGTTATAGACTTTCGTCAGTTGCTTGACGTAAAGTGCGTGAAAGTGTTCAATATCCTCCTTCGAGGGACCTGGAATGTGAGGAACGTCCAACGGCTCTCCGACAACTACATCCAGTGGACGTCTATACGGAATAATACCAACGTCATAGTTGAAAACACCACGAGCATGCATCAGTGGGACTGTGAAACCGACGGTGTTTTTCATCCAAGTCTGGATCTTGTAGAGAAGTGAACGCTCGTCATTCGTAACTTGGTCGTAGATTTCATTCTCACCAAACCCAATTATTGGAACCAATGAGGCACCATTCTCCAGTGCCAGCTTTACAAAGCCCTTGCGCTTGTTGAGCACCAGATCCATTGCCCCAGGTCTGGCGAGTAGAGACTCTTGGGCACCGCCAACTACAATGCAAATGGACTGGCCCTGTTTCAACAGGGCAGAACAGGATCTGCGCGAGACGGATGCCATACCCAGGGCCATCAAATACTCTCTGTAGAACGGCACCTTAAACTGATTCTGAAGAGTGAGAACCGAGATGGGAACGTTAGGGAAAAGTTTGGACCAGCCACAGCCCTCCGTGCCAATTCCAGCAAAGACACCCATGCCAATGATGCCATGCGGGTGGTATCCAAAAATGTACTTTTTCCCCGTCGGTCTCAATCCTCTGTTTCGCTTGTGCAATCCAAAAATCACCATAAACGCCGCGTACACCCATTCGAGCCACGTAACTGCGGCTTCTTGCACATCTGCTTCATCATCTACCAGTGTCGAATGAGCCGACGAAATGGACAGGGACGGGCTTCTGCTCCCAGCCTCCGAGTTGCTGCTGTCACTGGAGCTGCTATCCAGAGACCGCGACGATCCAGACTGTACCTGCGGCGCAGGAGGAACCGCAAAAGCTGGTTCGAGCGCAACAGTCTTGTGCAGCGTGACAGGGAAGTACTCGGCAAAGTATCTCCAAACTCTCAGGGTGCGAAACCACATGGAGTACCTCCTGGCGACAGAACCGTCGTCGGGCGAGTCATCCCACATGAGATGAACAAAGTAAACAACCATGAGCGGCCACAGCGGTGGCATTGCACAAAACAACATAAAGACCGTCATAAAGGTCGGGATGGAAAAAACGTGCCAAACAACCACCAACATTTGCAGCCGACGTTTCAAGGGAACTTGAACGGGGACAAAACGTATACAGCTATGTTGTGTTGCACGGTGGGGCATTTTATGTGAGCTATCACAGTGTTGACGTGTCCTTTAGTGAGGTCGTTTTTTTAGTTTGAGAAGCACTGCTGCAACGCACAGGTTTTACCCGCTCGAAAGATGAGTGTATGCTTAAGATATGCGATGAGGCGGCGGTTGCTTGCCCAGCAGGTGTGGGGTAGTTTCGTTCCGGGTATCTTGGTGGGGCGCAACAATGTACGAGGGTAAGGGACCGGACAGAGCGATGCCGTGTTTTTTTTAGAGCATTGACATTGACTGAAGCGAGTTTACGTTGAGAGCTCTGACAAAGAGATTTTTGGTATTATCAGAAATGAGCTTTGACACATGCAATTGTGAAATTCTTATTGTATTACTTGTCACATGCTGCAGGGGGAAGGCCGTCGTTAGGACTGACTCTAGTTTGCCCAGAACGTTGAGTGCAGCCAGCGTGCATGCGGCAGGAGCTATTAACGAGACATGCAAATGAATGGCTATTAGTCCTTCAGAGCGCGGGTACAGCGGCAAACTAAATACACTAATGGTGAAACTCTTTGCAAACGAGAAGAACGTAATATCTTTTGTCAAAATTGTGCTGATCATTTAGTTGGGGTTTCGAATAGAGGCTAACGAGAGGGGTCCATGTGCGTGTTCTGAATAGGAGTCGCACACCGGAACTATCTCAGCGGCAGCACGTTGATGGGATATAGTAAAAACAGGGTAAACAAGTCGTTCAGGCGAATTCTCGAGAGACTGCCAAAAAGGGTCAATGTTCCCACCGAGAATCCACATGAAGAAATCAGCTAGACCATAGTGTCTCGCCAGGAGATGGCGGATCATTCTTGGCAAAAGTAATTACCGGTGGAACACTGATCCCAGTGGACTGGATAAATGGGCCCGGGAATGCGCCCAGCTTTGGCAAGTTGCTTATTAGGGGGCTAGTTGGAACAAGATGCAGCTGGAGTAGCAAAAATGCAATTCCCATTACCGATACATGCGTTCTTGGTTGCTTCACACCTCTTCACGAAGGCCAACATCATCTTCAGCAAAATCACGTGATTTTCAAACTCTTCATATCAAAAGTCAAACTTCAAACGTTGTGTGCCTTCTTTAGAAAGGATTCTAGTCCCGCAGTTGACAATGTTGAGAAACCTGAGTCGCCTTCGCGCATTCTCCTCAAAGGCACGAACGGTGCCTGCGCCTACTGCTGCCGTTCCGGACGTGGAGACGTTTCTCAAGAAAATTGGCAGAAGCTCTGACCAACACGCAGACAAAATCGAATCCTGGGAAAAGCTCTTTTCGGCAAGCTCAAGTGAGCTCAAGTCTTTGGGACTAGATGTTCAACCTCGTCGATACATTTTGGCTTGGAGAGAGAGGTTCTTGCAAGGCAGACCGCTCCAGGAGATCAAGGAAGGAAAGAAGAGCTGGGGAGGAGAATACAAGAGAAAGGAGTATCGTGCTCAGTACTTTCAGAAGAACCGATAATCCGAGAGTTGGTTATATATCCCTTAGATGAGGGGTTCTTTTAGATGACTTTCCTCACAGCGCACGTTCCACAGGAGATAACAGCGCAGAAGCATTTGATGAAGACAGAAAACATATTGTAAATAGATTAGTGAAAATCATTAGAATCATGCGAAATACTGCGTTTGAACACTCTCGCAAACAGAGTTTACAGATTTACCGTTATGCCAGTCGAACTCACTTCACGTGAGCCCTGCGTATATTTTCTCAGCGAACAGGCAGCAAGGGTTCAGACCACCACCTCTACGATGGTTGTATATTTCAGTAGGTTTGTGGTCACGCCGCAGGTGTTTCTGAGAACGCCATTGTCGTACGCAATGGTCAATCTGAAGCCTCTCCTCCCCGGCCATGTACTAGTATGTCCTCTGCGTGTGGTGGCTCGCTTCTCGGAACTGACTGCCGAGGAGACGGCCGACTTGTTTCAGGCAGTTCACAAGGTTAGCAAGGTGATAGAATCCATGTACAAGGCGGATGCACTAAACATCACCATCCAGGACGGCGCATTGGCCGGTCAATCAGTTGCTCACGTTCACTGTCACATCATACCCAGACGCCTGAATGACCTGCCCAATGTTGACGAGATTTACAAATTGCTGGATTCTAAAGCAGCTGATCTGAGTGACTACAGAGTACTGCAAGACAACAAAGTGGATGTCGTGTTTGGCCCCGACAGTGAAAGCAGGCCACCACGCACAACCGAAGAAATGTCGGAAGAAGCACAGAAGATAGCATCATTCATAGCTAAAGGGGGCCAATAGAGCATCTAGACAAAGCATTTTTAGCAACATATACAGGACAAGCTACTTACTGGTTTTACCCTCAAGAAGGCTGTCATTTCTCTTGACTTCTGAGACCGACAGTGCAGGAGGAGCCGCTCTCATCTCCTCCAGGGAAACAGGCTGAGCGCTTGCGCGCTCTCTCTCGAGCCTCGATTGCACTTTGCCTAACGCGCGCAAACGACGAGTTCTCACAGCACTCCATTTCAGAACAATCCAGTACAGCTCCCAGTATTTGAACTCTGGCCAGAGTGTATTGGTGAACTCCACAGTGCAGTTCTGACTTGACTCCCAAAGCATAAAGTCAGACAATCGTGTTTCACCCGAAGTTCTGACGAGCATGTCAAGAGGTGGAGACTTGCCAGTGTACAGCTCCTTGACAAAGCTGGCCAAGTGGATATCGCCAACCGGGATCTCTTCTCGCTTGACCTTTTGAACAACCGAGTAAATTGCTTGCGCAATGTCATCGCGAGAAGTATACGCAAAGCAAATGTTGAGGGTTCGCTTGCTGTAATGCTTGGTCTCAGATTCAATCCTGTCAATGAGTTCAATGATATCTGCGGGAATATAGGCACGATTACCCAGGAACTTGACCTTTACACCATAGCGCTGCGACAGCTCATTCTTGACAGGAATGCTTAGCATCTTTTCGCGAACCAGACCGAACAACACTTCAACTTCTTCCTCAGAGCGATTGAAATTCTCGATTGAGAATGCGTAAGTCGAAACGGTGTTCACTCCAATCGAGTAGCAAAGTTCCAAAAGATCAAATAATGTTTCGAAACCAGCCATATGCCCTTGCTTAAGTTCAATATTCTGGCGCTTTGAGAACCGGCGGTTACCGTCCATAATGAACGCGATATGCTCGGGAACAGGACCAGTCGCAAGAACCTTCGCCATGTAATCGCGACTTATCGCATCAAGATATTGGAATATTGAAGATCCAACAGCGGAGACACCGATAATTGATGCTGCCGAAGGAATCAAGGATCGCACGTAAGATGACATCTTCTAGTAGAAAATAGGAAGCAAGGCAGTTGATGAGAGAGTATGGTAATGGCAAAGACGCGGTGCAAACACCACGCAAGTGACGAGTCATTTACCGCAAGTCCAGGCCGAGACCGCGCGATGCGTAACTGACATGAACGCTTAAATTGGTAACGACGTGAGCTGTCATGGCCGCTCAATATGCAAATTGAGTAGTAATAAGAAATGCTCTGCGTATGAGCGGTTGAATCCACATACTTGGCATCATGTAGTGCCGAAGATTAAACAAGGAACAATGTCAGCACAGCAATAGCAGGGTGTGTATTTGAATATGCTCCTCCAATATTGGCTATATATCGCATTCCTATCCTCCATGGGATGTTCATCATAGTTCATACAACTCACCGGGCAATCACGGACGTCCGCTGTCACTATTCCAGTGGATATTCCCCAACTCAAGTGCGTTACAGTGAATGTATCCCACGATCTTAACAAACGGATGGCCAATGTCAAATCTCGTTTCTCTCCATATGCCTTTGGTAGCAGTGAAACCCTAACCCTTCTCAACCTGATACGGCAAGTACAATCTCTCGGCGATGCTGAGCGAAAGGGTATTGGATAAACCATCAATTTCAATTACTGGTGGAAAATGAGTTAGTAGAAGATAAATAGTACGTTTCTGCGGGTGGCTAGAGCTCTAGCGCGTAACGCAATTTGCTCGGCTATGTCGCGACTCCATTGCCAGCATGTATTAGCGGTTATTGATAGTCACAGACACTATTCACAGTACATCAGAAATCTGGAGCAAGGCTATCATCAGAAATATCTCAACTCAACGGCTTTATTGACTAGATACGTTTTTAATCATGAGCGTCGTAATCAGCGCAGAAAACCAGGGGGACGCCTGCCTCCCAGCAGTGCCTGGGCCCAACAAGGCGCAAGCTCAGCTGGCGTCCGCTGACGTGGAAAAAAAGTCGTTAGGGTGCTTCTCGCAGGGAAAACTCTCAATGACAAGATTTGATCTTCAATATCATTTCTCATCCGCGAGATTTTAATTTACTAGTCTTTCAGCTTGGAGTTGCCCTATGCGTGTGATTTTGGTCGGGCCTAGTAGGAGTTAATATTCCCAAGGGATTTTACAACGAACGCCATCCTCGAAAAATGCCAGAGGTAAGTGAGAAATAGTAAAAGATGGAATATTTCAGAGACGACAGTGTTGCAACGGGATTCCCCTCCGGGATTTCTTCTTATGCTGAAATGTTCATTGCTGGTTCTTTGTTGCGGCGTCTGCTGATGCGCCAGCAGTGACGGGCGGCAGGGACGGTGAAACTAAAGAACACTCGCAGTATCATTTCAAAGTGACATTGCTAGGCTCCGGATGCACTGAAAAGTGTATTATATTCCATTGTGTTTTACTTTCCACCGTGGATATGATTTTGTGGACGTCACTAACCTAGACTCAGAGGACAATTCGTGTGACGACACGCCAAGAAGTCCTTGAGGACGTGCCAGCCATTGAGGAGGGCTTTCCTATGAGAAAATGGTCCATCTCAGTTTGTATGTTGAATCAGAATGGCGATGAGATCCCAGCCACTGTCTTTGACAAGGTGACATACAAATTGCACCCCACGTTTGTTAACCCTACGAGAACAATCAAGAAGCCTCCATTCACCATTGAAGAGCAGGGATGGGGTGAGTTTGATCTTGGAATCTCATTTCACATTATTGACCGTGGTGGAGAGCACTCGATCTCGCATGACCTTAATTTCAGAGATAATGAGTACAAGGTGGATCATGTCATCATGTTCCCTACAAACAAGCCTCAACTTGCCCGTGTGCTGGCTGAGTCTGGCCCGGTCCCTGGTCTCAACTCGGCCGGCGAGAAAAGAAAGATCGAAGATTCTAATGGTGCTACTGCTCCCGCTCCTGTGGCTATCCCGCAGAAGAAGAAGAAGTCCAGAACCTTTGAGAAGGCCTCTATTGACTTGGAAAGGCTTGCAGAGGGTCTCAAGCTGCTGAACGAGGATGACCTGCTTGGTGTCGTTCAGATGGTGACGGACAACAAAACGCCCGATATGTTTATAAAAAATGATGTAGAACAGGGCGAGTTCCACATGGATCTCTCCACCCTGCCAGATCCTCTTCTCAAATCCCTCTGGGATTACGTGAAGAAGAAGGTTGATGTGTAAGTGCAATTGATTTATTAGAATGTGCGTCCTCTTGCCTAAAGACTAAAAATGTAGTTGACAATAAGTAGATGGGGAGAGAAATAATTTGCCGTTTTACCCATGTCGCGCCCGCAGGTTGTGCAGATGTTGCTAAAACACAAATCAAAACCCAATACTTTCTGTACCTTCTGTCCAATCCTTATACCACTGTTACTCAATGCGTCACGTCCCAGAGCCTGAGAGAGCCATCGTAGCAACTTGCAACTATTTTGCCATCAGGAAGAAGGTGAAGATTAGAAACCCGATTTTGTAACGATCCAAAGTTCATCACGACATCACCTTTAAGTGCATCCCAAACTAGACAAGAACCGTCGTCGTGACCGGTAAGTATTACTCTTCCAGACATGGTAAACCTTACAGACGTCGCCGGAGAGGGTGTGCGAGTTTTCAGCTTCAAATTTTGCGCCTGAGGGTTGTATACATTTATTTGGGCGTAGCATCGTAAGTCTAGCAGACGAGTAATACCGTCGGAGCCAGCGACAGCCACTGTGTTTCCTTGAGGGAAGAAACTTATCACGTCAAGTTCTTTAAAATCATTGCCAAAACCATAGGTGAGGGCCGCTCTCGGACACCTTGCGTCCCACACCTTTGCTAGCCGATCAGCTCCACAGCTACCAAACAAGTTGGGGTTGAATGGATGTGCTTCAATGCCATTTATTTCTCCAGAGTGGTCGCTTAGAACAGCAACGGGGTGTGGGTTATTAATATCCCACAATGCAACAGTATTATCACCAGAAGCTGAAAGAAGCTGGCTCGTAAACCCGTCCGGGCTCTTGACCAAAGAGATATCATTGATACTCGCCTTGTGGGTTTTGAGACGAATGAGAGGTGCCTTCTTCTGCAGAGGGGCTGGCCCACTGCCGTTATATGAACTGTCAGCATCATCAGCGTCTTCAGCGATAGCAATGATTTCCACAGCATTATCAAGACCACCTTTAGCTATAAAGTAATCACCGCTGCCGTTCCGCGGTGTTTTGTTTAGCTGGCCGGTTCTGATTTTCATGCCATAGCTAGAGTCATTTGCCAGCGCGTCAATCTTCTCACCAGTCTCTGAATCCCAAACAATAACCATACCATCCTGTCCAATTGATGCCATCACTTCATTGCAGTAGTCCATGTCAAATACTTTCCCCTGGTGACCAGTCAACTTTGCTCGTTCTTTGATCTTTGGCGGGGTAATAGAAGGGAGGTTCGCAGCAGCTCGGTCCAACGTAATGTCGAGAAGCGTATCTCGTCTATGTCTCTTTTCATCGGCGAGACCGTTAATTTGTCCCTTCAAGTAGAGCACTTGATCTGGTTTTGAAGGATGATTAGGGTTACGTGGATGATCAATAGGCCGTCGCATACTAGCCGTCAGGTTGATGGATCTCATGATATCTTGGACAGCTTGCTAACTGTTGTCGCCTTGCAAGAGCTCTCACTATCACGCTAACTCTCGCCAATTGCGGTTTTCGGGGTCAATTGAGGTAGATTTGCCAGCTTGGAGAAGCACTAGTATACAACAGAGGTCAGGTCAGTAGGACTGTGAGGAGAGCCAATCGATATAAAGGGTTCTAAAAGAATAACGACCGCCTTAATAGGAGTCCTTTCTCGATAATGGGAATCTGGGATGTAGCACTGACATGCTCTCCTTTAGCACACACCGATGAGCCTCAAATCACAAATACAGCGCAACAGCGGCGGTAAGGGACACGCAAAGAGCACCTGCACGTCCTAAGGGCTGGTTAACAGAATATTGCGGTTAACTGATCTCAATATAGCACGAGAACAGTGCTGCAGTATATAAAATGTCACATGAGATCTTGGTTGAACATTGCGGTTCTGTGAAGGTATTTACACAGATATTCGCTATCCACCGGGTTAACAACGTCCATTTAGCGCGCAAAGACAGGGAAGCGATAGTGAAAAGACTATTTGAGATGCTGACATTCAAGATCTTTAAAGTACTACTCAGGGAACTGTTTTGATGAAGCCCACTAACGCTCCTGGTGCCATGCGGGCAGCCCAATTGGTCTCAGCACTAGGGTTCCAAACAGCACCTCATCATGGACAATTGAACACCGAAAATACGCATTTATTGAAAGCAGTACTCAGACTATATTACCTAGAAGTTCTAACTTGCATACGCGCCCATGAATTGGACGTGTACCACTTTTCTTTATGTGCCCCCCGTTTTGGCGGGGATGATGCCGCACAAGGCTCTGTTCTTGCAGCTACTCCAGACCCCGCGATAAGACAGATTGCCGCAAAGTTGTCTAAAGTCAGTGCCAAGACTGAGACGAATGAATGTTCTAGGTCCATGAATATCACCAGAAGCTCGGTGAACTGAAAGGGGATTTACATCATTTTCTCAGGTGGCATGACCTTCCCTAAACGATGATAGGTTCTTCACATCCGCCTGACGCCACTGTACTAGTTTAAATCAATCACCGCAAGGTTCGGCACCTTCCCAACCCCACCAAGTGATAGCATTTCGGGTGTGCGTAGTCCACGGCTCCTGACTAGCTAGTTTGTTGATTTTCGTTTGTTGCCGATTTGACAAAGTTTAACGGTTCTCGATTTTGCAGCATTTTGACAAGGAAGAAAAAGCCGCTGCTATCGTAGTTGCATCTAGCCATGCCTCTCCCGCTATATCTTATTGCTGGCCTTGCTATTGGCATTGGAGCAGCAGTTCTGGCCAATCAGGACGAAATAAGAGCATTTATACAGCATCAAAGACTAAAGAGACGACTCCGGAGAGGTCCACGTGGCGACAACAAGTCAAGGGTGGGACCTTCACAACCCAACTTTGCCAGTGACGCCCAAGACCTTGAATTCATATACGCACATCTTGAAAAGGGATATCCTTTGCCCCCTCACATCTCTCCCGAAATCGTGAGAAACAGGTACATTGTCATCAACAAGCAGCTTTATCGCAGCGATGGCACAAACCTGGTGAATATTGACAAGCTTCGATATGCCGCTTCTGCCCCGCCGCGATTTGAGAACGATATTCCAATGACTGAAATGGGTCAAGTGAGGCATCGTCAACGCACAAGAGCTGATTCCGATTATTCTGAAGATTCAACTGTGGGTGATTTATCCAAAAATCAGTATCCTGGCATGTCTGTTGCACACTACTCATCTGGAATGACCACTTCTTCGGTTCCTACGGCTGCGACATCCCTGCGCGAGTACGAAAAAGACATATTTGTAATGTCTTCTGGAGAAGAGTCTGATGTTACCCCTGCTGAAGATCATGAACCGCTAAATCTGCCCTACCGCAGAGCTCGTCGCGGCTCTTTAGAGAGCGAGACTTTTTCTGCTTACAACAGACGGACAAGACAAGAGTACGAGAACAGACCAGAACAGGAGTTGGCTGCCCATGGCCAGTCAGATGACTATTCTGTTGTCGGCTCAGAGTACCGTTTGCACAGTATGAATTCTAACCCTTTCTCAGATTGCTCGTCTTGGGTGGAGGCACCCTCTCTATCGAATGATTCCGGCTTGGATACACCATCTGTTGCTGGGTCGCTTGCTACAGACGTCGAAACTGATGAAGAAGAGGCCCGGACTGCGAGAGAGTCTATCGTGATCAATGATGGCCACAGAATGCTAAACTAAATATTAAAGGTCCATGCAGGGTTGTAATTTATTATTAAAGTTATTTTTTATTTCCTTTCGAACAAGCCGTCTAAATGCTCTCAAGAGAAGGCGTAGATAGTTACGAGAACAGTGTGGGTGTTGCCACCAATTCCATAACAATGCCGAGTGGAATATCTGTACCAGCAGAATATCCCTCAAGTTTTCTTCTTCTTCTTGTAATACAGCTTGTTGATAAGAGCGTTTCTTCCACCTTTCAACTCCTTGTTCCTACTCTTGTTGTATTCAACGTAGGCCATCTCTTCACCTCCTCCCAGAGATGCAAGGGTTCCCTGAGAAGTGGTGGCTCTCGGGGCCTTGCGTTTCATGACATCAGTTCCTCGACCAACAGAATTGTCTGCATCGTCACCAGCTTCGATTCCTGCGGCGTCCTCATTCTGCAACAGAACAGCCTGCAAAAGCTCTCGTCTTTCACGCGCTGATGAGAACGCCAGATTAGGCAGGGACTGAATGCCATGGAGATGTGAAATAACTTTGAAAGCATAACCTTGGTCAACCAGGAAGGCTTGTCTCTTTGTAGAGTAGTACATCTCCTGAGTGTCCTTGGAGACAAGCGAGTAGAAAAATGCGTTGAAACCTTCGTCATTTCTTCTCTTGGCACGCAAAATACGTCCTAATCGTTGAGCCTCCTGTCTTCTTGAACCATAATGTGATGAGATCTGGATCAAACAGGTAGCCTCTGGCAGGTCAATGGATGTATCTCCAACCTTTGACAAAAATATAGTACTCACCTTGTCATTGCTCTGGAAGTTTTTGAGGATATTCATCCTCTCCTGTTGTGGTGTACCGCCATAGATATAGAACTTTTGCAACTTCTTTGCGTATTCTCTGAGCGCATACACATTATCAGAAAACACAATGATCTTGTCACCTCGCTTTTCATGATAGTCAATAAGATATTGACATGCTTGGAACTTGGAGGGATTCATAATGTACAGAAGCATGCGCTTTCTTGAGTTCTCCTTCAAGTACTCCTGATAAAATTCAGCCGTCATAGGACACCAAACCTCAGCACACTGAACATTAGCAATGTGACCCTTCTGGGCGAGATCCATCCAGTTGGCTTCGTACAGCTTTGGACCAATCAAAAAGTTCAAATCGTCAATCTTATCATCCTCTCTCACGAGTGTAGCAGTGAGACCGAGTTTCGCGTGGGCTGCAATAGTACCTACAACACGTCTAAACATGGCAGCAGGTACAACGTGCACTTCGTCAAGAATAATAAAACCCCATTCCCTGGAAGTCAAAAAGTCCATCATTTTCTGAGAGTCATGAGATCGTGAGCCTGTGTTCGCTACCATAGAGTAAGTGGAAACAACAAGACCAGCGTCACCAGAGAACTTCTCCTTCGATTCCGAGGTAAATACGGCAATGTCTTCTGGCTGGATAGTACTCCATTGTAGAAACTGCTGACGCCATTGCATCACAGAAACAGATGATGTGCACAGCACAATGACAGATTTGTGAATTGTACAAGCTGCAGAAATTCCAACCAGAGTTTTACCAGCACCACAAGGGAGAACAATGATTCCCGATCTCGCACGGCCATTACCAAGCATCTTGGAGAGAGCCTTTTCTTGATATGGACGAATCTGCGTGGACGGCTTAAGGACAATATCCAAGTCAGGACTATGGTGGTCATTTCTGAAATCATATTCTTCAAGCACTGGATAATCAATTTCCTGGCAGCGCTGTTTCACGACCGACACAGAAGCCGGTTTGATCTCAAATGAATGCATGGTATCTTCAGCGTCAGCAACATCATCTTCATTTCCAATGATGGACGCGAAAATATCTTCTGTGGTACCTTCGTCGCCCGGAGCTGCTGCAGGGTTCGGATTATCAAGATTGCTGGCAATACCAGACAAGTCAGGGGCGTTGTGAGGAACAGTCTCTTGGAGGAGTTCTTCAGAGCCGTCGACACTCTCGATTCTCTGCGATCCAATTTGAGGATCCTTCAGCAGCATTCTCAGCACATCAGCTTGAGCCGATTCTAGGAAAAGCCTATTCTGCTTCAAAACCAGACGTACTTTACCGTACGAAACTGTACACGCCTGAATAAACTCAATGATAGCCTTTGGAACAGGCACCTTTGACAATCTGCTAAGAACAGCAATGATATCGTTTGTTTCCAGTCCCACAGAAACAGCGGCGTAGAGCGAGTACTGAGTCAGTCGATACTCGTGAATATGAGAGGGGCGAGAAACCGGTTCAGCGATCGTCACCAGGAAATCCTGAGCCTGTTCTGCTAACGGAGAGAAGGACTCCAAAATGATTCTCTTGTCTTCTGGATTAATCCACAGAGGCCTTGCCTGGTGATCAGACTTTAGCCTTAGGTAAGAAAAGTCATTCTTTCCAAAGATCTGCGTAACCTCATCAGGCTGGAAATCACCATCTACACCAGTTATTGTAAACCCGCTGGAAGAGCCTGAAGCGCCGTTAGACGGATTTGCCACAAAACCTGTCGAACAATTGTTGTTGTTCAGCTTGACATGCAGTTTTGGTATTTTTGGTTTGGGGACATCATCATCCCCGCCGGACTCAGAATAAGACGTATTTTCAGTGTCATCTGAGTAATCGTCAAAGTCCTCCTCATAGTCTCGTTTCTGGCCCCGAGTCAGCATCGGGTTTGAACGAGTAGACGAGATCTTATCATATTTACAAACATTTATTGGGCTCGTCACGTGGACACGAGTTAGTGATAAAATTACAGTAGAAAGGTATGGAACTGGTGGTGGAAAAAGCGGTGTGGGAGTGGATATTACACTCGTCAGGTACTCCATGAACATCTAACTATACAACTGTCCAGTATGCTGTATGACAGCACCATGTCACGGTGCGATTACTGGAACATACCGGCAAGCATGTCCTGGAGCATATTGCCGCCTCTAGGAGGAGCAATGCCAAAATAGATGGTTCCGATTCTCGTCAGAGCAGGTTGCATTGCAGGAACCGCTTCCAGGGCTGACGCATATCTAGTTTTGAGTCTACTGAAGAGATCGGCAGCTTTGGTCTGGCACGTGGGCACCAGCAGTTGTAGAAAGTTGAGTAGCTCGCTTCGCGATGCTGCATCATCGTCAAAGACATAGATGGAATCCTTCTGCTCAACAGGCTTGGCAGGGTATTTGCCACTGTTTAGCAACAACGAAAAGAACTCTTCCTCGAGCGCCAAACACTCACGGATGTTCTCAACCGCCAGGTATCCAAGGACACCGCGGCCCAGAAACAAGGGTGCATCTGCACTGTCGTCAGACTCCAGCCACCAGTCAAAGAGCAGCTGTGCTAGTACCTTGGCAGAGTCTCTAGTTCCTTGTAACAGATGTTGCTCGGCTTCGTAGGCCAAATCTGCCTTGGCAAAGATGGTGCCAAGGATATGGTGAAGTTCTCGGTCATTCTTGGACCACGAGACAACTTCCTGAGCAATCTTGGACTTGATGGAGGGTTCACGGGGATCGAATCCCTTGAGGATCTCAGCAACGTAGGCCCTACTCTGAGCATCAACGTCAATACCAGCAGCTTTGTAGGTTGAAATTAAATAGAGAAGAAGATCAGACGCTGATCCCTGTTGGTTGGCCTTTTGCATCAAGAGACAAACTCTGTGAAGTAACTGAATCGCATCGTTGAACTTTTTCTGTCTAAGGTAACGGGCGACAACAGTTCGCGTGGACTGATGAGCCTCATAGAACTGACCAGAAGCAATCTTTTCCTCAGTTCGCTCAATTGTTTTTTCCATTTTTCCAGTGCGCTGTTGACAAGTCAAATAGATTCCGGCGTTGCCCTCGAATGTCTTTCGGCCATTGTCAAACACATGGGGCAGTCCAGCCGCACGCAACCTGAGAAGCAGAGAAGAGACTGCGGAGACGAGGCATAAAAGAATTCAGACTGAATTCATAAGGAAAATGATTGCAATTACACTGTAAGGAATATCTGTCCTTCCTTTGATTGAAGCTCTGCCAAACTTCTGGTCAAGAGCATCTCACGTGACACACATTGCCATTGGATGAGTTAGGAAAGAGCTGAGTAAAACCGATCCATCAAGCGCAATGAGACTTTCTCTGATCTCTCGACAGGCGGCAATTCTGCTGCGTGAGGCTCCTCCCATTTACGCTCGTAAGTCTGCTGCTGCTGATCGGCTGGACGTTACCTTTGCCGACAAGGACTCGGCTCTGGTGCTAGGAACCGTGCCGGCGGGTGAGCCAAAAGTAGTGTTTGAAGAGCCTAGCAAATTCAAGGAGCATGACGGCGCATTGAATAAAATACAAAAAGTGATTGGTCAGCACATCCAAAACTGTCCTCAGTTCAATGCTGAGGCCCAAGCAACCTACGACAAGACCGCATTCATGGCTGTGTTTGACTACAGGAACCCGCCAATGCCACCAAGGATACCAGATGTTGATGACACTCTCGGCATGGTACAAATAGACGAGAATGGCTCAATTAGGGGCACATATGAGCCAAACAACATGTATCGTCTGCTAACGCGGGACGGGTTTATTGAACTCTCGCCATATCTTCACAAGAAGGTAGTTGACGAACTTTCTTGAACAGTAAGAAGCACTTAAAAAGTTTGAAAGAAGCCTCAATCATTTAACTTATGTAGTTAGGCAATAAATATATAAAGACAGGAAGGAATGCTTACAATGAAGACCCTTACATAATCACAGTGAAACATTATCACTTCACATAATCTTCATACACGTTGACCATGTTTGCTTCATGACCCTCTTGATCTTTGCTGGACAACTGATTCAACACCTGGCTCGTGTGCTGAATCAGTTTCATCACAGAGGGAACGGCCGGTCTTGACAAACAAGTTCGCAAAATGTGCTCGTCAACAGCGTCAGCCAGCCTCAACAATTGCGAGCTCTCAAGCATTTCCACCAGAGAGTTTTCGACTGACGGGTCCGGATATGCAACCAAGTTAAAGAGGGTCGAGAAAGTTGACTGTATGTGCTGATTGTCAAAATCTTTCTCATTAAACTGTCTGCCAGAGTATTCGGCTGTGAGATCTCTGCCATAAGCAAGGATCTCAGAGTTTGAAGGAGACGACAAAACATCGACTCCATCATCTGTCATGCTGTTTGATCTGCTTTCCAGCTCTCTCTTCACTAGCTCGACAAACTTTTGACACTTGAGATGAAAGAGTATACGCTGGCCTCCGTCACTAAGAAATGCTTTCGCAAAGGAGCTGCGTATTTTCTTTATCGCCTTGTCAACGTCTCCACTAAGCACCGCATCTCTGATCTCTTTGCGCATTTGGAGACCAAACGGATCGTCTGGGTGTGCTTCATATTCTCTCTTAATTTCAGTGCCTGGCATTGAGTCTGAATCCTGCTTCAAAAACTCCTCGTTAAAGTGCTTTGCCGACTCCACGTAGCCTGACTGATAGAGGTAAGACGCAACAAGAGATCTAACAAACTCCTGCTGATCAAGGAGTGGATATAAATTGTTCACCTTGGATGTGAGATCTCCTTTCTCGCGCCGGACGTACCTGTCCATGTCATATTTAAATGGTTTGCTGCCAAAGTTGGCTCTAATGGCACCGCCAATTTTCATTCCCACACAGGGGTACATTTTGGTAGCATGAACGTTTGAGAATGCAGTTCCTAGTGGCAGGCCATTCTTGGTGTAGAATATTTGTCCGCGGGCAAAGTTGAATCCACATCCGACAAAATCGCCTATCTGAACTTTGGATCCAAAGCTCTTTCCAGCCTCTTGATATGCTTGAGAGCGGCCGTCGTCCGAGAGAAATCCCCAAGTGAAGGGCTCCATTCCAGGCAGCTTTTTGAGTTGAGCCTTCCTGGAGCAAAGACCAATAGAGATGGGCTCAATACCATGAGAAATAACTTCAACTTCATAGTAGTACACTCCGCACTGCGATGGAATGGGGCGGTCCGTTCGCAGACTTACGCAGTCATCCGATCCGCGTTTGTACTCTGCTTCGTAAATGATGGAACAGCCATCCTCTGTATCAACCTGAAGGGCATGCCTGGAATCTGTATCCCACCGGTAAGGTAAAGGATCGACCGAGTCCAAGACTGCACGAAATGGGCCAGGTGCCTTGTTGTCCACGCCACCGACGGAACTATCATTGTCATCTTCCATTTCAGATGATTCAACACTACTTGCCGACATTGACCTGCCTGCAACAGCACGAACAGGGACATCGTGGGAATAGGCAAAGTCACTTGCACTGCTTCGACGGAAAGCTCTGCCCGATAGACCATGATCTTCGGTGGAGGCCTCCTGGTATCTACTGCCAAAGGTATCGTAGGAAGGCAAGTACGACGAGGGAACATCAGTTGCATAGTCACCTCTGGCATCCATAATCGCGGCCGCACGAGTCATGTAAATCTGAGGCAGACGGTAATCCTCTGCGCTGACTGTGGGCTCTATCCTGTCCGAACAGACCGATGAGACAGACGCAGAAAGGTCATTAACGACATTGTTGTTGGTGGTATCCTGGGACGCAGCATGGAGTTGAGATTGGTTCAATGCTGACTTGCCAGTGTCCTTGCTGGACGAAGAGTGCAGTTTCTTTTGCGACAAGATGCGCTGCACACGCTCTCCGTAGGCTGTAGCAACGAGATAGCTGGGGAGATAAGCCTCGTCTTCAGCCGGTACTCCAGACATGGCTGGCGCTTGCTTTCCTATTAGTATAGTTGTTTCCTTTTTAACTACAGAGCTAACAAGGCACGTCGGGGGCTGCTCCAGAGTCTTGATTATGCAAATGAAGAGAGGCAATCGGGGGAAGTGGCCCGTCCCTCCCAGTGGAGAGGAGAGCACTAAGCAGCCTTGAACGCCCTGTTCATGGGTGTTGGGAAGGAGGGTTATGGGAGACTTATTGGAGGGGGTCTCATTTCTCTTCAGTTTAGTTCAAGTATTTTTATATTATTATATAGGGGTCTCTTTTATGTAGTGTTCTCTCTTTCATTGAGTGTTCTCTCGCACGACCAATTCTCTCTCCACCCTCCTTATCCAGTGGCCAGATCTGATAGAGACAATCAAATAAAGACTCAAAATATTAAAATTTCTCATTCGCGTTGAGGATCTTGAGGATCATCTCTATGGATATATACATACTAATAAGTTATAAAAGGATTTCTTGGTGCAGTTGATGCAAGAAGCTGCTCAGTAGCGTGTCTCCAGGTAGGGGTGGGAAAAACCATCTAGTATCTGTAGATGTCAGCCTTGAATGGGCCCTCCTGGTCAATACCAAGGTACTCGGACTGGACTGGCGTCAGCTTGGAAAGCTTGACACCAAGGTGGTCGAGATGGAGACGAGCAACAGCCTCATCCAAGACCTTTGGAAGGACGTGGACACCGACGGTGAAAGGACCAGACTTGGCAAACTCAGTGAACTCGGCTCTGAACTTGTCGTTGTCAGCGTTGAAGAGAGCAATCTGGGCCAGGGTCTGGTTGGTGAAAGAGCAGGACATGACAAAGGAAGAGTGACCAGTGGCACAGCCAAGGTTGACAAGACGGCCCTCAGCAAGCAGAATAATGTGTCTGCCGTTCTTGAGGAGGAAACGGTCAACCTGTGGCTTAATGTTGGAAACCGAAACGGCGTTCTCCTTCAACCAAGCAACGTCAATCTCAATGTCGAAATGGCCAATGTTGCAGACAATGGCGTCATTTGGCATCTGAGAAAAGTGCTCGCCAGTGATGATATCACGGCAGCCGGTGGTGGTGACAAAGATCTGACCAACCTTGGAAGCCTCCTCCATGGTGGTGACCTGGTAACCAGAGACAGCAGCCTGGAGAGCGTTGATGGGGTCAACCTCGGTGACAAGGACACGAGCACCCATGCCGTGGAGTGCCATGGCGCAACCCTTACCGACATCACCGAAACCAGCGACAACAGCGGTCTTACCAGCAATCATGACATCAGTGGCACGCTTGATACCGTCGACAAGAGACTCACGGCAGCCGTAGAGGTTGTCAAACTTGGACTTGGTGACAGAGTCGTTGACGTTGATGGCTGGGACCTTGAGCTTGCCATCCTTCATCATCTTGTAGAGGTGGTGGACACCGGTGGTGGTCTCCTCAGACAGACCGAAGCAGCCCTCGAGCTGCTCTGGGTACTTCTCGTGGACGAGGGAGGTCAAGTCTCCACCGTCGTCGAGAATAAGGTTGAGCTTCTTGCCGTCCTTGAAGGCGTTGAGCTGCTGCTCAATGCACCAGGTGTACTCCTCCTCGGTCTCACCCTTCCAGGCAAAGACTGGGACGCCAGCAGCAGCAATGGCAGCGGCAGCGTGATCCTGGGTGGAGAAAATGTTACAAGAAGACCAGGTAACCTCGGCACCGAGAGCAACCAGAGTCTCAATGAGCACAGCAGTCTGGATGGTCATGTGGAGACAGCCAGCGATTCTGGCACCCTTGAGAGGCTGGGCCTTGGCGAATCTCTTGCGGGTCTCCATAAGACCGGGCATCTCGTTCTCAGCGAGCTCAATCTCCTTTCTGCCAAAGGCAGCAAGCGAGATATCAGCGACTTTGTAGTTCTCAGCAACACCAGACATGATTTATCAAGATTTGGTTGTGTATGTCGTGGAAGGCTCGTTCTTGACAAATTTATATACGAGCTCCTTATTTTTTTTCACCTTGATGGGTGACCACAGGCAGCAGCACGGAGCTCGAAAGCATGTGAAAGGCCGCGTGGAGGCGGGGGAGGTGCGATAAGTAAACAGTTGAGAACAAGAGAGAAAAGAAAAAGTAAAAGTGTAAAATACCAATAGTTTATGGAGCTACTTTGTGATACATTTTTGTTTTCTGTGGAAACCGCTCTGGACGTGTTTGCTTGCAAACACGTGGAACTCTTGGCCGATTTACACGTGCAATGCCAAGTAGCATGTGAAACCTCCTCGACGAGAATGGCCGAGAACGTATTTTGATGTCAATAACAGCTGTTTGGTCAAAAGACGTTTTGTCGCTCAGTTTTTATTAATATTTTCGTCGGCCTTCAATCGACCTTGATCGAGGTGTATATTGTCTTGACAAAGAAGAGCGTGCTCAAGAAGGCCATCGAGCCGGTAAGGAGCGCACAGGCGACACTAATCAGCGCCGAGTAGCCCAGGTACAGTGCAATAGACGTAAAGTCAGTCAGTTTCAGCTTAGTCACAAGGTAGATAAGCGAGTGAATAAAAATGTAAATCGAAGACGATCCTCCAATCATGAATGACCTCCACTGCCAGTTGTAGTTCTCAGCGCACAGCATAAAGTACACCATGAGCACGGTCACGGTGCAGGCAATCATAATCATCAAAAAGAAGCAGATAAACAGGAACCCAAACATGTAGTAGAGTCTGTGGAACCAAAGGGAGTTCATAATGAAGTAGAGCTCGGCAGAGATGGCACAGAACGGCATGATACCGGAAATAAACATTGATGGCAGTAGCTTCAGCGACGAGGGTTGTGGTGGAATCTGTCGCGGAATCTGATTCACGCGAACGGGCAATTGCATACCTCCATGCTTAAATCCAAAAAATGCAGCAGTGATGGAGAATGGTACAGAGAGGAGGAACCAAATCACCACAAGAGCAAGCATTGTTCCAAACGGAACAGCACCGGAAGATTGGGCAAAGATCAAAAGGAAATTCAAGAGAATGACAACCAAAAACGTAACGCCTGGAACAACAGTTGGCGTCAAAATCATATTCAGCTTAAAGGCATTGCCCTCAAAAGTCTTGTAGGTGCGGGCAGAAACGTATCCGCCGACCGAGGAAAAGATGCAGAACAGCACAATCATTGCTGTCGTGAGTGCACCTCTGCTAGAGGGCGACAGAAGACCAAAGGCAGCAAAAACCAGAGTGGCAGACACCATGCAAAACAGCTGAGCACCAGATCCAAGCAGAACAGAAAGTGCCAAACGCTGAGGAGGGCTCCTGAAAACGTCGCCGTGAACCAGCTTCCAACCAGAGTCCTCCTGGATATCGTCCGAGAGGTCAACTTCATTATAAGAGGCGATATCCTTGCGGACGGTTCTCAAAAAGACTGTTGCAACAATCGAAACCAAAATGACCACAGCCACAATAGAGTTGATAATGGTCAGCCAGTGGATCTTGGGGCTCTCGACATGCAAATACCTGTCCCATCTGGTAGCCCATGGAGTCTTGGACTCCGTCCAGTGCACCGAATAGGTAAAAATCACCTCAGTGGAAGCGACAGTATGGTCCAAGTACACAGGTGGTGCAGTCGCATTACAAGTAAAACCTTCGGTAGAGGCCACATTAGTTCTTGAAGATGGAATGACAGAGACGCCAACAACCCTGTACTTGCCGTTCCAGGTCTTGTGGTACTCAACCTCAAGGCTGTAATGGTTGTTGAGGGCGAATTTCAAGTTCTCGTCCTGGTATCCAAGAGGAAAGCCCGGGAAGTAAAGAGTTTCATTCCTGTCAGTTTCTACGCTGATGCCAGCAGGCAGGCCGTCGATGAGCCAGTTCTGCAGAAAGCCCTGCTGGATTCTACGAGTGACAAAGGCCGCGTCCTTGGAGTTGTAGTTGGCCGGCTTTTGGCAGAGCATCTTGCACGGCTCGTCCTGCTTCATGCGAATGTCAAAAGGAGAGTTGTAGATACGATCGCCAAACAGGATGGACCCGAGCGACTCGCCCTGGGGCTTGATGCTGACGCCATTTTCAGGGACACAAAACTTGAAGGCATGGAAATAGTAGTCGTAAGAGACAAGGGAGTAATTGTCGTCTTCGCCGTCGCCGTACGAAGGAGAAGGAGTCAGAGCGTTCACCAAAAGTGGCACCTTTTCACCTTCATCAAAGTCCTTTGGAGCCACGCCGGGCAGATAAAAGGCATGGACGTTGTGAGCCAAGACTAGTAGCCAACTATACAGCAGTATTCTCAACATCTTTTGAAACGTCTAATACCCTTTGTTATACCAAGCCAAAAGTCCACAAAATGATTTCGTTGCCGGGAACTATTAGGAATGATGAGCTGGTGGGGGAAAGAGTTAATGAGCGACGCTCACAGCCTTACGGTCCCAGTTATGGCCACCCCATCAGCTTGTCGCGTTTCGGAAATCGGAGGTGGTGTCGCGTGCAGCGGCCGTGCAGAGGAAGGAAGCGGTGAGTCAGGAGACTAAATTAGTTTACTGAGTTCCGTTGACAACTATTCAATGTCTTAGACCAAGGCTGTTCAAAAATCTCGGTTTGTTTGCCCACGGCGTTCTGCTAACTAGGCGCAAACTCAAAATACTCTTCACATACCGTGAAACCACTGAGTCTTGGCGCGCAGTGACATTGCAAGGTTGGTTGTTGTGGGTGGTTGCGGTACAATTTAACACAAGTCAGGTAGTGGCTTGAGGCAGTGATGGACTAGATATATTCAGGAGTAATGCTTTTTAGTGTTGGCGCTTGTCTACCACAGTACTCGCCTTGAACAGTACCTTGACCATGGTACGGTATATTTATCCGTGTGGGATCTCACGGTTGCCAAGTGCCACCAAGTAGATTTCAGGCAGAAATCACCACAGATAGGGTGTTATGCTGTCCTTTTGAACTCTGACCCCGGCCGTGGACTGCTTCTAGACCGTACCGCGGCCAGTTCCCAGCCCCAGCGCGTAAAAAATTAATAATGGTCAGGAATGAACTACTTTGTATTACTTTTAGCCTTTCCGTACTCACTTACGTTTGTGCCTGAGTTCATCCTGTCGTTACTCAAGTGTCCAACTTGTTGCCATTTGGGTTAGACATTAAACGTGCACCCTGCAGCAAACGCCAGGACAGCAACAAACAAGTAACTGGCACAAAGAAAAGAAATAAATAAAATAGAGAAATAAAAGTTTGTGACAATGTAATCAACAAATCTTAATCGTGGCAACTGACAGACTCTTCCCAGCTGTCATCTGAGAATCCCTGCCCTGAATATTTCACTCCCGCGCCCATCCCATCACATGCCACAAACGAAACAGCTCATTGCCCGACTGCTATCCTCACCAAAACTTTCAACTGCGCGCTCTGCGATTCGACTTGGGCCAAGATGGCGATTCCCGCGTTAGATAATCGGATCCAGGCTCTGGCTGTTGCAACAGATCTTCCTCCAGATTTGGTGAAAACAGCCATTTGCCTGGTGCTTTCTTACCCCTTCTGTGTCATTCTGAAGCGCATTCCTGATGGCTGGAAAGTCTCAAAGCAGCTGTTCTGTGTGGCAATCTCCATGTTCTATCTCACTGGAGTCTTTTCTCTCTACGGAGGACTCATCACACTGTTGGTTTCGTCGCTCTTCACCTTCTTCTTTGCGAGACAGTACAAATCAAGCCCGTTCATGCCCTGGGTTAACTTTCTCTTTGTCATGGGCCATTTATTTGTCAATCACGTATCTGCGCAGATCAAGCCCGATTTCACCCCTAATACGATTGATATCACCAGCACCCAGATGGTGATGGTGATGAAGATTACCTCTTTCGCGTGGTGTGTGGCTGACGGCCAGCACTTTCTGGAATGGAAAAAGACCCACCAGAGTGCTGATGAAGAGGACACTGGTCCGCTGTCTCAGCAACAGAGAGATTCTGCTGTTCTAGAGTACCCTAGCCTTCTCGACTGGCTGGCTTATGTGTTTTTCTTTCCTTCGCTCATGATCGGTCCCGCCTATGATTACGCAGAGTTCTCTAGATGGTTGGACCTGAGTATGTTTGACGAAACAATCAATGATCCAAAGAGAGGAAGAGCAAAGTTCCGTAGAATTCCTCGTTCTGGCTTCCCTTCAATGAAGAAGCTGGCAGAGGGTGTGTTCTGGATCGTCTTTTGGATCAAGCTGACCTCTTATGTCTCCAAAGAGTACAGTCTGTCTGCAAATTTTTACCAAAACCACTCTTTCTTGTATCGCATCTTTTATCTCTACGTACTTGGCTTTTCATACCGACTCAAGTTCTATGGTGCATGGTCAATCTCAGAGGGTGCCTGTATTTTGAGTGGCCTTGGATTTAATGGAAAGACCCCCCAGGGCAAGTACAAGTGGAATAGAGTTCAGAATATTGATCCATGGGGATTTGAGACTGGACAAAACACAAAGGCGCTCTTGGAGGCCTGGAACCAGAACACAAACAAATGGCTCAAGAACTATGTCTACCTACGTGTTACCCCCAAGGGCAGGAAACCAGGCTTTACTTCTACGCTTGCTGCATTTACAGTCTCAGCTATCTGGCATGGTACGCGCCCAGGATACTATTTGACCTTCATCACGGGTGCCTTCTATCAGACTTTGGGTAAGATCTTTCGACGCAATTTCCGTCCACTATTTTTAGACCCTGCAGGACAGCCATTGCCTAGAAAGAGATATTACGATGCCGTATGCTTCGTCCTTACACAGCTATGCTTCGGCTATATGGTACAGCCGTTTGTGCTTCTTGACCTGGTCCCCTCGTTTAAGGTGTGGGGTTCTGTGTACTTCTATTGTCATCTTGGAATTGCTGTGGTGCTATTTGTTTTCACCGGTCCTTTCAAGAAGAGCGTGGTTGGCTTTTTGAAGTCCAAGCAGCCCAAACCACTCAAGAAGTCGGATCAAATTAGGGCTGAGGCAAAGAGGTTGAGAGAGTTGCGTGAGGAAATTGTGCAATTGTACGAGCCATTAGGTGTCATTGCTCCAGACCCCGATCATTTGGATGACGACTTCAAGGAGGCTATGGCTGAGTTTGACGCCATGAAGACTGATATTCTGGCAGAAATTGCCAAGAGACGTGAAGGAACTGCTGATACACCAAAGAAGGATTAGCTTGCAATTAGCTGGTAATGACTTTACAAAAATGGAGTGCTGGTTGTGCATCTATATGGACCTAGACAGGCCTTGAAAGTGGAGTACTACGTTTGTCCGTATCTTGACAAGGGCCATTATATTCGAACTAAACTGATTGTCGTCGGGTAGACGTTCTCACAAGCTTGATACTATGAACTTTTATCGCAATTACGTACAGAAATCTACAGGGACATTGCCGTTGCATTGTTCGGATTGGTAATACATTCCTGCTGAATGATACGCCTTAAACTAGCTTGTGGGTCAATGCAATAGGTCACTGAAGTTTGATTCCAAAGGGCAAGTATAATTCGTTATCCAATTACTAAGCACATACGTTAATATAAATATAAAGTCTTACATTTTACACAGAGTGTCTGCCAACAAGCTCATATGGGAAGCACAAAGATACGATTGCGGTTGTGCCAAACAGCGCCGCCAGCACATAAACAGGTGCTGCGGAAGCCGTGTTCGCATAGTACGCAATGACAGGAGAGATGGTACTGACAGCACGTGCGCAAGAAACAGAGAGACCATAACCAAACGCACGATGATTCGATGGCATGGACTCTGGCGTGTACGCAAAGAGCGTACCGTAGTAGATGCAGAGACTGCAACTAATGGCAGATGCGATACCAACATTCTGGGCATTGGTGCGGACAGCAGTGTAGCCAAACATGAGCGCCATGGTGATGAGAGCACCCACTGCCATTGTACCACGTCTACCAAACTTGGGAATCTCAACCATTGGTGCGGCAATAATGGGACCAAGGATTGACACAGAGTTGGCAATCAGATCGTTCCTGTACGTTTCGTAGAGACTACCGTTGCCAGCCGAAGCACCACGAGCAGCAAGGTACTCGGGAAGGAACACATTGAACAAAGGATACGTGATACCGATGAGAACCCAGGACAAAAAGTTGAGAGAGGTGTTGAGTGCCAGCTTCTTGGTAGCAAAGAGACCACGGAAATGGTAACCCATGACTCTGCCAATGTTCTTAACATTGACCTTGTCCTTCCAGGTTTGAGACGAGTTGTCGTTCTGTATGGTACCAACTGCTTTCAGCTGCTCCACAGAGAGGGGACAAGGTCTGCCTGCGGAGTTGGCAAGAGTCTGAAGGGTGTGGATGACACCTTCATCATTACCGTTTGCAAGTTCAAACTTGGGAGACTCAACCATCTTGATTACGAGAACACGGGCAAAGGCAATAAGAAGCACCAAACCACCACAGGCAATGTAGGTATATCTCCAGCCCATATTGGAAGCCCTTGGACAGTCGTCAGCGGACTCACAAGAAAAGTTGGAAATGAGCGGCCAGGCAATCAAACAAGCAATGGTCTGACCAACACCCCACCAGGCAGCCATGAGGGTGACCATGTACTGCTTGTTGGCAGGCAGAAATTCCAGAAAGGTGACAGAGTCCAACACGAGGTTGCCACCGCCGGCCCAGAAAGAGATACAAGAAAGAGAGGCCACAGCTGCGAAGGTAAGACCGCCAGCAGCTGCCATGGAGAAGAGAGCACAGAGGAACAAGGTGACTCTGAAAGCCGTCTTTCTACCGATAAGATCGGCCATAAAGCCCCAGAAGAGGGCACCAAAGAAGAGACCAACATAGTTGGCCGAAACCAGAGGAGAAAAGCTCAGGCCAAACTCCTTGGTGATCTGTCCGCCGTTCAACGACTGCAAGAGCATGAGCAGGGAATCAACGGCATAGCCCATACCGTTCAAGCAAAAGAGCTTCCAGTGGTACTTTGTGAAACCAATTTCATTGATGGCATGGTTGACCATATGCATTTTCTTGTCGAGAATAGCGTCGGTCAAGTTATAGACGTCATCGTCGTCAGAGGAAGAGAACTTTGATTCCTTTTCAACCACCTCGGGTTCGGGCGAGAACTTGTTCTTGACAATCTCTTCTTCAGCCATGATGAGAGATGAGATTTTCACAGTCAGTAGCAAAATCAACGAGGTTCTTCATGGCTATTCTTATAGGTCCTCTGGAAACTGGCCGACGCATACATCCGCACACGGACTCTTGGACACATTGCTTTTTTCTGCCTCCTGGTGAGCCTCGAGAGTATGACGAAAAGCAATATGCAGTCCGTTGAGGGGCAGGACAAGCCAGATACGAGGGCGGACATATTTGGGCGTAGGGAAAAGAGTAAAAAAATGTTCAAAAAGACGGAGCAGGATCGGCCAGAAGTCGTCAGACGCCGAGAGGAGACCGCCAGAGTGTCTCTGTCCGCAAGGCTTTTGCTACTGTTAGTCAGAGGCACGTTGGGACCTCTGTGAGCCACCTGAGCCATCGCTGGCTGTTGCTGCGATTCACGCCCACGGCAGTCCAGAAACTCCTCCGTTAGCTCGGCCCTAATACAGCTAACCTTTCCTTGAGATTACAGAATGATATCTGGATAACTGCGGCGATAAGCTGCCCACTTGTGCGAACGAATCTCTTGCTATGATGGACTACGGAGTAAGGCGATGCTGATAAGATACGCTGGGATAACGTTTCCCATATTAGGTAGGAAGAGAACCCAGAGTGAAACACTATTGATAACAAGCGCAGTACTGAGGAAGCAGAGACAGCATGCCGATTGCCTGACTCACCACTGATAATTACAACGCTCGTGTCCCCTTACAATGTCACCAGCAGCCCAACACACTGAGGAATCGCCAGATAGGGTTGGTGGGACGAGGCATCACGCTAGCCAGGCTCAGGCTATCAGGGAGCATCTAACCACAAGGATACATGTCTCACTCCACTAAGGATCGGCAGCCTCAAACTAGTCGCTGTATCTCCGATCGTTTTGTATCTGAGCCTTTTCGAAATGCTGTAACAAAAAATCACATGCAGCTGGCCCCCAGGAACCTGTCTCAATTCGGCAATTCTACGAGGCTAGGCCCTGAAGCGCAGACCTTATCACCACTAGGTTTGGCAGTATTTCAGGCACTCACAAGGAACGAACAAACCACTTCCTTCGCTTGTAACTTTCCTTGACACGTGAGACCCACTGCGGAGCGATGCCGCTGCTGGCTGTCATTTGGTCATTCCCAAGGTGGAGTAATAACTGCCAAAACCAAACGAGGCGGTGAACGAAATAAACCACATGTCACCCAAACGCCAGAAGACACTATTGGTGCCCGCAGAAGACCATTGTTTGCTTTGTTTCCGCCCTAAGATGTTTTACATTTGCCCTTTGGTGGCCCGCCTCATGTCCCCCGGGGTTGCTATGCTTCCGCCCGCATCGGTGGCGCCACGTGACTGTACTCTTGGCAGAAATCTTTTACTTGGGCAGAAAGGGGGCGAGGGATCCGCAGTCCAGTGGCTGCAGAGATGTGGTCGAGACATGAATGACGCCTTTGTTGCAGCGCGAAGGCTATCGCCTTTAACCTTCCACAATATTTAAGCTTATCTCGGGGCGTGGAGGGGGAGCGGCATGGATAATATCCATCAACACGTCATAGCATATTGGTTCGCCAATGTTTGCTCTGCCCAGGAATGACTCCGCCGCCCCGCCCCCACAAGTGTCTCTGTCCGCGCAAGCTTTCAACTTTTTGGAGGTACTACTACTTGTCACTTGTGTCCGGCTCCGTGGTGCATCCCTAGCACGTGCCAGGCCGCCAGCGAGTCGCGAATGGCTCAAAAAACTGGGACAGAGCTTGTTGCGGCTGTTCTAGCGTGCTGAGCAGCTGTTATGGCGAAATACCTGTACCTGTTGTATTCTCCCGATGACGTTTTCTGTACGCTCGTGCGTGCTGACGCCGTTTGAAAATGCAAGTGATGTACAGTTACGAACACGTTTCTTGGCAAGGCACTACCGCGGCAGAATCCCCAGGAAATGGAATCTCGCCGGCACGACTAATTATGGAGTATTTTTCATCTCTTCTTGCCTCTGGCGTTGCCTTTTGAGCGTTCTCTCCAGACTCTCCACTCCTAGTTGGGAAGGAACAAGCATTCATATCGCTCTACAGAATATCTCGCTAGAAACGGAGTAAAAAATAGCATAGTTGGACACTACTATTAACACGTATTGTAATTGTCATTATTTACTACTCACACTCTCGTCATTGGGCTCACTCTGAGACTAAACTAATTCTGTACCTTAAATAATCACGTGAACATTTAATCTGTATATGGCCAAATATGGAATAAGCATCTGGAGTATATGGATGTAACCTTTATTAAAACCAACTAGTTATTCACTATAAATTATCAAATAATCATCAAAAAATCATGAACTTGCTTTAGTATTGAGGCGAAGTCTTCCACACTGGGATCTGCTCAATGTCTCCAAAAGCGTACTTGAACTTCTTCTTCTCATCAATGTCAAAGTAAGCACCACCGTTTTGGGCGTTGACACCATGCTCTCTCAAGTCTGCAACCTGAATATCAGACAGGCCCCATGGATCTCTGGGAATCCAGACGACAGGGTTAGCAGCACTGACGGCTGGTGGCGCATATGACAGCGCCTCCTCCTCTCTCGTCAGAGGTGTTGGAGGCTGCATGTAAGAGTCTGAAAGCATCTCTCTCTGCAGTACCTCGGGGGTGAGGAAGAGATGAGGCTTAAAGTATCTCTTAAAGAAACCACCTTGGGCTGGTTCCGAAGAAGAATCGCCGCTAGCGTACTTCTCGGTATCAGTGGGAGGCGATGTAGTGGTAACAGTGTGCTCAGCACCACCAACAAATGGATTCTTGGAATTGGATACTTCCTCGTTGTAGCTACCTTCGACTGGCTGGCCAGCAGAGCTGTGATGAGTCAAAGAGGTAGGGAGGTTGAACAGAAGAGGAGCAAACGCATTTTGCAACGAGATCTGGAAGAAGATGGTGAACACCAAAAAGACAACTTGCAGAACAATACAGGCCCAGTTCTTGGCGAACACGAAGTTTGCAACCAGAACCAACTGTCCAATGTACAGGCCGACAAAGATCTGATAAAGAGCACGAGGGTAAAAGACACCACGTGCATCAGATGGCTTGGTTCTGTAGATCAAGTTGTACTTGTAAACAACGTACATGATTGCAAACGAGACCGTTGCAAATCCGAGAACAAGTGGGGCAAGGATAGCATAGGACATGCAGATGATGAACAAATTAGAAAAGACTGGAAAGACTGTACCCCAACCTGGAGAGCCGATAATGTTGTATCTGCTCCACTTCTTTCTTGGGGTACCATCAAGAACGGCGCCCAAAACGTAGAAGAGAATAAGAGCCACAATTCCGAGCAAGGTACTACCACCAACAGTGAGACCGTAAAGCAAGAAATAGGAAATGTAAAAGTTGGAAGCGGTTGGAAGCTGTTCACGAAGCATAGTAAGGACACTGCCTGGGTCATCCATAATACTCTGGATGGCAGCAGCTGCACCAGATGCAAACGTAGTAACAAAGAACACCTGAACAACCTGGAAACCAAAGAAAGCATTCTGCGTCCAGTACTCGACACCGACCTTTGAAGTGATACCAGTAGTCTTAGCGAGGAATCTGATGTACATTGGAAGCAACATCATAAGCACAAGAAGAAGTACAGATGGAAGCAAACCAGTGACAACACCAAGGACAATTGGTGGAATCTTCTTGATGAAGCTCAAAAAGTGCAGGGTCTCGGTAAGCTTATCAATGTTGGAGAGGAAACCAACAAAGGAAACAGGGATACACCAGAAAATGATGGTTACAATAATCAAGGCGATGCAAGCATAGTTCTTGACAAGTCTCTCCCACCAGAAGAGTCTCATGTTGGACCAAATGACATCATCGGGGTGAATACCGATGGCTCTTGGAGCCATGTGGAATGGATCGTGGTGGGCAAGAGTTTGGTAAGCAGCTTCAGCCTGTTCCTGAGTGTCAAACATGACAAAGGCAGAGTTGACAGTGTCAAAGTCCTTATAGCCAGTCTGGAGGGTCTCAATTTCAGCATTGAGCTTGTTAATTTCCTGCTTGTAGTAATCAATGGTGTCAACCTTCTTACCAATGATTGGCTTGAGTCTGTTGGTTGGTCTCTTTTTGACGTACTTTGAAATGTCGTCGCCCTCAATGAGATTCTGACCTTTCTTTTCCGACTTCATACGGGCCTTGACAGCCTGCTTGAGAATCTTTACCTCAGCACCTTCAATCTTGGCAGCGGCCTTGTCACGGGCCTCGACCTTCTTCATCAATTCCTTGACATTGCGGTTGATCCAGACATGGCGAACGCCTGAAAACATATCGCGGATGGCATTCTCACTGAGGTACTCCTTTGGAACAGTGTTGAGAAGGATAGTACGAGAAGAGGGCAGCGATGCAAAGGCAGGGGAAGTCAAAACAGCCTGTCTAATGTGAACATAGTAGACCAATTCTCTGTAAATGTTGAACATGACGATACCGTAGTAGATCCAGGAGAGGAAAATGTCGGCAAAGTATCTATTTTTGTTGCTGACATTGGTGAAGGACAAAATATCCAAGCCGGTCTTGCCAGCACCACCGGTGGCATTGACAGCAAAGAGAATGGGGAAGAGGACTACAAATGCCAAACCACAGAGAATTGTAATGAGTCTGAGGTAACGCAAAAAGAAATAACCGTCGAGACCGGCGTCTCTGAGGACAGCCGATTCCTTTCTTGTAGCAAGGTCTTTGGCCCAGCCAAAAACACCTGGCGACAAGGGAGGAGGCCTTTCGTTTTCAGGGACTGTTGCAGCGACGCTTCTTGGCTGGTAGACATTCTTGGCTCTGGGTCGCAGTATCAAAAAGGCAATTACAGTGACAGCGAAGATAACGATATTGACGACGAGGGTGTCGCCAAAGGCAGACGTTGAGGAGCCCGCCATTGTGAAGTTTCAGAAAATGAAAATTAACGAAACAAAAAACAACGATATGAGGGGGGCAGTGGGATGAGATGGGATATTTAAACAGTCGGAGTGCGTTTACATCCAGGCGGCTGAAGTGGTCAGCTATTTCCGAATTTGGTGAACGTGTGGAATGTTAATTAGGCATGTTTGCGTTCTCGGCCTTTGCCCTCATGAGTTTGCAAGGCTGTGGGCCCGCTGTGTGAGAGCAGGGTTTGGACGTGGCTGCCTTGCAACTGGGACTTTGACGTCAGCATTTTCAACCAAACTGGCAATTGCTTCAGCGATGGTTTACTGCTTTAGGAGCCTGGTGTGGGAGCAAAGCCTGACTGGCCTCAAAAAAAAGTCCACAACCACCGAGTTCCAGCAGGTCTGACAGGGGATCTCCAGCAGAGAATTGTTGCTAAATAAGGTTAGGCTTTTATTTGACAATCTGGCCGGCCTGTTTCACTAATCAGCCAACAGCACAAACGCCTCTATTGCTACAACGAATCAATTCAGGTAATAGTCGCCGATATTCTCGACGTTTCTACGGTAATCCTTGCTAACTTGTCAAAATTCCAGCAACTGATCAGCAGCCTTGTTGCCGTAGGCATTTTCGCTAGTGCCCGCCTGAGAGATCAGATCTCCCAATGCAGTTGGTGCAAGTGCAAGCGCGCAAAGCGCAAACAAAACGCCGATGCACGTCAGAAATTTTGGCCATGCGAGCAGGGCAGACAGGGGAAAAAATCTTCTCCATTCCGCTTCTAGAATGTTGACTCGACCCGGAACGAAGAATGTGTCGCGTATTGTTTCACTTGCGTTTCATTTCGGTGTTTGACAGGCTGTCAATTTGTCCAGTCACATGACTTTTGTGTTCCATCCCATCCCAGACGTTTGCTTTTGTCTTGCCTAGATGAGCCCCCTAAAATTTTTGTTCCTGATGCAGCCGATGGGGGCTTCGGGAACACGCCAGGCTAGCTTGGCACTCGCATCGACAAGCCAGGAACAGGAACCAAGCGTGACAGGCAGGGGAAGAGCTGCCAGTACCCGCGGTCAGCATGACGGCCTTTAACAACGGTTTTCCAGGAAATTGGGAGCTGCTGATTATTGCACACGTAATAAAAAATTTTGCTGCTTGTTCACTGCCAAGCATCACTATTGCTCTATCTGAAGGCGGCTCCAGGCAAAGCCAAACGAGTCGTCAGACAATGACAGACGCCATCCCCTGTAACTAAGCAAGAACCGTTCCGCGACAATAGCCATTCCCTGACTCGTCCATAACGAATACAAATAGTAATCAATTGTTTTATACAAGTTACCATAAACAAATACGAAAGAGGCCACTCGCTTAATACAAGTCGTAAAGAGGAGGCTTCTCGGGCAGATTCTTCTGGCGAAGAATGTACCTCCTAAAGTTCCATGGGGCATACTTGAGCTCATATTCAATGAAATGGCTGGTGGGAGTGGAGAAGGTGATATCCAACTCTTCCAGAGTGAGACCCTTGGTCTCTGGAACCAAAAAGAAGGCCAGCAAGAATCCAACAATGTTCCAGGCAGCATAGTAACCAAATGCACCCTGTGGATGGAGTCTGGCCAGAAGCGAGGGCCATGTGAGAGACAAAATAAAATTGAATCCCCACAAGGTGATGGTGCCAAGAGACATACCAGTATCACGAACGTGCAGAGGGAAGGCCTCGGAAGAGTACACCATAGGAACGGGGCCCATTCCGACAGAGTAAAACATGCAGTAAATGTAGATACCAAAGGTGACGAGACCGGTTCTGGCGGTAGTTCCGGGAACCCAAAACACGAAACCAGTAAACAGCAGCCAGATGGCCATCATGGGGAAGGTCAAGAGCACAAGAGTACGACGACCAAACGTATCAATGGTAAAGATGGCTGGAAGGGCAAATACGAAATTCACCATACCGAAACCAAACGATGCCAAGAGCGATTGAAGCTCAGAGAATCCACCCTCCAAGAAAATCTCAGACGAGTAATATGCGATAACGTTGATTCCGCAAAACTGCTGCATAAACATGACAACCTGAGATGCGTAAAGAGCACGACGATTACGGCCAATAATAAACACATCGTATAGCAAGTTTCTGCCTTTGTTGATTTCTTCAGAGATGGAAATAAGAGTAGACATGTAAAACAAATCTCTGGCAGCCTGAATCTTGTGGTTTCTAAGTCTGCAAAGTGCCTTATAGGCATCAGGATATCTGTTCTTACCAATCAACCAACGAGGAGATTCTGGAACGAACCAGACCTGACACATAACAAACAATGGAGCAGCACATGAGGATCCAACCATCAATCTCCAACCGACATCTCTACTGATACCGCCTTCTCTTGGCATAAATGCAAGATCCATAACGTAACCCAACATGATACCAAATGCAGTCCACATCTGCCACATCATGACAAGAGCACCACGCACGGAAGCAGGGACACACTCAGCAGCCATGACTGGGACAGTGGTAGACTTTGGACCGATACCGAGACCAAGGACGAATCTGGCAGCAAACATTTGACCCCAGGAGTAAGTGAAAGCTTCCCAGAATGATGCAGCGGCAGCGATAAAGCAAGAAAGGAAAATAACACCACGACGGCCAAGCATGGCGTTCAATGGGGATGTAAGGGCACAACCGATAACAGCACAGCACAAGTATGGGGCACCGATAACCAGACCTTCAATCCAACTCTTATTTTGAACATTGTCCATATCAAAACGCTCCCACATGTAAGTCTGGGCACCGTTAATGACTGTCTCATCCATACCCTGAACGACAGCACACATGGAACACATAATTGTTAGCCAGTACAACATCATGGGCTGTTTCCATTTCTTCTCTGTTTCCATCGCAACCCAGTATTTTTCTTGGTCGTCGAGAAGGTCGGTTTCACCAGACTGAGCCAGCAGCGCACCGCGAATAAAGACTTCGCGGTCTTCAGAGAGACCATTGTTGTCAGCAAATGCACCAGCATTCTTGATGAGCTGTTCACGAGACAAATCTCTGAGTGGGTTATGAGTAACACCACCCTGGTCGGCGATAGTATGAATGAACTGGCCATAAGCGTCTGACGCAGAAACATTCTCATCGTGATCGGGCAAAAGACCTGGCTTCCTAGGCTTGTCAACTTCAGGCATTACCCTGTTGATCTTTTCAGAATCATCATAGACGTCCTTACCAGAGGAAGTGGATGACGCCGACATTGTTCACGTAGTATATGGAGAAACTACAAAGCATGGCAGTCGCTGGACCTTATATATAGCAATCACGGACGCATCCGATAGCGTGCGGGGTCTCCAGCACACATCCGAATCATCGGACGGCGGGTTTGACTGGTTACACACGTATGGTAGAATTCGGATAAAATCGCCCAAACAGGTATGGACCCCGCAGCATCTGCAAGTAAGCTTTGACAGTGCCGTAGGCTGAAATGGGTGAAGTACTGGGCTGGGGGCACCCCACAATTGTGCAGCGCGGCAAGGGCCAGAGTTCTGCCGCGCCTTGGGTCCGAAAGAGCCTCTTCCTAAGCCGCTGAGCTGCGACGACGTATGGCGATGGAGCGTCCAATCTCTGGGGTGCAGGAAAGCGAAGATCGTCTTCTGGTTCTAGACTCATTTGGTGGCAAGCATGTCTCACTGCTCGCCCAAATACGCCTGTTGGTTGCTTTGTTCTGTATTCTCGATTGCATCCCATTTGGTGGGGCCGCCCTGACGATGCTCTTCAGTAACCTTTGTGCAGATCGACCTGGCAACAATGACACAGGCAAGTGGGCCGGGGATATTCCGTCGGGCGGGTGGGAAGCCGCACGATGTGCCAAGTGACTTGGAGTACTTTTGAGGATGCCCAGGCATGTATTGTTCCGTGGCAGCACAATCACGGATATCTAGGTGTTCTTGGTCTACTCGCAGTATACCATCTAAAAGCCTCGTCAGATTTAGGTTTGGTATCTAGTATGCTATCAACGGGCACCTGTGGGAGATTATTTTGCTGCTGTGACGTCACGCTGCATATTTGGGTGTAGTTTGCTATTATGCATGCCTAGTTAAGCGAGCAGACGACCAACCTACCTTTGACTAGCCGGGTGACGCAAGAAGTATCCCCCAGTTTTAGTGGCATTCAAGTCTGCTGCTGCACACTGCGATTGGTTTAACATGAGTCAGTTACTCGCCTTCTCACTTTGCTGACCAAGTTACGGTCGGATATCCAACTGCTGTACTCCAGACCCTGCACCCAGCGCGCGCAGACCTGCGCAGATGTAATTATATCGCACAGGGTCGTTTTCCCTGTTTGGCAAGTACCTGATGAGTGCATGCTGGGTCAGCACTAGTGGGTGTCGTAATGAAAGCAGCTGCGATGTCTCGGGTAGGAGGCTGCGCGAAGGCAAACCTTTCCGCTCCCGGGAGATGTTACTCGAATACGCTCTGAATATACGGCTTTAAGCAGCCACGAGCTTCCTGGCACGCTGTACGAGGCAACGCGGTCAGCGTGATTGTGGGGACAACTGCCTTGTCTCGCCTAGTTCCTTGGCGAGGGGGACAGGCGACATGGAACCAGGATCAATTGAGTTTGTCTCCAATATCTCCGAAAGTCCCTCAGCTGTCCCGAAACTGCCTAATCTTCAAAATCCGAGCCCAGCCAGAGTCTAATCAATCAAACCTGGACGCTGACAACCTCCAGGATTCTTTCGGGTCTTGCTCTTGGTATCGGTCGATTGCAGCTGTGCTTCAACTGAAATCCGTCGTCTTCCTGTTTTGTGTCGCTTCTCCACACCCGGCAAAAAAGAGATGCACGATACGCCCTGGAATCCCTTCGTGGCAATGGCCGCACAACAGAGTTGTTCTACAAGGCGCCACATCTCAAGAAATGTTTCACGCATGCAGGACAATGGTGGATCACAGGTCCCGAATCTGCAGCGGGGCCGAAGGTGTGTGGATTTTGCGGAGAACTTTGAGGAGAGTCGCGCCCGAGTGTTCTTTGTTTCTGACTGATCGGTTAATTTGGCTACCAGTTGTTTCACACAACAGCCCTAACCCGCAACAAGTTTTGTTGGGCAACGCGATCTGGACATTTTGAAGTGGAGAAATGTTGGATTAACAGCCGCCACAATGCTCTTGGCTCGCAGCAGCCACGTCTTGGGCACGAACTGTCACTGGATGCTATCCATTTCCATGTTTGTGCGGGGAATTACATTTGTTCCGGAAGAAATGTGCCGACGGGGATATGGAATCTTGGGTGGTGCGATTCTCGCATGTGCAAGTGCTTGCCAACATAGTTGGATATATAAGTTTGTGAGAGGCAGGACTTGAAGCTCTCGAACGCTCAAATAAGATATAGGCTCATTTGGCACGCAATACCCTCTATATACAATACAAGAATCAAGAGAGAAGATTGATTGACCCAGATGGCGCTGGAGCCTAAAGTGATGAACCCTGCTAAACCATGCACTCGTGCAATCTGGTTCGTTCCGACACCCGTAGGGTACTTCCAGCGGGACCGGGTATTCACGGTGGTCAGCAGCTTGAGCTCATTACTGGGCCCATCGTCCTGAAACTGTTCTATCCTACTTACAAACCAGGTTCATTTCTTATTTTTTGTTGAGAAGTGTCAACTTAAATCTCATGTTTCAGAGTCGTACGATAGGCACTATCGCTGAGCGTCCCGAAATCGCTCAGGTCAGAACTGGCCAACCAGGCCTCTGTAACCACGCTCTGAATGGCCCAAGAGGACCGTAAAATTTGTAGGACATTGCAATCATTCCATATGCAGTCGCACGACCACTGAGAAACTCTTGGCCTCATGTTTCAGGACCGTGAAAACGCTCCACCTTCAATCCTTCCACCGTCCCAACCATGAAATGCCAGAACCCACTAACAGTCTGGGAGCTTAAATTTCATCCTGCGCGAGCTCACCATAAATAGACTTGTCGTGGAAACAGTTTGAGGACGCGTTGTAAATGTCTTTTCTGGACCAAACAATCGAACTCCTTAAGGAGTGCAAGCATGTGCCAGAAACGGTCGTTAAACAGATCTGTTTCCGAGCTCAGGATATCCTTATTGAGGAGTCTAATTGTCAACTAATACACACTCCAGTAACCATTTGTGGAGATATACACGGACAGTTCCACGACCTGTTAAGACTATTTGAAACTGGAGGCGCTTGTCCCGATACGTGTTATCTGTTTCTTGGTGACTATGTTGACCGAGGTTTCTACTCCCTTGAGTCGTTCCTACTTCTTCTTTGTCTCAAGGTGAGATATCCTGATAGAATCACGCTCATTCGCGGAAACCATGAATCTAGACAAATTACAACTGCATATGGCTTTTATGATGAATGCATGCGAAAATACGGCTCAGCTTCTGTATGGCGGCTGTGCTGCGACGTCTTTGACTACCTTTCTTTGTCAGCACTTGTAGGAGGAAAAGGCGGCGTGTTTTGCGTTCACGGTGGCTTGTCACCTGCCATCAAACACTTGGATCAGATTCGAACAATAGATCGTAAACAGGAAGTTCCTCATGACGGTTCCATGTGTGATCTGCTGTGGTCTGACCCAGATGATATATTAGACCAGTCAATGGCACTAGAGGAGGACATGGAAGAAGTGGCTGAGACTACAGCGACGAGAAACGACACAGTCGCTGTAAACCATAATGCTGCTGATTCAGGAAACAGATCATGGGGTGTCTCACCTCGTGGCGCAGGCTACCTATTTGGCTCTGCGCCGGTTCACCAGTTCAATCACATCAACGACATTTCTCTTATCGCACGCGCCCACCAGCTTGTTCTAGAAGGATACAAAGAGATATTTGATAGGCAATTAGTGACAGTGTGGTCCGCGCCAAACTACTGTTACCGCTGTGGCAACGTGGCGGCAATTCTCAAAATCGATGACAATATGCAACGAAACTACATGATATTTGAGGCACAAGAAAATGACCCGACTCACGATCGAAAGCTTTTTCCAATGAAAAAGCCAATGGCAGAATACTTCTTATAGTATCGTGACATGCATGGGCTCTGCAACTTATTTATTTACATCATTAAATATAGCAATCGGGTATTGACAGAATCAACCTAATCACTTAACATTCACTCTCAATAATGGCCACTCAACCGTGCCTTAAAGAAGCATGTGCTATTCAAAGTAAGTAGTGCGATATCAAACATTCACATGCTCAAAACACTAATTGTAGATTGCTTGGAGAAGAAGAACTACCAGGAAAGTAAGTGCAAGCAGCAACTAGACGCCTTGTATGCTTGCTGCCAACAGTTCTACAAAGACAATGGAACAGACACAAAGACTACATGTTGTCCATTGCCAGAAAATATGCCAGAAAAGTGGCCAGTGCCCCGCTCATAACTCTTTTTTTATTTGCAAATCTACATCCGCTAAAAAGACGTTTAGTGTGAGTCTTCGGTTTCGTGGGTTATTGAGTAGAGTAACAGTAACTACAGTGAACAAGAAGACAAGCTCTTGGATGAGCCGGTTATTCTAAGGATACCCTAGCACGACAAAATTATTGAAGAATACTGTCGTGACTCTGGGCGCCTATAGTAGAAGTGGAAAATTTTGGAGAGCTCGAGATTTTATATTGTCGCGAGTTGTGCTTATGTAATCACCACCCTCAACTTGACTGGACAGTAGTAGAAACAGACGGTAAAATAGAATTGTATAAATAAGAAAAGTCGTTGTTTGGAGAATACTAATCTACTGGATCAGCTGAAACCACTGCCATTACCTGAAACCCACCCAGATACGACGATTTCCAAAACCGAATGTTTCCGTCATCACCAGAGCTGGCTAGAATGGTGCCGGTGAAGTTCCACGATACTTTCCAGACTTCCCCATTATGATCATCAAACGTATTAAGAGTTTCAACCTTAAGTTGATCATTACCTTCTGATTGTTGTGTTAGTTCGATATTCGATAGGTGCAGTCTGAATATTCGAAGCTTCCCGTCCTTGCATGCTGTCGCAATCAGATCATACGAACGTCCTAGCGAAGGCGCCCACGCCACATCTCGAATTAAACCATCATGTTCAGGCAGCTGTGCTACTCGAATGTATTTGCCTTGCGGAGTCCTCGCCAAGATGAAGGCCTCTTCTAGCACACAAACGACTATAAAGTTGGAAGAGCTACTCCAGGCCAGAGCAAACGATGACTGCAAGTGTCTCGAGAGTGGCTGTGACAAAAAATGCTTTTCAAATGTACAAATCCAGTCGTCGGCTGAACTTCCATCAGGAGGTTCGTGTATTCTCAGAACTCCGTCGGAGCCAATTGACGCTAGTTTCATTTGCTTTGGGGCAAAGGCAACATCGTACAATGCACCCTTGCAGTCGGACATGACAAACTTCTGCTTCCATCGCCTCGACAGGGGCTCGCAGATGTTTTCCTCAAACACTCGCACAGTTCCGTCGTAGGAGCAGGACGCAATGATTGGACCAAACTCGGGCGATGCCCAGTCAACCTTTGTGATTGCGGCATCATGGGCCTTGAAGTCGCCGCAAAGCTGCCATTCGTCAGCCTGCTTTTCAAACACCTTAATTCTCTGATCTGACGAGCACGTCGCTAGCTTTTTGCCATAAAAGTCGTAGGCGATGTCGTGAACGAGATCCTCATGACCTGCAACAAACGGCTTCATGTGTACGGGAGCCAGACTAGTGAGCAATTGTATCTGGAGCAACACGCCAGCAGGTGTATAAATATGCGATTATTGTGGTGGATACTTTGAATTGTCCAGTGTCAATCTCGAACTCGAGTGCCCAGTGCTCACAGTGACAAAACCCAATATGCACCTTTGCAGACTGCCTTTATCAGTGTCTGTCTGGACGTGGGATCCAAAACCAACTAAACAAACGATTTAAATACAAATCAAATAGAAATCACAAGAAACGGTCGGAGGGCAGATACAGAATTTATTGATTTTGCAACGCTCATCCAACGACTTCGGTGCCCGCCATCAAGGCGCGGAACAGCGTCGTCGCTTGTGCCCTCCCCACTGCTGGACTCCTACCACGTTGGGCCCCCCTGAAATTCAACTTGAAGTTCCCACGGCGACTGCTCGTCCAAGTAAACAACATTAGTTTTTCGCGTCTGTTTTGGATACTTGAAAACAAACAATGAGAGAAATTGTTACGATTCAATGTGGACAGGCTGGAAATCAAGTGTCAACGGCGTTCTGGAACAGAATCATCGAGGAACACGGCCTGGACTCTAATGGCGAGCTCATCTCGCAGGACAGAACGGCAACTGAGCGTCTCGATGTCTTCTTCTCAGAGGCCTCCAACAAGAAGTACGTTCCACGTGCCGTTGCCGTCGACTTGGAACCTGCAACGTTAGATGCTCTCCGTGCTGGCCCCCTTGGCCACATCTATCGTCCTGATAACCTTATCTCTGGTGAATCTGGTGCTGGCAATAATTGGGCCAAGGGTTTCTACACAGAGGGCGCTGAAATGATGGAGAACGTCATGGACGTTGTCAGACGTGAGGCTGAGCAATCAGATGCTTTGCAGGGCTTCCAGATTGCCCACTCCCTGGGTGGTGGAACCGGTTCCGGTCTTGGCACTCTTCTCCTGTCCAAGATTGCCGAAGAATACCCCGATAGAATGCTCTCCACCTTCTCCGTGCTTCCCTCTCCGAAGGTGTCTGACACCGTTACTGAACCCTACAACGCCGTTCTGTCGTTCCACCAGCTGATTGAGAACTCGGACGCGACATACTGCCTGGACAACGAGGCTCTGTACGATATTTGCTCAAAGACACTCAAAATTGAACAGCCTACCCACACTGAGTTGAATAGACTCATTTCCATGGTCATGTCGGGTGTCACCACATGCTTGAGATTCCCTGGCCAGCTCAATGGAGACCTCAGAAAGTTGGCTGTCAACCTTGTACCATTCCCTCGTCTTCACTTCTTCACTGTCGGATTCGCTCCTCTTTTTGCCTCCGGTACTCGTGCCTTCCACAATCTGTCCGTTCCTGAGCTGACGCAGCAGCTTTTCAACCCTGCCAATGTGATGGCCGCCTGCAACCCATACCATGGACGTTACCTGACCATCTCCACCATTTTCCGTGGTAAGGTTTCCATGAAGGAAGTGGATGACTGCATTCAACAAGCTCGCAGAAAGAATGCTGACCACTTTGTTGAGTGGATCCCGAATAATGTGCAGACATCTGTTTGCAACATTCCACCAAAGGGCCTGACGACTTCCGCCACGTTTGTGGCCAATACCACCGCTGTCCAAGAGCTCTTTACTAGAACTTCTGCCCAGTTCCACACCATGTTCAAGCGCAATGCCTTCTTGCACTGGTACACTGGTGAAGGTATGGAGGAAGGCGAGTTCACTGAGGCCGAATCTAACCTCAATGATCTGATTGACGAATATCAGCAGTACCAGGAGGCCACTATTGACGATGACAACTTGGAGGAGTACATTGAGGAAGAGGAGGTAGAATTTGTTCAGGAATAATTTACAGACGATTGATCCAATTGACATTGTCAAGGGTGACCAAGCATATCAGTAAGCTTTATGTAGTATAACTTAATATCCGACTAGCACGTATTAGCTGACGCCCAGCGCCAGGATGCAGGAGGTTTTTTCTAGATCTAAATGTTTGTCATGCCCGTACTCGACTTTGAGATAGGTCAAATGCAATAAGAGAGAAAAGGTCCACACACGTACACATATCTTACTCATCTTCCACTTCGTCTTCAAGCTTGTCAAGGCCTTGTTCAAAAATCTCCTTTCCTGTCAGCTTGTTGGAAGTCTTCAATTTGATGCTTTTCAGGCCCATCTCAGCCCTGAACGACTCCCTCCACTTTGCAAATGATTCAGGTGTCACTGGGGTTCCTGTAAACTTTTTGTTTTCTTCGGCCTCTGCTGCCAGCAGTTGCTTCTCATGCTCCTTTTCCTTGTGTTGAATCTTGTCCTCAAATAGCTGTTCAGCATCGTCTTTCAGTTGTGATGCCAGGGCAAAAATCATTGCCATTCCTTTATTTTCTTCCGCTGTGACTCTCATGTTCTCCATGAGCTTTGACAAGTCCTCCTCCTCAAAGTGAACGTCGCTGTTCTCTTCGTGCTGGTTAACCTCTTCGTCTTCGTCGTCGCTGTCGGCATCATAACCATCATCCTGTCCATCGTCAACAACGTCGATCTTCAATTCAGGCAGTTCATCAGGATACTCCGCTGTGTACTCCACATGAAGGTACAGGGATCGCTTTGGAGTTGTTTCGAGATCCAAGAGAATGCTAAACGCTGTTTCGGATTCCTTTTCAAGTTCGTCAGGGTAGATGGACTCCAAAATGGCGAGCTCTTCTTCTTGCTCTGCCTTGTAATCCATTGTTGTTTTTCAGTCTTGGAAACTACCTCTGGACAATTCTGGCAGTTTGAGTTTGGGACCCGGTCTGGGAAGTGTTCCAAAAAATGTCAAAATATATGGCCCTTGCCAAAACGAGAAATTTAAATTTCCTCGCAGGACAACCCTCATGTCTATAGAAGCAGCCAGAGTTGCTCTAGAGCAGTCTGATCCTGAGAACTGTGTAAAGATCCTCCAGGGTCTTCCAGATGACGTTGCAAAGCTGCAGCTTCTGGGAGAAGCTCTCCTAGAACTGGGCAGTACACAGGAAGCCTACGATGCCTTAGTTAAAGCGACGGAACTTGACCCCGAAGGAAAGTTTGGCATTGACAAGTTTTTGTGGATTGGTCAGATCACAGGCGGTCGTGAAGGAAAAAGCTACTTTGAACGCGGCATTGAAGCGCTGAAGCCTTCTTTACAGGAAGGTGCTCCAGAGACTAAGCTAAAGGTCATTAGTGCACTATTATCTCTCATTGAAATCTGGATGACTGATTTGTGCATGGAACCAGAGGCCGAGTCCGAGTGTGAAAAGCTAATAGGCGAGGCGTTTGCAATTGATGAAACCCATCCAGAAGTTTGGAATATCGCCGGCTCCATTCGTCTCTCACAACAACGCGATGACGAAGCTAAAGAGGCACTTCTCAAAAGCAAGAAATTGTACCTACAGAACTTTGATAACTTGACTGTCGAGACAATCCCGTCGCTTGTTCGGTTAGCCCAGTCCATGATTGAAATCGACATGTTTGACGAAGTAGACGATCTGACAGGCAAGGCACTGAAGATTGACGATCAAGTTCCGGACTTGTATTTCCTCAACGGAATGGTCAATCTCAACAAGTACAAGCTGAGCTCAAACGCCAAGTACGCAGCTCGTGCTAGAGACAGCTGGGTATCAGTGCTTGATCTGATCGACGTTGACCCGGACATTCTTGCCTATGTGAATCAAGAGCTTCCTGCGCTCGAGGACATTGACTATGAGGGCTCAGATTCAGAGAATGAAGCACTCTGAATGAGAGATCGTACACGCATTATTCATTACTTAATATATATATATAGTATTATACAGCAGCAGAGTTGTGAGCTGATAAAAACAACTTACCAAAACTTGCCTTTATCGTCCTATGCATCTTTTTTTTTGCACCTTATGAGCTAGAAGGGCAAATGTTATTGTTTGCCATCCTTTGCACGCTGTTAGTTTTCATCTACCCAGCCTTCACTATCTCCGTGTTCGGAGAGAAATAAGCTTGGAGGGGCAGCTTCTCGTTCAGGTCCTAGCATTTGAACATACTCTTCGGGAACTAGCCCAGACTCTCCGGTCGCGGGATCCTGTGCTACAAGCCACCCTTGGCCATGCCTGTAAGAGACCCATATCATCTGGCCCTCCTTCAAAGGAGCCTCATTGTCATTCTCTGGCTCAAAGTCAAATAGGGCAATGGCTCTACCATTAATTTCGTCGGCTGAAGCAACAGAAAACTCATACTCTTGAAAGTCTTTGCGTGAAGTGATAATTGGGGACTGCAAGTCACTGTCCTCACGCCATGGGGGACCATCCGCTTCGTCAGTTGCATTGTCAAAGGCTCTTGCATCGTCATCTGAGCTCTGGGTTGAATCGGCATATGCATCATCGTCCTCATAGGCATCTCTATTCTTCAGAAACGACGCATCACCAAAATGCAAAGGATGAAAGTCTGGATAAGCGTAATCTCGAACGTCCGTATAGCTCAACGCAGACTTGAATGTGGGAGCATCACTAGCAATGACTGCGGGGCTCTGTATCTGGACCGACTGGCGTAAACTAGAGACACTCTGACGGACACTGGATGGCGAACTCGACGGAAGGTCGGGGATATTGTCAAGAGGCTTCTCCATGGACATTTCTAAAGCAATGAGCAAAATAAATAATGAGAAACAAATAAGACAACGGTAAGCAAAGTCGTATTTCGTACTCGCACGCTGTTAATCCAAGCAGCTGTCAGTCGATTCTCCAGTGGTTTTGAGGCTCAGGTCTAGATGGATGTGTCCTGATGACCTGTCTCCTGTTGTCAATTTTAGGCACAGAGGAGACGACGAGCCCTTTTCGGCGTTTTGGGTGAATGGGTCGGAGAGGGGGGCAGGGTATATGTAAGGCGCCTGGAAGTTGGGCTACGCCAGTAGTGGACGGTTGCCCTTTTGGTATAAAGATTGGGGACACCGTGTGTGGTGATGACTATCAAATTTTGGGCTTGATAGAGGCTCCAGATTCCATTATTTGTCATATTTCGCAGCGACTTGGGATCGATGCTTCCGCTTGTTTGGTTTGGCTCATCTAATAGTAGGAACCGTGACCTGCGCACTTTGAGATGAATTAGGCATCTTGGCATGAATATTGGCATCCTGTCGACTCCTTGGCAGCGGCTCATATTCCAATTCTCCATTAATATTTACTATTAAAGTTAATTTTGCCTTTCGCTTTTGCTATTAAGCGATCGTTTGGACTGTTCGGTTGCCCAGATTAGCACAATCTTGGTAAGGTGTACTCGGTAAGCACCTTGGTCATTAGTGAGCGCGTATAGCGGATAATATACGGAGACGTATCTTCTCTTAACCCTAACCACGGAGAAAAAGTTGATGTAACGTGGAAATAACCTCTGCTTTCAATTCACGCCCATGGCGGCGTTGATGGCCCCTTTGTTGTCGATTCATCCTTGGCTCGTTTACATTTCTTGGTATTGGTTTCGTTCACCCCACAATAATGACGCTGGAATCGCCGTGTATATGGCCCTATATCAAGGTGGGCTCAGCATCAGAGAAGTTGTCTGTTATATATTAAGAGGGTCATCCCAGAAGTATAGTGATAAGCTCAATGCTCTTCCCAATTCTCTTACTTCTGTCGATTGGAGTGGCACAAGCTGGACTTCTTCCGGTACTAAGGACGTTTAAGGCTAAACTGTTCAATGCTCTTAGTCCTCAGCAATATGAAAGTAATCCTTACTATCCAGAGCGCCCTCATGTTAGACATCCTCCACCATCAATTGCGCGAGCTGAGTATCACTTGAATAACCCTCTCGATGTTATTCCATCTCTGTCGTCTGAAGTGGCACTATCCTCACGCCATAAAGTGATCCCCTATTTGTTCCTACCAGATGGCTGGAACCCTGAAGATAGGCATACTATTAGACACCATGAAGAACCAGATCCCTACAATGACGATGGTGATGACGATGATGATGATGATGACGATGGAAATGACAGTGATGATGACATTGACGATGATGACGATGAAGATGCGAACAAGAATATCATTGACCCTAATAATGAGATGGACATTTCGGCTCGTGCATCCTATTCTAGATCTCGACCTCGAAAAGCCGGACGGGCAATGGGATACGTTGTCGTTGGCACGCCTTTCCTTCATGGCGGCGGCGGAGCGCCAGAGCTCCATGGTTCTACGAATTGGGAACTAGAGACACCTGGTGTACCAGTTGTACCGGTAACTGGTGGAACCACTGCGGAGGCCAACTTTCGTCTTGCTCTCCCTAGGCTAAAGTCGTCTGGTGCCATCAGAGACAGTCTCTCTTTTCTTGCTCCTCGTCCGCCTCCTCCCCTTCCTCCTCCTCCTCCTCCTCCTCCTCCCCCGCCTCCTCCTCCTCCACCACCACTCGATTTTGAGCCGAGCGATGTGCGCGCTGATGGCGATCTTACCTTGGACAGCAACTTCTTGAACAGACATCACTTGGGCGGTCATTTTCTGAATGGACATCTCTTGAATAGACATCACGTCTTGGGTGGAGCGGGACAATTCACGAATGGAGGTCACCTTGTGAACGGCAATATCATTCCATCAATTATCCTCCCCGCCCCAGAGTTCTCGGTGCACTTGGATGCGGAAGCTCAGGGTTCGTTGGCTGCTCCAAATGCTCAAGCGGAACTTTCCAGCGGCGTTGATCAAGAGCTATATGCAGTTTCATATGTTTCACAGGATGATAAAGAGGCTCCTTGGCCAATTCAGCATGGCACCGATGACACCCAAAGTGACCTCCAGAGAAGTTTGAATCCCAGTGTGACTCCTCTCTTCATTGGAGATAGTGAACAATCTTCAGAGGAAGAGCCTGAGTTTTCTCTAGATTCGACTGCCGGTGGCTATGTTTCAGGATTGGAAGCGGTTAACCCCATTGCCATCCCCACTCATAATGATGGAAAAGTGTCTGATACTCAGTTCTTGCCAGTTCAAACTTCGACTGTTGCTACCCATGATGAAAATGAAGATTACGGGTCCGAAGCGGCGGCCAAGATTGAACAAGACATTGTGCTTCCAGGCGATGTTGCAACAACAATGAACTCTGGAGAATTGCTAGAACTGAGTGAAAATGACGCTCCGCTCAGCGTTACTGCTAACCATATTGGCGTAGGTGAAGGGCATCCTCGGAGTCCAAAAATACCTGATAGTGCGCAACTGTCTGACGAAGAAATGGACGTTACTGGAACTGACGAAGCTGATCCTGAAATGGAACCCATTTCCCGTGGCATCCTTCCATTTGGGCGGATGGGCAGTGGTCGTATTGATAATTATGAAACAAAGACTAGGAACGAGAGAACTGGTACTGGAGGTCAAGGCGAGAGCAATATCTCCGAACGCTCCGATGGTGTACCTCATCCTATTGTGGCATCTTCCAGCCAGGAGATAACGCCAGATGTTCCTCAGGATGAATATGATTACCGAGGGATGGTTCCCGTTAAATCTTCCAATCAGCCTTACAGCTTGTACTGGCCAATGTTAGATAGAAGAGATGCAAAGCCTCCTTCTGGGTACATCACTGCGAGCAAGTCCCTTTCGCCTAAAATTACATCAGCGTATGGTAGCTTTGCCAATATTCCTACCACGCTGGTGTATGTGAATGTCAAGGCTTCTCTCTCACATCATAGTCTTGAATAATGAAGCGCTTTTCACTTTGAGACATTTCCAAAGACATTTTAATATCTAAAATAAAGTATAATGCTTATATATGCAAAGATACAAGAAGCTGTTCATCAAATTTCTCCTTTCAAGACGGCCATAATCACATAATTGATGTAGTCCTTCCTGGCTGCCAAATTCATTCCGAATTTGTCCTCCAGCTGTTCGCGAACAGCCTTTTTGGAAAGTCGCTCAAGGTCACCACTCTGCAAAATCTCTCGGACGGCCATAGTGATTTCCTCTCGAGAAGGAAGCTGGCTGGTTTGGAGAAGGCTCATTTCCACGTCATCAGCAGTCTCATTGGCAGCTAGTTCTCCTGGAACAGATCTAAGGGTCGGAGGCATTGAATAAGCTCCAGATCTCCTATTAGGTTTTGGTGCGGTTACTGTCGATCTGATATCCATAACAGAGTCATCGTATTGGCTAACACCATCAGTGCGCCAGTGCACACCCTGGTAGTCTTCCCACGTTTGTAGCGGAATTTCCGCAGGATCAAAAGTACCTTCGTCGAATATCTTCGTCTCTTTGCCATTTTCACCTTGGACAATTCGAGTGTTTCCCCAAGAGAAATCATCCATGTACCAGTACGCATACAATGGAATCAACAAAGAGAAGATAGGAATAGCTGCAATATAGAAGAACATCCATCCCACCATTTCCCATCGCCTCCTCAAGATAAATACCAGTGCTTGGAGGCCATAGATCGCCGCCAACATGATAATTGATGTCAATGGGACGTTGTCAGGATTGTCTCCAACAAGATAAAAGAGGTAGATAAGATACGCAACGGTCACAGGCTGAATAATAGTTGAGAACAAATCCACCATCACCATAAACCTCATGGAGAAGCAACAAAAGCCACAAAGCTGACTTGCCGGGACAAGCTCAAACATATTATGAACTGTGGAGTTGATCCAACGTCTTCTCTGCGATAAAAACACTGACCAAGTGTCTGGAGCTACCGTATACGCTCTAGCATGACGCAAATATTTCGTACGATACTGCGGATGGCAACGCAACAAGAGTGTCGTAAGATATCTGTCCTCTCCAAGATGCAAAAGATTCTTCATGTGCAGAGTGTCGACAGTATTTTCCTCATAGCCGCGAATAATATCATGCGACACAAAAACTGGCTTTCCCGTTTGAGAGTCGTAAACTCGATACATCGAGAAACATCCTGGAAGACAGGTAACAGAACCAAACAGATTTTCAAAAGCCTTTGCCAGATTATGCGAAATGTAGTACTCGTAGACCTGGATCATAGTGATGATGGAGTGTTTAGCATTAGACAGACTGGTCTCACCACAAATTGCTTGCGTCTTTCTGTCGTTCACTAGCGAGCCAACCAACTGGTTAGGCGCTTCTGGATCTATCATCGTATCTGCATCAATCTGTAGCACAAATTCATAATAGTGCGGATTGATACCAATGCTATTCTGAATCTGATTGTAAAGCTCGAGTTCGAGTGGGCACATGGGAAGGTTGTAATGCACCCTGTTCAAAAATCTCATCAGCAAGATTTGTGAATCTCTCTTGCCTCTATTTCCTGGTCGAGAAGTTTCATGAGCCGTTCCCACCTTCACAATAACAAGATATGGAACAATATGAGACCCAATCTCATAAAGGCCAGTGTAGATCTTACCTCTATTGTGCCTACGACTGCCATCACCCAGCGACTCAAAATCAAAAGCAGGAGGGTCTAAGTCAGGAGCTGCACCCAAAATATCCAAAACAATCTGAGGAGTAGAACGGTCATTACCAGCACCAACAATCATACCGTCACAGATTACAACAAGAAGTTTTCTTCTATCGTCGTAATTCGATTTGGCAACAGAATCAATAGCTCTTCGCAAAGAATCCTCATCTTCAGTGTAAGCTGGTACCTGGCAAATGAAAAACTTGTCAAGATCTTCAGGTACGTGGGAAGATCCAAATTGCAAGGAGGCCACAAACTTGATGAAAATGATAAACACCACAAATACAGTAATTGCCAACAAAAAGTATCGAGCAAATTTACATCTGGTAGACTCCCGCGTATCCAGCTTTCCTGACAGGAAGATGTTCTTCAAACAGCGCTCGGCTTGGTACTGCTCAGATGTTGAAAGTCCGAGAGCCGCATACTTGGCACTGATATCTTGTCCAGAATTCTGCTGTATCAACTCCATGATTCTCGAGTCCATGAAATTAGGATCAAGCGAAGTATTGACAGATTCTCCTTCAGGGGCTTTAATACTAACCAACCCAGAGACATAATCTGTCAAGTTGTAAATGTATCCATTTAGAGAAACGATTGTGAACTTGTTTTTGGATGCAAATGATTGAAGATTGGTAGGCGTGTAACCAATAAAAGACTTCAGATAGTTTTGATCGAAAAATGACATTTGATGCAAATACCAACCGGAATTGTAGCTGTTACCTTTGAAGTAACGGAAGTCATGATACACAGCATTGGGGTCAGAGTAGTTGGTTGTACTGCCGTAAGTGATCTGAGGGTCGATAAAACTACCATCCAAATAGTTGCAGACACCGGAGACTTGTATCGGGAACAATGCAGTTGAGTCTGTTCCTCCATACTCAAGAACTTGGTGAGTCGGTACAATCGGTGGAAAATGAGTAGGAGCAAACTTCGTGATGTCATATACACTACCTCGAATGGTTGTGTAGACCTTGTTAGGACTAGCACTTTCACTGTACCCTGACAGTTGACCAGTGCTGAGAATATTCTGCGTAGGGCAAATTAAAATCGGGAATCCAACTAGAAACAGCACAGACGCCACGCAAACGAACCAAATCATGAGATTAATCGCGAGCTTCTCTCTCCACGCCATACGAACTCTTTGGTCTTTCAAATTTTTGTTTACCCTTCGAGTAATAAAATCTGGAACCCACCAGGTGCATAACCAGACTAACAACAACCACCGTTTTCGCTCCCCAGTTTTGACAACAACTTCGGAAACATCATCTCCACCCTCGCCAATAGGCTTTGCCGATATATATTCATCATTCAGATTCTTGGTTGCTTGAGGAGGAAACATATCGCCAAACGTTGAGCGAACGTCCGCGTCCAACTTGTAGTCATCTTCCCTATTGAATGCAGCTAGCGCGTTGTCGGCAAAAAGCATCTTGGGGTCAGTTAATTGAATCCAGACATCTTCAGAAAGAAATACGCCGGTAAGACCAAATCGGACATCTCGCTCAGTCCATCTACGCCTTGCAATCACCTCTTTGGCTCGTTCTCGCTCAGGCATGTCGTCGCTCCTTTCCGCAAGATCAGTCAAGCTGAGGAACTTACCAAAAGGCATAAACACTGAGAAGTCTGTCACTTTAGTGCGAAGAGCGAGCTCTGTCACTCCCAGTGATTGAATCTGGGCCTTTACACACCGAGCATCAAAGTTATTAGCAAATTTCCGATCATTAGGCTTCAAGCAGATAACAAAGTAAGGGTGTGCATTGTCGAAGGAATCGACAAGATTCTCCAAAGCGGAGACAAATTGTGACGTTGCTTCGCTCCTATCCAACACCTTGTTTTGCTTCTTTTCCAGTGCTTTATCTTGCTTATCCTGGGTGAATGTTCCTGCTCGTTCTTGTTTGAATTTTCGCTTCGAAATGGAAGGAGCACGCATAGGACGAGAGGCGAGATGTGCTTTTGTGACTGCAGAGCGGGCGCCGGAGTTTTCTTCTGAATCCACCACAGCAGAGGATGTGAACATTTTTCTAAGAAAATCCGAGGAGGAGGAAGATGTGAAAAGATTAATGATATCGGCAGAAATAGCATCAGAATTAGATTCCACCAAATTATCAGTTGAATACTCGACCATTCCAGCAAAATGATTCACAGTAAATTGTCTAGCAGTGGTATTAACTCTGACAACTTCAGACGCCTCGAATTTTCGTTGGAGCGTTCCGAGCAGAGCTGAATACTGCTTATTATTGTGCGATGCTTCGTCTATAATAGCCAACACACCAGACCTTGGCTTGAAGAGAGCCTTTACGATGGCAGAATTGTCATAGTACTTGAAAGAAGGAATAGCCACTTCTTCGGACTCGAACAGTTCCGTTGGGGTGTCAAAATAAGATTTCAGCATGAATGAATAGAGCAATTCATTGGCAGAATTGTGTAGAAGTTTGTCGATAGTGGCAACAGTTGACGAATGGTTGAATCCAGGGAAGTCAGCAATGGTGATTGTCTTTGATATATCATCTTTCAAGTAATCAGCATAGAAATGAGTTTTGTTACGCGAAATTCGACTGTTTATCTGCTCCAGAACCCAAGAGAACAAAAGGGTATAGAGGGTTCTGGACAAGGAGTCTGCATTTTCTCTGGCTCCGACTGCATCCAAAATGAGGGTCACTCTATCATTCTTGATCTGAACAGTCTTATAACTCAAAGCCGTCTCCAAATGGTTGGAGCGCACGCCTAGAAAATCAGCTACCAGTCTCAAAACGTCAGGGTTCATGACCTCAATGGCAGCACTCGAAGTTCCGTCGAAACCAGTGGACTTGAAGGTCAACTGGCCGATATGCAGAATGGCGGCGAGAATCTGACAGATATTGGCAATGTCGGCACGCATAAACTCGAGATTCTTAAGGGCCGATCTGAACCTGAGAAAGCAGTTCTTGTCGTCGATTCCAATTTTGAGCTGGTTGTGATGACCAAGATAACGATATCTAGCCTCCGACAATTGAGACAGGGAAAGGTGATCTCTCTCGGACTTTGAAAGGCCGGCAATGAGATGATAGAAGATGTGATAGTTACGCTCAGAAGCCGGTACTCGAGTAATTCTAGATCTTTCCAGTCTGTAGTCCAACAGAGAGGCGCCGATCAGAGTATCATCGGCGGCATATTGAAGCTCTGTAACTTGACCTGCGCGAGAAGCTGTGTGAGAGGAGCTGGTTCTCGTCGTTGTAAAGCAGGCAAACACAAAATCGGCATCGCGAACCTTTTTGGAAATGCCATTGTTGGAGAGTGTCAGCAAGTGGTTCGAGAGAGCCATCCTAAACTCGGTTTTGCCCGAGCCAGATTCACCGAGAAACAACACTACTTGGTTTTCATCCTGTTTGATGAAGCGATTGTGGATCCTGGCGGCGAAATCACGAAACAGCTGATCTTGATTCACATCGAGCGGAGTAAAGGTGTTCAAAGCGACCAGTGCACCAGACGAAATGGTCGCAAAAGGAAGTCCCTGGTTGAACCGCGACGCCAAGTGCGAAGTTACCGTCTGATCAGAGATGTTTGCCTCAGGCAGAAGCGAGATATCGACTACCCTCGACATTTAAGGCACAGAAGAGACAACGACAATGATTTCGGTAGCTCGGCAAAGAAGTAGGACAAAGGAAAGTACCGTGGATAGTCAGACAACAGACCGCAAGAGATGCCAGCAAACAAGAGCAAGGGCGATGCAGCGAAAAGTGTCAAATTGGGGTGAAATTGGTACTGAGCTGATGCCGTTGCCAAAGGCGCGTTTGTGTTGTTGTGGCTTATTTTAGGGGGGAACCCATTGGGAGTTATGCATTGAGGCTGTTAAATACGGCTAGTGTCGGGGGGGGAGGCATCTTTTTTGTCGGAGACTGGAGATGACTATAAATAGTGAAACGTGGGGCGAGATTCTGACAGCAATATTTTAGAAGTGGTTCTGGAGCGGTAGACGGAGGTTGCGGCTTCTTTCCTGCGAGAACTGGATTGTACTTTCGATCTCTCTCCCTTTGCCAAGGCGTGAGCGCTCGTGGTGACCACTCTGTTTATGGGCCGCTGGCCGAACCCATGAAGATCTCTCGACCAGCGTCACGTCACATGGGGGAAGATACAGAACACAGCCTTAGAGATCGGAGCCATGTCCGAGATTATATAGTTAAACTCCTTACAAGACGAAGGGAAGTAAAAAGCGGGCAAGTACTAACAAAACACAGAAACGAACGCACTGCTGAAGCCCCTCCCCCCTGCTGTCGTCCCTTGCTTCAAATTTTTTTAGCGCATCTCGATAATCCACCTTTCCAACGCCCTCCCAAAACACTGCCAGTGTTGATTGCTTTTTCCGCCGACCACAACATTGACCAATTCCCCAAAATAGACTAGTAGTTGAGTTGATACACCTGAAACAAACACGTTACAACACAGTAGCGGATCTTGTTGTCGTCTGAGCCCCCCATCATCCTTGGTTTCTGGATCTGCTCAGCCCTTCAACATCCACTGTTTTTTAACTCATCGTCCCCCTTTGATTTATCTCTTGACCTTGGCATTGTAATCTCATCACAACACAACACACAAATTCAAATCAAAAACGAGCCATGGAATCTCCACCGCTTTGTGATTCCAACGGCCCGATCAGAGCGACGGCTCTCATCGCGACGCTGAATCATGCCTTCAAGCACTCAGACTCGCGAGCGCTTCGCTTGGACTACACATCTAGCATTCTCCTGGGGCCCAATGCCGAGCAGCCCTTTGTCGAGTCGATATACAACCACGCCGTGAAGCGCCGTGAGGACCAGACGCTGCTAGTCATGCCCACTGATCCGACGTCGTCCACGGCCTTTTTGCACTCTGTCTCTCAGTTTCCCGGTGTTTCCACCGAGGTCATGGACTGTCTGAGTGTGCTGATACCCTTCTTCACAGCGCTGACTCCGCAGAATCTCACAACCCGCTTTCACAACGGTCTGGCCGTCTCTTTTGCCATTGATGAGGAGGGCAACACCATCTCTACACGTCTCCAGATTGACGAGGTGAATCCCTTCACCTCTCTCAGCCAGCTGCTTGATCTGCCCAAGGTCTCAGGCAACAGAGCTTTTGATGTCTTTTACCACTTTCTCCGATCCACAGAGAGCGTTGAAAAGAAGTTTACTTCGGTGAAGGACGGCCCTGAGATGTATGAGCTGCTGAGAAAGTCTGGCACTTATGAGCTGCCGGGCTGGGTCTCATTTTCGGAAGATGTGGCCGTTGCCTCAGACTGGCGAGAGGCCCTCAAAAACTGCGGATTCAAGGGCGCCAAACTGAGGGGCTTGCTGTCTGCTCTTTCTGGTATCTTGCTGCTTGGTAATTCGGCCAGCACTTCTGATATGGAAGAAGGTGCGTCGTTGCTCGGCCTGAACCCGGACTATGCGATCTACCAGGATTCTTCACAGCTGATTGAGTCGGTCTACGTGAAGCTTGTCAAGTACATGGTTGAAGAGCTCAACACCTTTTTGAAGAAGTTTGATGCTCCTATTGACAGGACCGATCTCATCTCGGTGAACGTCACCATCGCTGAACTGGCATGCTCAGATGCCCATCAGGTGCCCGTCCTGAAGTCTGTCTTTGACAACTCGTGCGCCATCAATGCAGAGATGATTGACGATGGCATTATTCTTCCAAAGTGCCCGGCCAACATTCGAAAAGCTATTGAGTCCAGGTCATTGGCTTCTTCCAAGAGCTTATCTCTGCGCCGACCTTATTTGGACTTTGCCTCTCATTTGGACCAATCGTCCCTGTTTGCCTCAACTGGCAATACACAGGAATCGCTCGACATTGACGCGCTCATTAATGCTCGTGTGTGGACTATTGTCAACGTCTCACCGTTCCTTGATGCAGAACACTTGAACCGCGATGATTGGAATTCTGCTACAGTTTCGTCTCAATTACGTCACATTTTTGCTACTGAGTGGGCCTTCCGCCGAAAATCGGCCAAATACAGTCTCGATTTTGAGTATTCCGAGTTTTATGAGGCATATCATTCCTTGCTGCCCGCGAATCTCACATCGGCGTCAACCATTGCCATCATGGAGGCAGCTCAAGGCTGGGCAGCTGACAGACAACTTCCTGGTGAAGTGTTCTTCTGCGGACGCAATCGCATCTGGATGACTGAGGACCTGTGGGAAGACCTTGAATACGAAGCTGGAAATCAGGACATGGCAATTCCCACTATGCAGGCCGCTTTACCTGCTCGCTCAACAACTAATATCATGGCGATGCCACCTGGACAAGTCTCAGTTCCTGCCTCTGTGTACGGAAATCCAATTGATCATGCAGACAGGCAATACAGCATGTCCAATGCCAACAGAAATGCTCGAGAAGCCTACGTGTCTGAAGATCCATATGATGAGGATTTCGAGGATGACCAGCTAATGTCACAATTCCAAGGTGAAGAAGATGAAGAAAAGGGCCCAGAGAGAAGAAACCTAATAGCCAAAAAGATGTCTAGCGATAGAAAGATGTGGGTGTGGTTGGTATATTTACTCACCTTTTGGATTCCATCTCCAATATTGAGGCTGGCAGGCATGAAGAGAGAAGATGTCAGAATGGCTTGGAGAGAAAAGCTTGTAATTTTCTTTTTGATTCTGATTCTCAACGCATCAATCGTCTTTTACATGATCTTCTTGATGAGGGTGATTTGCCCCGACTTCAAACTGGTATGGGATGCTGCTGAGGTGGGTTCACATAACACTGGAACTGACTATTGGGTCTCGATTCAGGGCAAGGTTTATGATTTTACAAAGTTCTACAGAACTCAGCATTCAGATAACGGTATCTCGACGTCGGCTTCTACGATGATGGCATTTGCTGGCCAAGATCTGACATCCTACTTTCCGATGCCTCCAACTGTTGCCTGCCCTTCGTTGGTTACAGATCCTTCTGTTAAGCTTTCCTACAATGCTTCGCTTTATGCTGATCCAACAGCCTTTCATTGGTCTGGTGATTATTACGTGCCATCAACGACTACAGCTCTTCATGAATTTTCTTGGTATAAGGATAAGTTCCAGCCGTTCGTTGCTGGCTACTTGAAGGGGCCTCTTGTGATTTCAAAGTCCGACATCAAATCTGATGGAATAAACAACAACCAATACGTCTGCATCATCAACAACGAGGTTTTTGACTTGACTAATTACTTTTTGACAATCCAGACTTACCCTTCATCAGCGTCATCAGACTACCAGAAGTATAGCTTCCTGGATTCCACTGTGGTTAGCATGTTCCAAAATAACATGGGTTATGATATCACGAAAGAGTGGGAGACGAAGATTAGTGCGTCCGTGCGTGAAACCAATATGGAATGTATGCGAAACCTGTTCTACGCCGGCAAAGTCGATTTCAGAGAAACACTAAAGTGTCAGCTTTCTAACTATATTTTGCTGGCTCTTGCTTCTATTCTCTCGGGTGTTATCCTCATCAAGTTTATTGCTTCCATCCGCTTTGGATCCAAGAGAATGCCTGCGCCACAAGACAGATACGTGATTTGCCAAATCCCTGCATATACTGAGGATGAAGATGCTCTCCGTCTTGCTATTGACTCAGTCGCAGACTTGACCTATGAGAACTCGAAAAAGCTTTTGTTTGTTATTTGTGATGGTCTTGTGACGGGACAAGGCAATTCTCAGAGTACGGCAAGTATTTTGTGTGGCATATTTGGTATTGATGAGAAAGTGAGTCCGCCTGCTCTATCATATTTGGCTGTAGGAGAAGGCTTGAAGCGAGAAAATCAAGCAAAGGTGTACGCCGGTTTGTATGAGCATGACGGAAACTACGTTCCTTATGTGCTGGTGGTGAAATGTGGAACAGAACTTGAGCAAAAGACAAACTCTAAACCTGGTAATAGAGGTAAGAGAGATTCACAGATCTTGCTGATGAACTTCTTGAATAAGGTACATTACCAAAAATCTATGACTCCAATGGAGCTTGAGCTCTTTCGGCAAATTAATAACGTCATTGGTGTGGATCCTGAGCTTTATGAGTTCGTGTTCATGGTGGATGCTGATACACGAGTTAGGGAAGACTCTTTGAACCGTCTCGTGAGTGCTTGCGTGAATGACTCCAAAATTGCAGGAATCTGCGGTGAGACTGGGTTGCAGAACGAGGACCATTCTTGGACCACAATGATTCAAGTATATGAATATTTCATTTCGCATCATCTGACGAAGCAGTTTGAATCACAGTTTGGTTCAGTAACATGTTTGCCTGGTTGTTTCTCGCTCTATCGTTTGAGAACTGTCAAAAAGTACAAGCCAATTCTGATTTGCGACGAAATTATTGAGGCATATTCAGATGGGCATGTTGATACTCTGCATAAGAAGAACTTGTTCTCTCTTGGTGAGGATCGTTATCTGACTACGCTGATTACCAAGAGTTATCCAAAGATGAAACTTTCATTTATCCCTGATGCGCACGCTTACACAACAGCCCCTGATAAATTCTCAATTCTTCTTTCTCAAAGACGTCGTTGGATCAACTCCACCGTTCACAATCTTATGGAACTGATGAAGCTTGGCAATATGTGTGGCTTTTGCTGTTTTGGAATGCGTGGCATTGTGTTCATTGATCTGGCTGGAACTCTTATGCTTCCCTCTGTGGTGATATATCTTGGCTATCTGATTTACACTCTCGCGGCCAAATCCTCAAGCATTCCTATTATTTCTATTGTTATGATTGGTGCTGTGTATGGTCTTCAAATGCTCGTGTTCATGCTGAGGCGCCAATGGCAGCATATTGGTTGGATGATTATATATCTGGCGGCTTATCCTGTCCACTCCTTCTTGCTTCCGATCTACTCATTCTGGAATATGGACAACTTCACCTGGGGTAATACCAGAATTGTCGTTGGTCAAAAAGGTGGCCGTGAAATTATCAATGATAATGAACCAGATGTGAAAGACTCCGATGTGCCTCAGGAGACTTGGGAGTCTTATGCGCGCAGAAATAACATTCGCCGTGCTGATAGACCGTTCTATTACGATCCAAGAAGAGGCAGAGTCTATAATGAGATATACGATGATATGGAAGTAGATGGGCTCATGGATGTGGAGCTGCAAAGCTTTGCCCCAACTCAGCATATTCAGGACGGCGCCTCATATGCTCCACCAGGAAGGATGAGAGACAGCGCGAGTGAAGTGTCAAGGCCATTCTCAAGGGCATTTTCCTCTTTCACTGCTGATTTGGCTACTGGAAGGGCAGTGACCCCAACAATGAGAAAGAGTGAAGCGCTTGAAGACGCTAAGCGTATTTACGACTCTGAGAACGATGAACAGCTCATTAATGCCATCTCAGGGGTATTGGCTGATTCCAAGCTCGACGAAATCACCCCTAAACAAGTCCGCGAGAGGGTGGCGGACATTTTGAATGTGTCATTCTCAGCGGATCAAATTGAGCACATCAATGAATTGATTGATGTAGAGTTGATGAAAGAGTTATGATGAGGTTCCCGTTTGAGGGCAACTATTTATGATATTATGGTAGACATATGCAATAAACTACAATTTAGTATGTAACTATCACTTATTCTAGGTCCATTCTGTCGCTGTTCTTCTTCAGAATTACAATACCCTCAAGTGAATGCGACAACGCAATGTATTCATCGTCTTCCAGCTCGGCCCTATCGCCATGGCCAAGGACCACTGGTGTGGAATGAGTGACCCATCCTGTGATGGTCTTTGGCTTACCAGCTTGACCAACAATATCAACGGCCTGTCCAACTCTGACATTCACCTTTACCGGCTCCAGGTTCTCATCGACAGTCACCAACATGCGCGGTCTGATAGCAGGAGTGAGGAAATACAACAAATCGTGTGCATCACCAAGAATGAACGCCTTAGGGTCAAGCAGAGCAATAGATACTGTAAGAAGGCCTGCAAGCGACACACGCGACAGAATTTGCCTGTCAGTATTGAAAGGATTAATGGTGAGCGTTCCCTTTCCGAGGTGGATCAAACCCTGAGAAATTCTGACCATAAATGCTGAGTCAGGTTCTCTAGAATAGTACATGGCAAGTTGTCGCAGAAGCTGGGCAATTCTAGCATTGTTAGTGCCTGCACCAACCAAACCCATACTGAAGATAGAGTTGATGGCCACCATGATATCATTATCGTGAGAGAATCTTGACAGTGTATCGTACACTTTCATTTGTGGGTTCGATGTTGAAACAAGACCCATGGCCAGAGGTACTGCACGACGGATACGCTGGTCTCCATAGTGCATCAAATGGCCAAAATGTCTCAGCACCATCTCTTGGCCAATTTCTTCACCCATAGCTACTACTGCAATTCCAAGAACAGAGTAATCGCGCGAATTAGAATCTTCAGTGGCGGATGAGGCATCATCGTGAGCAATCGAAGAATCGTTCTCTGCATTATCTTCTACGGCCGCCGCAGACTCCTCTCCAGTAGTGACATCTTCTCCACCAGTGTGGGCAGCGTTGTCACTGCTTTCACCAGCTGCTGCCGCGGTCGACGTACTTTCGCCAGACTCGCCTTCATCTTCAGCATCTGCTCTAGTGGTGCAATCTTGCAACAGTTTCTGGATCTGCAGAACATTACCAGTACCGGCATATGAACAGGCAGTGACCAGAGTTTCAATGACCTGGGAAATGGGATGTTGAATAGCACGGATAGTTCCAATAACAGCATCAATTAGTTCGTGCTTGCCCATGTAGAGAAGCGCCAAACCCAGAGCCAAGAACCTAGTCCACTTGTCGCTCAATTCATGATTTTTACGCTCAAGCAGCGTCTGCAAGATAGAAGACGAAATATCACCATTGGCTGATCCAACAAAAATGTGGCCAAGAGAAAGAGCGGAAAGTGATGCAATCTGCATGTTCAGCGAAGGATCAGTAACGTATGGCAGCAACAGTTCTGCCAGATCGTCTCTATGTGAACCAGCATAAGACAGACCCAGACCTATAATTGCCGATGTTCTCAGTGCAAAAGACGCGCAGTCTGTGTACTCAGCGAGCAGAGCAAATGCAGGGTCAGCGTCATCATGGACACCCACATTCACAATACCAGTGCCGAGAAGGGCACCGGCCTTGATGTGTTCCTCTGACGAGTACATGTACTTGTCTAGTTGTTGTAAACCACTCTGAAAGTCCCATTGGTAAAGAGCTCCGATGGAAGCAGTAGTGGAAGCCATTCCTGGACCTTTGGCTTTGTAAATCCACGATGCTTTTTCGTCAGCCTTCGACACAAGCTTATCGGCACCGTATCCAAGGTTAACGAACGCGTTGACAAACGCCGATGCAAGGGTCTGCTTAGCTGTATCAAGATTGGATCCCAGTCGTGAAGTCTCCAAACGCGACTTGTAGATATCCTCAGGAACCTTGGGATCTAGCAAGTTAAGCTCCTTGCCAAGGTACAGGTAGTACTTGGAGAGTGAGGAATTATTGAGACACTCTTGAACAGCTTCGTCATCCACTTCTAACCAGATCTGCTGTCTTGCAACGATGAAGGCCAGCTGCTTCTTCACAGTCTCATCGGCAGCATCGAAAACTCTGCCGATATAAGACAAGTTATCGATACGAATAGCCAGGGCCATAGCCTGGGTGAGTTGGCCATGCTGGAGGTACAAGTTGTAAGCAATGTCCAGCAGCTTTTGGTCATCAGGTGGCGGTACGAGTGGTACACAAGACACCATATATAGACAGACTCTTGCGAATGTGTTTGCATCAACAACACCCAACAGCTTGTCGATCTGCTCGATTTCCAAGAGCAAATCAACGGCATCCGCTTCACCATTATGCTGCAGGAAGAACGGCGTGATCTTGAGTGCCAGGTCAATCAGCTCGGAAGTAGGAAATGAATCGATATTTGGAACACCATCATCTTCTTCGCTTTCTTCTTTGACATCTTCGCCCTTGGCGTCTTTATCTTCGATAGACTTTTCTTCACCTTCGTTGGCAGACTCTTCAGTGCGTTTTTGGTATTCTTCACCAACTTCCAGGGCGAGGTGTCTGACATACTCGTGACCCCAAGAGCCAATGTCATCAGTTGTAGACAGCAATCTGTAACGGAGACAGTCGCGCTTGCCGCCGTCCGAGTATGTCATTGCCAGCACTGAGAGTACATCAGCAAGCAATGGTCGCTTGTCTTCTGGCCACTTGGCGTAAAGGGCACTGAGGGCGGGGTAGTGAGGTCTCAGGAACTTGAGAGGCTTAGGAACGGCCGTCATGGAGGAGGTCGACGTTCTGATAAAGTCTTTGAGTTGACTAAGAGCTGCTTCGTAAAGGGAGTCGTCTTTCTCAAGCAAACGCTCGACGAGCATCTCCAATTCGTTACGAAGCTTCTCATCTTCCTCATTAAGCTCTTCTTCTTTCTCCTTGACTGGCTTCTTTGGAGCCTTTGCCTCCTTCAATTTCTGTTCGTCTTCTGTTGTCATGATGAAGTAATGGGGGAGGGAGGCGATCCAAGTGATGAATAGTTATGTGCGGATTATGCTAACAGGTCTCCCAAATGCTCTGGCTTGATCGCTGTCCTCGTCAGGTAGGGTAAGCCCCGAGCTCGGGAGCGTTGGGAATAGAGGGTTCTAGTGTCTAGCCCTGGGGTAGCACGGAAAAGCGCAGATAAGATGAGCTGGGTCCCTCGATCCTGGAGATCTGACACCTGTCCCGCTGCTCTTTCAGAATTGGGCACAAGTACTTAGATTTGAGTAAAAGGTCATTCTATATTAGCCACCGGGAACGGCCAAGGTAATGTAAATCTCTACTGTTCTGCTTCAATAGGATTAATGGAAAGCGCTTTGAACCAGACAGTCCTGCTCCTATCAGTCACCTCGCCACTAGTCACGTGAAGATGGCGTGAACCAGATCGTCGCGATCAATGATACAGATTTGTCATACCTACTCGGATAGCTAGAAGATGCTCTCGGAGCCAATAAACCTTCCAAAGTGGATTGATGAGAATAAGCATCTTTTAAAACCACCGGTGAACAACTACTGTCTCCACCGCGGTGGATTTACAGTCATGATTGTGGGCGGACCTAACGCACGAACAGATTACCATATCAACCAGACTCCTGAATACTTTCATCAGAAGAAGGGACACATGACACTTAAGGTTGTTGATGATGGTGAGTTCAAGGACATTACAATTGGGGAAGGTGACTCCTTTCTGCTGCCAGCAAACGTCCCGCACAATCCTGTCAGATATGCTGACAGTATCGGAATAGTTGTTGAGCAGGACCGTCCTGAGGGTGTCCTCGATGCACTGCGATGGTATTGCCCGAATTGCAAGGAGATTGTCTACGAAGACAAGTTTTACTGCACCGATTTGGGCGTACAAGTCAAAGAGGCTATTCTCAAGTTCCAGGGCAGTACCGAACGAAACTGCAAGAAGTGCGGAACATTCGTTGAGACACATCCTTAAGGATAGATAGAACTTCTAAATAGTGATCCTTTCGGATTGCTAGGGTAAATAGAATACGGAACGCGCTGCAGCAGCGCGTATCCATTGTTATATTGCAATACTCTCTACTATACAGAAAAGTAAGTTCAATGCAGTCAACAGTTATCGTTGAATTGACATGTGTGCGGTAGCGTCGGACTCAGAGAGGGTCCTCGAAAAGATGGTAAGAAATTGCCACCCCTATTACTCAAGAGAATCAAATTTTCCATCAAAAGCATTGGCGATCCAGTGATGCAGCTTATCATATACCACTCTGCTGGCATTGTGATGACGAATTGAGTGGTCACTGTCTGGAAATACATGCACATCATAATTTTCAATACCCGCCAAATCAAATTTGTCAAGCAAAACTAGCGTGTTTTGAAAATGCACATTGTCATCTCCAGTTCCATGCATAACTAGGAACCTATCTGCCTTTCCAACACTTCCAACATCATGAACACTGGCGTTATGATATCCAGCAGCATTGTTACTGGGCGTATGCATATAACGCTCGGTATAAATGGAATCATACAATCTCCAATCAGTGACTGGAGCGACAGCCATTCCATAGCTGAAGTGCTCACCCCCATCTCTCTCGAGAGTCTTGAGGGTCATAAACCCACCATAACTCCAGCCCCAGATTGCAATTCTGTCCACGTCAACATATGGCAGAGAGCTCCAATATGCTGCACCAGTAACCTGATCCATGGTCTCATAGAATCCTAGATTATCTCTGACAGCAGACTTGAACTTACGACCCATGAATCCTGTACCTCTTCCGTCTATTGTGACAATGATGGCGCCCAACTGTGCCGACATAATCCTTTGGAAGTCAATTGCATATTGCTTAGTGACCGTCTGTGAGCCGGGTCCCTGGTACATATAGAATAGAACAGGATACTTTCCAGATTCAGAGAAAAACGGCGGAACAGTTTCAGCATAGTTTGCAAACAGGGGTTCTTCGCCGTCCTCAAAGCCATCAATCTGTAAGGTAGAGTATCGTGTTTGCGGCAAATCAATCTGCTGCAACCTGTACTTCAGCTCTTCATTGGATTCGAGTACCACGGCATTTTGAATAGGATTCTCATGGTGAAGATCAACGAGCAGTTGATAGGGTACGCTAGGGCCTTGGTACGACAACACAGCATATCTACTGCCAAAAGAAAAGGAGGCAGAAAAGAAGCCTTCAAAAGATGTCTCTGTAACTGCAGTAAAATTTGAGCCATCGAGCTTTGCCCTATACAAATGTCTTTCGATGGGGGACTTTTCACGGGCAAGAAAGTAAAGTTCGTTAGACTTCAGATCTACAGCACCTGATGAAGAGTCGACATCCCACTTACCCGATGTCAACAGTACTGGTTGTGAGGCATCCAAGGGTGAGAAATAGCCAAAATGGGTGTATCCATCAACAATAACCTCGTCAACATAACCATCAGAAGCGCGGCCATTTTCCGTGTCTTTAGGAACAAACCTGGCATTGTGTGCAATTTCATACCAGCCGCCATCCAGGTCCTTCATATTTTCATAGCGCACAATCTTTCCGCTTTTCTGAGCCGCGTCAATCACTGAGACTTTCAACGAATCGCCCTGGCGATCAGTTATATGCACCAGGAACTCATTCCCTGAACCCCAGAGAACATTTGTAATGATGTCATCAGTTCGTGGACTCTCTTCCGTTTTCACTGGAAAGAGATCCTCGCTTTCCACATCCAAAATCATCAAACTTACGTATGGGTTTTCGGTCCCTGGCTTTGGATACTTGATCGAGACCATTTCTGGGTATTGGTTGTCCTTATTCAGCTCTTGAACAAAGTAAGGAATGGTAAATTCGGCGACAGCCGTGTCGTTGGTTCTTAGAATTGTCAAGTATTTTCCAGTATTGGCCCACCATAGCGCTGATGATCCAGAAAACACCTCCTCTTCATAAACCCAATCTGGGCGACCGTAGAAAATGTTTTCTCCACCATCAGTAGTGATCTGCTTGACGCTTTTTGTGGCCACATCCCTCAAGTACACGTTGTTATCTTTGACAAATGCAATCTTCTCTCCTGTAGGAGACCATTGGGCAAGGGCAGACTTTTCAGAGTTGTCGCTGTCAACGTCCACTGGTTCGATCTCTCCAGACTCCACGTCCAATATCCAAAAGTAAGAGAACGAGGAGTGTCGCCAGTTCTTGTCGGAATTCGACGCCAACAATGCCTTTGTCGCATTGTGATTGAGATCGATCTTTGAAGCGGCATACGTTTTGGACTTGTACTTGAAAACAGTGGAATCGATAAGTGTAGTCTTCTTGTCCACATCTGGCCAGGACACGACATGCGCTTCAGTTCCATTAATCTCCATGTACGTTCCGTCAGGAAATGCGTCTGATTGCAACCAGTTGATGGACCTAGTTTTAGGAGAATAGTAGCCTGACCACATGTCATCTAGAACCAACGATCCCTTTCCGGATACAAATCGTTGTGCCTGTGGATTTCTAGCAAAGAAGACAACGACCGCACAGGTAACCAGAAGTGCTGTGCCGATAAAAAACTTTTTGGCGGTAGACAGGTGGATACGCCCCTGCTCGATAGGACGGGGTTTGCGAGTCTGTGTCTGAGCCTCTATGTCACGTCTGGCATCCTCTTCCATCGCTTCCCTGAAGATGTCCAGGAGACCGGAACGAGATTCGTTCGACGGCGTGGGCGTCTCAAGAGGAGTATCCGCCGAGGAATCCACGGGCTCATACTTGGCTCCCTTAGGCATGTTTATAAGAGGGATCGAGCGTCCTGTAATTTTGATATCAAGTGGACGGGAAGTTGCTGCTATCCGATGCGCGAACAACTATGTACCGATAGGTTCCAAATGAGGTAAAAACGGACAGTGTGCATGCCTTTTAAGGTTCACAACTGGGGCCCGGGTTGGAATAACTACATTGGGGAATATGCCAGCGAGAGGAAGAGAAATTAAAGTAGAGAAGGAGCCTAGTTTTGCATGAGGAGGTTCATTTTACGGTTCTATTAAAGGCCAGGTCACTTTGACAACTAGTCTTGCGACACAAACAGCAGTCAAATATCTTGACGGTCACGTGTGGTAACAGCATTGAATCCTGCAATCTACAACTACAAGGGATATACCACCTTACGAAAGACTACAAATAGCAGAGGTGAATGAGCACGAATTGGAGATGGCAGGGCTGCTCCTCTCTACTGTGTAGTCAGGAAATGGATAGCCCGGGTGTTCTAAATCGAGCACGCTGAAGGTTACCCACTCAGCGTCTGTTATAGCATGGGAGCTTTGGGATTTGTTTCACTATTGTGGGTAGACAGGCAAAATACAAAGTTGAGCAGATTGTGATAATTGTCTGTCAGGGTTTAGATGACGATGGGCAAATCAACAGTGACTTGTTTACTAATTCTTGGCTCTCGTAAGAATTGCATTCCATAACCAAGTTGACTGAAACCGCCAATGTTTAACTAACACGTGATTTGGTCGGCTGACAATCACAATTGTTTGCTTCACAGGCGGACGCAACGTTCGAGCAGAGATGAACCAGGTTTTGACCAGCAGAGGAACTCGCCTTGGTGAAAGTACAAGCACATTTCATAGGCTACGCCACTCAATTGCTCGACAAGCCTCAAACAGTTGAATAAAAATCCAGTAACCCTGCATTGTTAATGTAATGTTTCTACATATAAATCGTTAAATAAAACTCGTTCCTCTATGGCGGTTCTAGAAAGACAGGATCCGTATATCTCTCTGCGTCCAGCGCCGCTATGCCTAGTATTGGCGGTATTTTACTCCTCTGTCAAAGAGAGGGTGGAGACAGCTGAATCGCTGCGAACCTTTTTATCCACGCGTGGAATTAAAAGATCATTGTCAACATCATCAAGTGGTGGCGGCGCCTTCGCTGCTCTTGATGGGGGAGAGAAGGAACCCTCGGGAACAAATGGCTGCTGAGGTGGAGATGTGAGTGGAATAAAATTCATAATTTGCGTAATGAGAATTGACAGGGAGATGGATGGGTATTTATAATGCGGGAGCCCCAGCCTCGTTGCGCCGATGTGACTCGGTGATGGCACTTGGCGTGCTATGCTCTTCTGACCTATTCAGGACTGATGTGATGCCGTCTGGTCCGCTATCACACACCAATGGGTGTGGAGTTGTCCGCTGACTTAGTGTTGCTTTTTGTGGGCACGAAAACGTTCCGGGGCGTAGACTTATAGGGTGATCGCTTAGTCTTATTTTGCCACTCGCCGTGAGAGATTAGAACGCTAAATTAGGTTAAAGAGCAAGATGATGAGTTGAGTTTAATTTCATTAGCGATATGGTCCAAGTGCTTCAGTTTACCTCTACAATTCAAGAATCTGGCGTGATGTCGCAGAGCGTGTAAATCGCATAAATCAACCAGCACTGTGACAGTGCGCGACAAACGCCAGGGCGCAGACGGCGTTGCTGCTACTCCGCGTCGAACAAAGTTCACCCGGGGTAAAGAGAACGCCAGAGGCCCATCAACTCTGATTTTCCAATGTCGGCGCAGTCTCGACCAAATCTCACTGCTGCAGCCGCTCTCCAGCCTTTGTTTTGTCGCTAAACACTAAATTATTGCGCAGCTGGTCTGTTAATGCCTTATCTATCATTCCTTGTCTGTTTATTATGAGCCGTCCCTGGCACGACAATGTCGGGCGCCGTTAAAGCGCCTCAATGCCGTTTGCCCTTGCGAGCTCATCGGCCGATGCGGGCTTCACCCCCACACCATCCGATAACGAGAACTTGGGGGATCTGGCAAAATGAGACAACTTTCATGACCCCACACCACACTCAGTGATCTACTTATCGCGATGACCTGCTAGACTTAATCTAGGTATGAAAGTGTATAGTTCTACTCGGTAATAAATAGCTATTTACATTATGAACATGCGCGCACAGGTTCAAGATTCAAAAGTCCGAGAGAAGCTTAACTACCAGTTCCCATGTTCCAAACATGATGATAGTGTTAGGCACAGTTCTGAGAAGATGAGGTGTCATTCCACTATACATTGACAGAAAGCCTTCTTCTTTGATGACGGTGGCAAAGCAATTGATAAGACCCTTGTATTTTGGACGGCCGTCTTTTAATGGAGCTTGTCTCAAACGAGTTCGAACAACCTCATGAGGGTAGGTAATAATGGAAGCCAGGAGTTTGGCAGCGCCAGCAGATCCTGATGTTGCGAGCCACTGAAGAACTGGACTGGGTTGCTTTCCGTTTTGTATCTCGTAATCTGACGCTCTTTTGATCATAGCTTTCATCTTCTCGTAAAGGACCCACTGGATAGAGGATTCAGCAACTCCAAGATAGGAAGCAGTGAGTCCTCGGTACAGGCCAGGGATTCCTTCTCCTCTGACTGTCTTTACAAGACAGTCCCACGAATTTTTGTACTCACGATTGGCACCTGAAGCCTTGTCGAGCTGCAGTCTTGTCTTGATTAGCCAAATAGGGTTTGTGGCAGTCGATGTGATAATTCCAGCGTTTGCAGCAGCCAACAGGTGTACCCATGTCTGCTCTTTTCCATGATTGAAATGATTGGCAATGTATTCCTTGCCCTTCGAGTATGTTACAAAGTTGATGGAGCGAGCAGGAACTACACCGACAAGATTTGGACCGAGACCTTTGAAGAGTGACCGAGGGCCCTCGACTTTATACACATTGACAAGAATAGCAAACGTCTCCGCCACATGATGCCAACCTTTCACAAAGGGATTTCTAGCAGCCACGTGGAACTTCTGAGTATTGTAGAGATCTGACTGCAGTCGGGTCTTCACCACGTCCAGGGGGCAAGTGAACACAGCACCGGCCATAGCACCAGCACCACCGGCCACGAAGTGAACCAGCGGGCTGACTGGTCGCTTCTCGTCTGGCATCTTGTTGAGATGATAAAAATCCCACTTCACAATCTAGTTGCTAAAAGATTTCCGGAGGGAGGTCAAAATTTCATTTTTGGAATTTCATATTCGGAAGTTAAAATATAATCGCCGCCTAAACTAGTGGACAGACATCCTTCGCAAAACAACGAGAAAGAACAAGAACTGCGCTCGCTATTCCGTACAAGGTCGTAAAATCGTTGCAGGCAATATTCATTAAACACTACATTGTAAAACGGTGTGCTCGGAGCAACATCAATCGTATCGAATTGCCAATACATAATTATATAAGGTAAACTTTTTGGTAAGGTTGACTGTATCGATGTGAGTCGTCCTTAAATTTCCCATGACCAAAGTGAGGCGCTTAAATGAAAGTCTCGTATGGAACTGGAGTAATGGTCTCAGGAGCGTTGTCCTTGAAAGAGACAACATGGGCCTTACGTGGCTCAGCTGGCTGTCTCTTGAGGTTGACAACCTCACCGGCAGCCTTGGCAGCAGCGGCCTTGGCAGCGTTCTCCTTGACACGGTTCAGGAACTCCTTTCTGCAGGCAGAGTGTCTGACGTGCTCGACTCTGAGGTTGACACGCTTCTCGAGGTATCTGTTTCCAACAATCTTGTAGATGATGACACCGACGGAAGTCTTGGTGACGTTGAAAACGACACCAGTCTTTCCGTGGTAGTACTTGTGTGGCATACCCTTCTGAACAGCACCGTTGGCAATGATATCGACAATGTCGCCAACTCTGTACTGTGTCAGGTAAGTAGAGAGGGAAATGATACCATGCTTTCTGAAGTCTCTGGAAAATGCGTAACGCGTGCCAGATCTGTATCCTCTGCTCTTACCCATTGTTGATTTGTAGTTCGGTCTTCGAGTGAGATGCTGGGTTGGTGATGGTATTCATTTGTTTGGTGGTAAAACGAGGCGTGACTGTTGGGAGTAGGGTTTGGAGGAGTACCTGTGCAAATGCGTGCACACAGTTTTTTTGGCGTGGGAGTTTTGCGGTGCGCACCGAACACTGAGAAAAGTCACTGGGAGTTGATGAGAGCGCGCGAACTGGGGCACTGTTTGTCGACATGGTTACATCTTCATGGGGCAAAATCTGCTTGACGCGGTTCGTGGGTTTCTCTCCGCATCAATGGCAAGTACAAAAGCATGACAAATAATCGGCGTAGGCGCCTAAAATATACAATTAAAAAATCGTCATATAACATACAATTTTAACATTAGCGCGCAACTATCCTAAGCTACACCATAATAAACTTTTTAATGCGGACGAAATGCATCTACTCGTCGTCCTCAGCCTCAGCCTCAGCGTCGCCGCTGGAGCCCTTAGCAAGAGACTTTCTCTTGTTACGGCCTGGACGACCACCACCGTATGGAGAGGTCAAGGAGAAATCAATGTGCTTCTGGGAGTCAAGTCTGACCAAGAAGGATGGGATGTTAACAATCTGCTTGCCAACACGGATATGTCTCTGGGAGATGAGGACACGGGCGTGGTGGACAGACTTGGCCAGGCCAAGCTTGAAAACCTGGGTCTGGAGACGACGCTCAAGGAAATCCTCAATCTTAAGAGCAAGGACGTAATCGAGCTTCATTCTGTCCTCAGAAAGAACACCAGTTCTAACCAGACGACGAATCAAGGCATTACCCTCAAACAAACGCTTGGGGTCCTTCTCGTCAAGAGTAAGCAGCACACGAGCGGCTCTTCTAATCTTTGAAAGTTGGAGACCGATACGGTAGATCTCACGCTTGTTCTTGAGACCGTACTCGCCGGCAAGCTTGAGCTCAGCATCCAAACGAGAGCTGTCGTAAGCTCTACGTGGAACAGAGTAGGTCTTGCTGTAGTTTCTCTGGACCATCTTGTATGTGTTGGTTTGTTAGGGTGTCGAGGCGAACGGTGAGTGGATATCCCAAATCATTGAGGGTTTGTCAAATGCAGTCACGGCGTTGGGAAAGGGTGTACATGCACGCGTGCCCTTATTTAATAATACTTACAACAACATTTAAATTAATCCGATTGCCGTATATGGAACATAATAATCATTGGGACGTTTTCTTATTTCACACTAGTCGACCTAGCCAACCATCACAGCGTGTTCTCGGTCCCTAGTAAAATGATATCGCGCAGGCAACAGTTTCTTCTGCGTGCTGTTCAAAGATGTTATCTTCATGTTGCTACCCCCAGTGTAGTTACTACGTCTCTTAATCTTTCAAATGCCATAAAGAATGTCCCTGAGATCTCATATGGCGACTCGGACCTGTACTCAGCAACAAAGTTTGAGGTTGTGGGCTCTCCCCCATCTCTTCTAAGAGTCTCGCTGTCACCTTCTACGGCCTTTTATACGAAAAGAGGTTCGCTTGTAGCTACGTTTGGTGATTCCATGTCTTCCACGCTTTCGGGAGCAAGTTACCAAAAGGTCATCTCCACAAAACCATTGAGTTTGCTAATACGCTCTTTTGGCCCTTCTATGGCAGTTGTAGTTATGGACGGATCTGTGGACTGGCAAGTAAAGAACTCTGCTCTTAATTCATATTCTGGATCTACTCTTACTCACAAACGAGGGTGGAGACAATCTCTCATCTCTGGAAGAGGATCTCTAGCAATTGGTGGCCGCGGTCAAATATATCAGGTGAATCTTGCACAAGGCGAAGCGTTGGTGGTGGATAAATCGAACCTTGTCGCATACTCAAAGGCAGACAATTCCAAAAAGCCTCAATTATTTATTCAGCCGACTGTTCATCGAGACGATAGTCCACAACAGCTACCTGAACAAACGGGGCGTCTAGAACGGGTGCTATCCGTTGTAAGAACGTTTACATCGTATTTCTCATCTTTGTATTCAAAGCTAAAGGTGTATTTTGCGCCGTCTTACCTGCAAATGTACGGACCCACTACATTGTTGATTGAGTCCTCAGTTCACGCCAGTGACACGTTGCTTGGAGCTCCCGTCAACGGACTACGACTTGAGGCAAAGCTTAGCCAGGAGGTCGATGCAATTCTCGGCCGCAAGTCGTTAGAGCATAGGGCAGAACTGACTCAAGGCTTTGCCACGTCGGCAAATCCGCGTGACCACTTGAAAGTTGTAACAGTTAACGGCCGTAAGGTCGATTTTGAGAGCACAGACAATTTCGACAAGTTCATAAATGGAAGATGAATTGTCACCAACGCTTTGGAAATGTCCGACACGTTGCGAATATCCAAAATAACTCTTGAATGTTAATTATAAGAGGCGGGGGTCTGCTGAAATGGGATAGCGCCATTCTTATGGTAACCCTACCAAAAGTCGTCGGAGTCGTCCTCTTCCTTTTGATTTGTCGAACCTTGCATATTTTCTTCAGTAAATAGATCATCGTACGCACGATCCCTCTTTTGAGCGAGTTCTCGACGTTGTCGCTGAAGCTCAAGTTCCTTTTTGTCCTTTTCTCTTTTAGCCAAAGCATCCTTTCGTTCCTGCTTAATGAGGTATTGTCGCTGTTGTTCTTGAAGATTTGGAAACAGCTCCTTTTTAGTTTTATTGAGCCTGTTGATAATCGTGTTATCCCGCTTCTCAATAAATATGCGTTTAACTTTGCGATCATCTACAAAGCCCACCTGTCCAGCTACCATCGAGCCATCCTTGTGAAGATTCGACCAAGGTGTGTATATTACTGTAATGTTGTTTTTCTTGTTTCCATCAATCGAATTGGCCTTGCACAACTGGGCACAGTCTTGAAGAATCTCATTTGGAATTGCATCCCATGTCCATAATTCTCCTTCATGGTCAAGTTCAGATGGCAACCTCAAGTACACATGTGCTGACGATAAGTTATCAACGTGGAACCAAATATCAGTCTCGATACCATACTTTATCAGCTCTTCATTTTCTTCCTTATGTTTGCCCATATAAAGCTGTGCCTTATATTTTCCACTGGAACCAGTTGCATCAAAATAATACACCATCTCTTGCCGATTGAAACTGGTTATCGTCTATGATGAGTCCAACTATTTTTTGAAGAGCCTGCCCCGGTGGGGGATGATTAGATTGTCAGCTGACTCGCAAATACAACAGAGCATTCACTTGGAAATATATTGTATCTTCCCTACCTTGTAAAATTGAAGAATACTATTCCTCATGAACGTAGCCTCTTAAAAAAGTTAACTGACATGTTCACGACCATGGCGCTACTCTAGCCATATACCTCGAGGAATTGGCAATTCACGTGATTATTTCATCCCGACATGGCAAAGGCGAACAGCGAGAGTATCCATCTTCAGAGACTGCAACAGAGGCTGCTGTGGAGACTGCTCGAGCAATGTCTCTTTCTGAATGGCTGTTCACTGAAGAGCAGCTGCTAGATACACCTTCCCGCAAAGATTCCATCTCGTTTCACGATGAGTGTATCAGGCGCTCGAAAGGCATCAATTTCATCAACGCGATTGGCGATCAATTGAAAGTTCCTCTAATGACTACTTACGCAGCGTCAGTGTTTTTCCACAGATTTTACATGATTCATTCTTTAAAAAGCTATCATTACTACGATATTGCCGGCACTAGTCTCTTTTTGGCAACGAAGGCAGAGGAAACAGTGCGACGAATTCGGGACGTCGCAATAGCCTGTACGAAGGTGGCTACAAAAAACATCAACTTGGTTGTAGATGACAGTAATAAGGATCTGCATAGATGGAGAGAGACCATTCTACGCGATGAAGAGCTTCTATTAGATGTGCTTAAGTTTGACGTTTCGCTAATATCACCTTTCTCGCTTCTTCAACAGTTCTGCGCAGACAACGAGGTCAACGAAGATCATGTTCGCAAGAAAGCGTGGTCATTCGTGAGTGATTCCGCAAAAACTCCATCATGTTTGTTGTTTACAGCTGAGACGATAGCACAAGCCGCCCTGGAGAAGGAAGGGATTCCAACTAATAGTAGCAGTGAGGTTCGACTAGCAGCAGAGAGGATTCAGCAACTATTGGAAGAATTGAATCCTTAAGCTAGGGTATGCATACTTTAGCATCTTAAGAAAGACACTCTGAGCAGCTCTAGCACTTTGAGTTTTTGCATCCAAATCAAATAGAAATAGTAGGCGACTCACCATCCGGGCTCGACCATCCCCATGCGTCGGTCTTGCCAGCTCTGTCTGTCCTCGTTATGAAGTGATCCCCAGCTCTTCAATAGTCTCATCTGTTTCTTTCAGATTCACCTTATCATTGTAAAGTTCAAGCGGCGGCTCCTTTGCGGTCGTTTGAATCATCCTCCCTCTAACACTGGCCTTCAAGAGTAACTTTTCTAATGCGTGAGCGTCTTCATCAGAGTTTGTGACAGGCACATTATCCAGCAATTTATTCAGTTGCACAAGATGTTTCCCAGCCTTCTCAGAGAGAGCTTCCGAGTCCTTCCACTCATCTGCTCGCCCGCGCAGAACCCCTAGCGCCAGATAGCGATGAAAACCTGTTTGAATGCCAAACTCTTTCCCATCTAACAGTCCCGTCGCCTCTCCCTCAGCAAATCCCTCACGGAACCCTTCTTGATAATAGCTCTGTTCCACATTAATTGCTGCCTCAAAAAGATTCGCCATTTGTCACACCGAGATTATTTGGAGTACCCACTTCCAATGATGCGTCGCTGAGGTGAGCAGCAGGCGTGCACGGCTGTGCTATTCGCACTTCAACTACCATCACGATCTTGAGATCTACCTTAAAATGATTGACTGTAAAAGCACTTTTCAATTACATAAATACACATTAACTCTTTTTTATGTTACTCTAACAGGGTCACACTAGTTCATCTTCTCGACCAGAGCATTGATGAGATCCTCTCTGTTACCGATAGCACCACCCTCAATGAAGTGCTTGAACTTTCTTGGGACACCCCAGCCGCCGTTAGGGTTGGAAAGCTTGAATGGCCACAAAAAGTTGGAAGCCTGCTTAAAGTTAGGGCCGACGGTGTAGATCTCGTGAATAAGATCTTCAACGCAAATGATACCGTACTGACCAAGAGAAGCCTCAATGATCTCGTTATCGGTGATGGCAATGCGCTGTCTGTTGACCTTGCCGTGACCACGCTTGTAGATGAGGTTGTTGACAGTCTCAAGAGTTGGGTAACCATAGGCGATCCATGGCTCGACAATTCTCAGGAGCTCAGCAGTAGCCTTTGTGACACGAATGAAAACAGCGTTGTTGATCTGGTGAAGACGCAAAAGCTGAAGGGCCTTTCTTGGCTTGGGGGCAATCTTGTTGATACCCTTGATTCTGACAGCAAGGACAAGCTTGCTCTCAGCTGGGACAGCGAAGGTGCCCTCAGCCTTAGCCTTGTACTCAGCATCGACGGCGGCCTGCTCGGCAGCAGCGTACTCAGCAGCGTACTTCTCAGCTCTCTCGGAAATGATCTTTTCCTTCTTAGCAAGGTCCTGAGTTAGTTGGTGATTCATAAACTAGTGATAATCAGTCCCGAAAGATGGTTAACTAGACGACTTCATTGCCCGTAGGCTAGCCGTTAGGATAATAGTATCATCATAAAAATACCTCTTTGAGGTGCATATACTTACAGTCTTCTTGGCGGCGGAAGCATCAGCAGCGGCCTTTTCCTGCTTGGCCTTCAGGGCCTGCTTCTTCTGGATGGACTCTGGAACAAAGATGTCCTTGTGAGATGGAACGGATCTGAGGTTAGGAGTGATCTTCAATATGATATTGAACAACTCTCCCACTGCACTGAAAACCCATTTAATCAAAGACAACAGTCTAAGACAACAAAAAGTAACAAGTTCCGAAACTCCACTTTTTCATATTTCAAGAAAAGATCAATAGATCTTAACTCAACAACGGCCTAAAGCCGTCAGGGCTGAAATTCCAGCGAATGGGAGAGAAATACGAAGTCTGTGCAAACACGACTCGGGCTCAATTACCCTTCAGGATATCCAAGCGTCCGAGAATCTTCTTCTCAACTAAATAACGATATACATCCGGTGCTTTGACTGCGCTAGATGCACATTAAGCCAACTTACGTTTTGACTGCCATTTGACTTATTTTCGAGCTGGATGAAGTTGCGACGTGATGAATGTGGCTATCATCCAGAGTGGTCCCAACCCTAACGTCTAACCCTAGCGACTGCGCACATGGACGTGCACATGAAGTCACGTGATATGCGCGTTTTGGAGATGGCCCAGGTCAATAGTTGAGGTTCGTGCAGAAATACCGCTGTTAATTCACATCGCATTCAAAAAAAAAAAATGCCACAATATCCGTATCTCATTTCGCGGTATGTATGAAGGCATCATAGCCCTATTCCACACATTCTAACTTAGTTCCGCAGACCTCGCATTCGGAGTGGTCATAGGAGCTTTATCGTACAAACTGTATGAGCTGAGACAAAATCCAAGCCGCGCAACACTTGCAAGTCAAATTTCGAGAAAGTATTTCTAGAATGCGTTGTGAGAGTCTAACATTGTCTATTCCTATTTATTCTTTGTCAGTTTCCGCTATTTCAGCAATGGCTGCGAGTAGCTGATCCACTGTTGAACTTGACACAATCGGAGAGTTGATCACAACTCTAAAGAAGGAAACTCCATTGTCATCCGGTGCGTAGTCTATAAGGAATTGTCCTCTACGCTGCAGTTCCTCTACAATGTGCCTAGTATCACCATTCTTGAACCGGAAACATGTTTGTAAACATGGAGGAGGATACTCCGAGACCAGTTCAAATCTGGAGTCGTCTCTAACTTGGCTTGCCAAATACTCTGTCACTGCAAATGCGTGGTCAACACGTGCCCCAAGCCCCTTTGTACCATACCACTGCCAGGCTAAATACAGTTTAAGTGCATCTGGACGTCTTCCACATCCCATGGTCGAGTCGGCTAGATCAAAAGACTCTTCCTCGTCACTGGCTTGATGGAAAAGATATGGAGCGTCGATAGCGTTGGCCTTCTGCATGTCTCGCACATCAGGCATGAGAAGAAATGAACAGGTAGTTGGCACCCCTAGCATTTTGTGAGGGTTCACAGTTAATGAATTGGCTCTGTTCACACCTTGCAGCTTTCGTCTCTGCTTCTCTGAGAATACAATGTTTGCACCCCATGATCCATCAATGTGTAACCACATCTTATGCTTTTCAACGATATCAGCGATAAGGTCAAAGGGATCGAAAGAGCCAAGGACAGTAGTTCCTGCAGTCGCGTTCACGTAGAAAGGCTTGAAACCATCATCGGCTGCTCGTTTGATAGCAGCTTCTAACCTCTCTGGGATCATGCGTCCTGACTTGTCAACTTCAACACTGAACACAGAGGATGTGCCAAGCCCACAGAATATGGCCGCCTTCTTGATGGAATAGTGAGAATGAGCGCTACAGAACACTGCCAACTTCACTCCAGACATGCCACTCTGTTTCGTCTCAGGGAACAATAGAGATCTTGCTACCTGCATACTCGTACTGTTGGAGTAAGATCCTCCAGGAAAAGTGAGGCCACCTGCATGAGGACCCGTATATCCAAACATCTCGGCGTACTTTTTGCTCGTCAACTTCTCAATAAGAGTCAAAACTGGGGAAACTGTGAACACATGAGAGTTGGTATTCAAAATAGATAAAAGGAGATCCGAAGCCACACCAACGGGGTTGGTAGAAGCATAGAGCTTGTCCAAAAATCCTGAATGCCAGGTGGCTGTCGAGTGCAAAAGCAGTAAGTCTGTGCTTCGCTCAAGACCCTCTTGTCCCTCACCAACTTCAGGCAATGAGAGGTCGAGCTTTGCCGCCAATTGTTTAGGAGTTGTTAGGGAACCAACTCTATCGACATTTTCACAATAATCTATAATCTTAGAAGTGAGGACCTTTAGAATGCTCTCCAACTCTTGTACTCTATTTGCCTCTAAGTTACTTTGAATTGCCATACTGAATTTCTCGAGAAGATATATAAAAAAAAAAGTAAAACGGTTTTTAAAATGAATTTGTAGACTAAGCCCCAACCCTTACGTAAGGCCATCGCACGATTGCGGAGTGGATGGACCGAGCCGAGGGTATATCATTCAGACAGCGTCGAAATTAAGATTTGGTTTATAGATTTCTGTGGCGAAACTATCAACCTGTCTAACTATCACAACCGGTTACACTATATTCACTTGAATCGCCTGCTTTTTGGGGGATATTGGGAGCTCCGCTAGAAAAGGTCAATTTCAAATATCGAGAATCAAAGAACTTTCTATTTCAGATTATTGCTGTACGAGCTCTGATGAATGAAGATGACGGCACTGGATTTCTTGAAGGAACTTTAGATCAAACCGATTTAGAGCGTGATGTGGCTCAAAAGGCCACCACTGCAATGGCAGAAAGGGAAGATGAGCTGGATCGCAGGCGAGAGGCGAAGACGCTCGCTTCGGTCGACAAGTTAAAGCGACAGATCGCAAGGTTAACGGATAAAGCGCAAACGGCAGGAAGGATATCTGAACGAGAAAGGCTTAAGAGAGAGGTGAGGTCGCTGGAACTGGAACAGTTACGCCCTCTCAAACAAGATCTGAACGACATTAGGGGACGTATCGCTTCTCGTAAGAGAGAAACCTCCGACGCCACTCAATCTGAACCTGGGCTCCAGCTCCCGGGCGAAAGTTCAAGGGAATATTTAATTCGCACAGGAAAGATAACCCCTTTTAGCAATGATGCGATGACGTTTGAAACGACTTCTAACATATCTCATCAAACTCTACATGTACCAGGAAGTGAATTCGCCCGTCCTTTGAAGGAAAGTAAGCAGGTGCATGATACGTCTGATATTGATGGAGAAAGTGATAATGAATATCATGTTCAGAGTGACGTCGATGACTACAGCGAAGGCGATGCACTCTCTATTCCTATGGACCGTGACGATGCTAATACCGAATACTACAACGCACGGGTAGAAAGGTGGGCCCAGAGTAGGCGATTGTATCGATTAAGCAATTCAAACGATCAAATGGTTGACGGTGATGAGCAATATATGCCGCATCCCCGGTTGGCTAACGCCACACTCGGTGACAATTTCATGATCCCTGGCGATATATACTCGTGTTTGTTTGACTACCAAAAAACTGGAGTCCAGTGGCTATATGAGTTGTACTGCCAAAGGGCAGGTGGGATTGTGGGCGACGAAATGGGCCTAGGAAAGACTATTCAAATTGCCGCATTCCTTGCCGGACTAGCATTTTCTCATAAGATGCAGCTACCTGTGCTTATTGTTTGTCCTGCAACTGTCATGCGGCAGTGGATCAAGGAGCTTCATACCTGGTGGCCTCCGTTACGAGTATTTCTTCTGCATTCTATTGGTACAGGCATGGATTCAAGTGCAGGGTCACTAGATGCTTTCGAAGCGGACGATGACAGCGCGATAGGAAGCTCTGTCGGAGTGAGAACCTCAGCTGCGAAAGCGGAGGCGTTGATTGGGGCTGCGATGGCAAATTATGGCAGCGTTGTTATTACGTCTTACACTGGCATGAGGATATATGGCGCATCTCTGACCGCTAGGAAATGGGGATATTGCGTACTAGATGAGGGGCATAAAATCAGAAATCCTGACTCGGATATTACTTTAATGTGCAAAAGAATCAAGACACCGAATCGGATTATTTTGTCCGGAACGCCGATCCAAAATAACCTGGTGGAGCTTTGGAGTCTTTTTGACTTTGTATTTCCTGGTAAACTAGGAACTTTACCTGTCTTTCAATCGCAGTTCTCAGTTCCAATCAACATTGGTGGATACGCAAATGCAACAAACATACAAGTACAAACTGCGTATAAATGTGCTGTTGTACTTAAAGATACAATAGCCCCATACCTATTGAGACGAATGAAGGTAGATGTAGCGGCTGATCTTCCCAAGAAGGTGGAAAAAGTCCTCTTCTGTAAGTTAACAGCAGCACAGAAAGAAGCGTACTCCGGCTTTCTAAATTCCGATGAGATGAGGTCCATATTCGATCGAAAGAGGCAAGTGTTGTATGGAGTTGACATTCTTCGAAAAATATGCAACCACCCGGATCTTGCTCAGAGAGATATGCTGCTCCACAAAGCTGACTACAGATATGGGGACCCCAAGAAGAGTGGTAAAATGCAGGTTGTGGGTGAACTTATAAAGTTATGGGATGTTCAAAAACACAGAACTCTGTTGTTTGCCCAGACGAAACAAATGCTGGACATTCTAGAACCATTTGTCAGTGATCTCGTTGGGAACAGCCGCTACCTGCGGATGGACGGTTCTACAAGCATTGGCAATCGTCAGTCTCTTGTCGACCAATTTAATGACAATGAGCACTATAGTGTATTTCTTCTCACTACTAGAGTGGGAGGTTTGGGTGTCAATCTCACAGGTGCAGACCGTGTCCTTATTTTCGACCCCGATTGGAACCCGTCTACAGACGTGCAGGCAAGAGAAAGAGCTTGGAGATTAGGACAAAAGAGGAGTGTTTCTGTTTACAGATTGATGATAGCTGGATCGATTGAAGAGAAGATCTATCATCGGCAAATTTTCAAGCAATTTTTGACCAACAAAATTTTGAAAGATCCAAAACAGCGAAGATTCTTCAAGGAAAGTGATATACACGATCTCTTTTCGCTTGGTGATGCAAGAGAAGGTACTGAAACTGGACAGTTGTTTGAAGGCCTTGAAAAGACATTGAATCAGAAGAAATCGAAGAAACGGAAAAAGTATGATGATGACCTTGAGGAACTTTCCAAGCTGCAGGGTGTGTCAAAGCTTGAAAACTTTGCTCGGACACCTGAAGAGGGAGATTCCTCGGCTCGAGATTCAAATGAAGACGACAGACTTCTTGAGGGCCTTTTTTCCTCTGGCGTACACAGTGCACTTGAGCATGATGCTATAATGGACGCCACCAACGCTGACTCTATAATTGTGGAAAGAGAAGCAACACGCATAGCAAAATCAGCAGCGGAAGCTTTAAGGAACTCGCAAAGATCTACCAGGACTGCAGTAATTGGAACACCCACGTGGACGGGCCGGTCTGGAGCTGCAGGTAGGGTCGGAAAGATTAGAGGTAAAGCCGACCTGAGACCTGACTTCTCTTCTCAATCAATCTTGCAAAACATAAAATTTCGGAAATCTCTACAGAACGATAGCGTTGGAGGGATGGCGCAGAGTGATGGAAGTAGGACAAGGGTGTTGAGTAAGATTGTCGACTTTCTAAAGAGCCAACCTGATTTCTCTGCCAAGTCTGAGCACATTGTCAAAGAATGTGCAATAGAAGTAGACACGGAGCAATCAGTGGCAACCCTTCGCCATTTGCTTCGAGAAGTAGCAATCTGGAACGCTGGGGCTTGGCAGCTGAAGGATGAATTCAAAGCATAAAATTTTGAAGGAATGGGTTGAATTTGCAAATAATTGTGGTGTTTGATTGGCGATGCTGCGACACCTATATCAAGATCCGTGGTACTGCGTCTTGGCCATTGATGTCACCTTGCTGTGCTGCTGCTCTTCTTCGATCATCCTCCGCTTTCCATTTATCGTACCAGTGTGGAACTAGGGTAACAACGAACAGCAGAGGTATGCTATAGGTCTTCCTATACCAAGGCGCAGTCGCTCTCACACCCGATAGATCATTCTGGTGTGGGAGCAAAGTAAATAGTCTGACATCTGGTAGCCAGTTCTCAAGCCCAACTAGACGAAGAAATCGCGGTAACAGCCCGAACATATAAGCACATGAAATAAGGGCAATCGCCACAACTGCATATACATCGAGTACCCCGGCAATAATAAGTATAATACACATCCCAGCTTGGCAACACAGTGTAAATAGCTCCCCACGATATCGCCTTGCGAGAGTAGCAATCTGCCTCCCAAGTGCAATCAGCATATGCCAGAACTGGTCGAGATCGGCTTCTACATCCAGATGTTCACCATCACCTGTAGTATTCGCTACATTGGTGGTAGTATTCACAGAATACATGCCCTCTCGTTTGGTGCCAATGCCGTTCACATCTAAAGGGTTGTAGATGGATCTTAGGTCGAGATACTGCGAAGTACCACCCAGCACATTCAATCTTTTTAGGGCATCCGGATGTAGTGCCAAAGCCAACCCATCTTCTTCGCTGTCTACTCTGACTATCAAGTATTCATGCGCTTCTATTTGGATTTTCGAGCTTCTGTTATCAGCTTTTAGGACAATACTCTGACTTAAATCGGTACTAGCCCGATCCGTATCCTCATGTAAGTTCATTCCATTCAGTTGAAGATCTCTCACAATTTCTCGTTGACGAGTTTGCAGCGTCTGAGAAGTGACTTCATCAGGAAATTCCCGCAGTTGGCTTTGATTTCTTACGTACTCCTGATGTAAACTCACAACTGTTTCAACTGATGAATGTTGGATTGTAGCGATACCAGGTGCTAAAGAATGCCTCTGATGGTCATGTTCCAAAGGAGAAGACGTATGATCATCTGCACGGCGGAAAGGCTCTTGCGATGAGGTATCGGCCATTGTTGATGAAGATAAGTTATCAGACACTCCCGAATCTGCTTTCGAACACGTGTGGCTTAGTGCTATGGAACGCAGACTGTAAAGTGTTTGTTCCAACTGATATGAGATGTAATTTGATGCGGTGGAGATAATACTATTAGTAGATTATCAACGCAAGTTAACACGTGAGAGCTTTGTGGTGCAATAAGGCAGAATATGTATTCTTCTAAATAGCCTGGAAGACGCGACAGATTCCTTCTATAATGAAATATGTCTCGATGCTGAGCTACGAATATACCTGAAATAAAGCGGCCTGACGGATGACCATATATCATAAAAGTTAGCTCTTCGCCCGCCACCCCTCTCGTGGTAGGAGCTTTTCCGACCTTGAGAGGTATCGTCTTTATTACTAACACGCGTTATCATTTTGGTAAGGGAGATAATAATATCAAAGACTTCTCTGTAACACTGTTCGGAAAACGACTGGACAAGTTGATTTTTCAATATCAATATTTCTTCAACGCTCAACACCACATTAAGCCACAATAAAAATGGTAAACCACCTAAGGGTTGTTACTTGTAAAAGGAATTACTCGGTCGGTTCAAAAATCTTTGATGTGGTTAGAACCACCTTGGGTTTTGACGGTCCACCACCACCTGACTTTCCCACCGAAAAGAATCGCTTCTATCCGTGGGATTCGTCTCCATCGCAAGATCTCAGGACAAGGGCCGCTATGATTAGATCTCGAGCCCCTTGTCGCATTACGGGAAAGAGTATTGAGTTTACTTGTCCAAAATCTGGAATCCCCACTCATCACTCTGAAGATGCTTGGAAGAGAGATATTGAGTACCAGAATGGACTTTGGAAACTCTTGAAAAAGGCAAACATGTATGAATATGATTTACGGTCCGGGCGTGAGTTTCCAGAGTTTGAATTTCCCGGAAGACAAGACAATGAAGCTACTGTTAACTACATGAACTGGGATACCTTTCTTTACACCAGACAGTTTTATTCCATGGATACGGAGTTTCATCTTGCTGCCGTAACAAAAATGCTGTCCTACCCTGTTACAATGTCTTCGATCTTGAATCAATATTCTCCTTATGATTTGGCTCCAAGGGGCCCACTTTCGCTGGAGGGCCTCAAGTCGCTAGCGGCATTGCGGTACACTTTATTCCCCACTGACCGTACAAAATCGTGGCAAGATCGTCCGGTAAGGTTTTTCATTCTTGGTGCCAGGGCAGAATCTCAGTTACCTGCCCACGTCTGGAAGCAACTTTCTTATTTGCTACCTTATACTGAGTTCGAGCTCGTTTTCGTGGGACCAGAAGCATACTACGATCGAGATAAGAACATGTATGTTACCAGCAACAAGAAGATTTCGCACAGAATCGACTCGCAAATGACGTTCACGTACTACACGGACTATTTCCATGTTCTACATGAAGCACAAGACTTTTTTCCCTATGACCCCTATTTGGATTGCTTTTTCCTTTTTCACCCTGGACTGGCTGCACCTGAAGCGATGGATCAATGGGAAAAGACAATCCCAGGACTTCTGGAATCTAAATGTGCTGTCTTTGTTACAGGATTTCATGAGCAGGACTCTCTACGAGATTGGAATTGGCTCCAGCAAAAATTTGGAAACAAATTTGACGTCCTCTTTCAACCATCTGAAAATATTTTCGGTTCTACGAAGTGGGAACTGAATGATTTGAATCCCACTGAAGTTTACCAGTTCAATCAGAGGCTATTTGGCTTCAGAGGCAAGCGCTATCATGCTGTCGAGAAGTAACTGCAAACATATGTACATAATTATGTAAATAGATAGAGAAGCATATATATATAACGACCTCCCTTATCCAAGCTATTTATACTTACAAGTGTATCATTAGATTCTAATACGTGATGGATGATTTATCTGCATCTTTGTCCAGTCTTACGAACTCAGAATTCAGCTTTGGCCTAAAGAGGTGATACCTAAATGGGCAACTCTTGGCCTGTAGTGATAAATGAATACCCGTGTAACCTCTAAGCTGAATTGGTATGATAAATATTTATTCTAATAATTTAGATTTAATGATACTATAATAATTTTATAATTTATATTTTATACTTATTATTAATAAAATGTATTTTTTACATTTTTTGTATTACTAATAATATTTTTATCTTATATTTAATGTGAATTTCTAATGGGTTAGGGTTGGTGTTCGATAGCTCTGAAAGCAGAGCTTTAAATTTATAAAGCCTATAATCTTTCTAAGAATATGTGAACTGTATGGAAGGGTCTTGAGTCTCGTCACTTTTCTGTGCACTCACCTAATCGCAAAGATTTACGAGGTAGCCCAGGGATGTGTGCTCATTTGCATTTTGGTTCGAGTAGCAGTGGTACTTAGCCTTATTGTCCCGACTGTGTGCCGTATTTAATGTCCACAGAAGATCTGCCGTGGAACAAATGGAGTGTAACCACCGTTAACACAAGCACGCACAACCGCCAAAAAACAAATGGTATCTAGGTAAGTCCACAATACATTTCAAGCGAGGTATGCAGAAGACATCCTAACCGCAGCTGCAAAGACCTACACGCGCAAGTGGCGATATGCCTTCAGCGGTCACCATGTGTCCTAATAAATCGAAACAGCCCCAAGGACTGCTTGGAGAACCCTGAATTACGGAAAGACCTTCCAGAGCAATGTATTCAGAAACTCTTCAGTTACCTAGAATGCAGGAGAGGCATGATAGATATGAGAAAGAGGTTCCGAGGCAACGGGCCTGTTTCGACTGGACGATACGACGAAAAACTCGCAGATCAATCGAACGGCAAGTTCGACATAGAAGAAGAGATGAAACTTCTCAGCAACAATAAATAAGCGGACGACCAGGAAAGCAAGGAATCAACGGGCAAGAATCCATCACACCACTTTAGACCACCACAACGCCGCTGACATGTCACAGCGGGCCGTGGTTGTTGCTGCACAGCGCAACGAAAGACAAATCAAGAACGCACAAAAGCTGTTCACCAAAATACATAATACGTAAGACAGCATATCTAAAATACATAGTCAGCTCCTCCACTATTTATGTTGTCAATTTCCAGTTCTGAAAACGGAGAATATCGGAACCTCGGCGGCAGCTCTGAACGTGCTGTGAAAGCGGCAACAGAACCAGACACAGAACCAGCGTCAGACACAGACCGACTACTACCTCTACCACCCAGCGGACCATGCGTCTGAGCTCGCCTTCGATACTCGAGGAATGATGAAGGCAGCTCGCCTGCCGGCGATTCGGGGTGCGCTGCAGGAGCGTGATCAACAGCCTCTGCTAATGTTAGTTATACCACCAAGCATACAGAAAGACAATGACATCTGTCTAGGATATTGACATACCTTTCCAGTTCCTTTTGCCTAGAAATTTGATCAGCGGCTGCCGAAACCTCACAATTGTATTTCTCATTGGACAGTCTGTGGATGGGCAGATATTGCAACTCCCAGGATGGGTAGAGTATGTAGAATAACCGGAGAACGTTTCACGTGACAATGGCGTGAAGGAGTCTGCCAAATCATCTGAGAAGCTTAATGAGAGTTCTGGCTGATCTTAAAATCTGCAGCACTCAAAAAAAAGACGAAGGACGATCATGCTGGCAGTCAAAGTAGCCTTCGCGAAGCAGACGCCAATTGCGTCAATACGCGCTCGTATCCTTTGGAAAAGTAGGAGGAACAACAGCACTGCATCTGGCTTGCCGCGCGACAAAGTCGGCCTTACGAGCTGGACTGGACTTGGACCGGACAAGGAGGAAGAATTGACCATGATAAAAGAAATCTCGCCGGGAGGCGATCTACTCATAGTAGGGGCTGGCATCTCAGGACTAACACTCGCATGGCTAGTCGCACAGTGCAGACCAGATATCAAGATTACCATACTAGAAGCCACTAGCAGAGTAGGTGGATGGATGAAGAGTCGAAAAGAATCGACTGGAAGGGTCCTAGAGTTTGGACCGCGAACATTAATGGCATCGAACCCATCGACTATCGCTGCGATCAAAATGATGGACAAGCTGGGGATATACCAGCAGTTGAAGGGTGTCCCCATATCTGCACCTGTCAATTCCAGAGGTCTGTCATTTGGTGCTAGCCTGGTTAAGCTACCTAGCAGTGTTAGCGAGCTGATGAAGTTTTCCAGGCACCCCCTCGGCAAAGGAATCATATCTGAAATAATCAGCGAACCGTTCAAAACATTTCAAGGTTGTCCTGATCAATCAGTTGACCATTTTGTAAGGCATAGATTTGGAAAGGCGACCAGTGTGCTGGCAAGTGCCCTGATGAGAGGCATCTATGGCGGAGATTCAAGCGTCCTCAGTGCTAGATCTTCTGCCCAAGTAAGCAAACTATTCAAGATGGGACAAAGCAGAAAGAGTACGCTGATTTCGATGCTCTCTGGTGCTCTGACTTCAAACGATAGAGTAAGCAGAGAACAAATGGAAATGCTGTCCACGAACTTGATCGGGGGCGCTGCTGACAACGGAGCAAATACGATAACAATAGATGAACTAAAGAGATACTCCCTACTTCTTCTTGAAAACGGCATAGAATCGCTCGCAGAAGCATTGCATGGAAGTCTGAGTGGTCTTCCGAACATTGAGTTTCTGCTTGACAATCCTGTCACTGAAATCATGGCAGAAAATGGAAAATGTATTGTTAAAACTAGAGCGAAATCTTTCCAACCACAGCTCACAATATCTACAATTCCAGCGCATAATATTGCACACTGTTTCCAGTCGCATGATACGATGCCGATAAAAGCTGCGTGCGAGGGTTTTGAATTTGCAACTCTTGCCGTCGTATCATTCTCCTCAAAAGAGATCGCTGGCAAAGACTGGTTTGGGTTTTTAGTACCAAAGGGCCAAGAGATGGAAGAGGATATCATCGGAGTGATTTTTGATTCTGCTGTGCGTGCTGGTGCAGTCCCCATCTCCCCTTTAGCCCATGGTAAGGAAACAGTATGCGAAAAAGGTGGCCTCATAACTGTTATGATGGGTGGGCATCTGTGGGGAGATGAAGCCGATATTCCTAATTCCGAGCAAGCAATCGAAAGGGCGAAAAGGGGTCTTAAAAAATACATTCCTGATCTTGATGTCAAGAACTGGTCTGTCAAGTGTGAGATCCAAAAGAACTGTATCATGCAGCCTAAAATAGGACACGCGAAAGCTCTTGGAAAGCTGAAGCTGGATATATCCAATGTGTTTAAAAACCAGCTGGTACTTGGCGGTGCATCCTTTGGTCGTGGTGTCGGCTTGGGCGACGTAATAGCGGACTCTTTTTTGATGGCATGCCGTTTTAGCGATGTTCGAAGGATGTTACCTTTGGAATGGTACATCGGTGAGATGATGAAAATGAATCGCCCTCACATTGTATAACCGCGCATTTAATAGATAGCTAACACTATGTTGTCAATGCAATAGCAAGAACGACATAAGTGCGAGACACCTGATTGACACACAGGCTTTAACATTATATACTATGCAAGTCAACTCGATAACCGAGCCCATTTTCTTCTATGTATGATTTTGCTTCCTGGTACAGGTCAAAGCGTTCGAGAATGAGTAGGATGGGCATAGCACCATAAAGAAATCGCAGCCCTTCACTGCTTTCCCTATCATTAGAAAGAAAGATCTTGCCAAGAAGTACAGCAATCTCTGCTTTTATCTCACAATAACCAGCCCGGTGCGCAAGGTGGAAAGCACGTAGTGCTGAAGGTTTCAGAGGGGGTAGTCTATCAGAAACGAGTAAACTTAGTCTTGTACTCAAGACTGACAGCTGGAGCTCATAGAATACATCAAGCTGTGACTTCTGGATATCCCGCAGTTCTGCATCTATTAATTTTCTGGCACGATGGTACTGACAGCGCTTAATCAACAGCTGAGCCATAAGGAGATTCCGGTAGCGTGAAGTAGATAATTCCTTTAATGTTGGTAATGCGTTAAGTAGAGACTCTGCTTTGCGCAACTCTCCTTTTCCAATCAAGGTTCCTATCTCTAACAGGGAGATTAATGGAAATGCACCCGAGTACTTCAGTAGCTGCCAAGTGGACGTTCGCCGAACATCGTTCAATAGACTTGTCACATTATCATATTTTCCAGCTCTTAACAAGAACTGACCTTCTTGAAGTAATAAGTTGCACAAAACTTGCTGATCAGTTGTTTGAGATTTAGAGATTCGCCTATAAAGTTGAGCCAGTGGAGAAACTCCATATCTCTCCCAAACTTTTGCCAGCATCAGTGTCGTTCGGCCCTTAGTTCTAGTGCGCCAGGGGGAAATCGTTTCCGGGGACAAAAGCTCTAAGTATGATGCTTTAGCTAGGGCTTCGAAACAGAGTGAGCATGGTTTGCCTTCTGTGTTGAGTCTCTTAGCATCTTCCAGATAAGAGGCAACGGACAGTTCATACGCATTACAGTCTCCAGAGAAGCCAGGATCAGAATAGACAAAGCTGTCTAGATCGTTCGCTCTGATGAAGTGCAGAACTCGATCCCAGTTGAAACCTTTCGTTTGAAGTTCTGGATGCAAATTTGTTATAGTGCTTTGCCACGTAAGGATCTTTGCCATGCAAATTCGATCGGCATTTTCTCTCGCCACTGCAATAGCTTCGTCTGCTGCAAACAGAGCTTCAGAGTAGTTTTCGAATATTGCATGAGTTTGTGCAAGTTGGAACAAGGCATCCTGGTATGAAACACTTTCATTTGAATCTTCCATAACGTAGTCGTAATACCTATGCAGCTCCTCAAACGCTTCTTCGTGTCCTGCTCCATAGCAAGCGTTTAGATATTTCAGGTAATGGATAGAGGGGTTGCTGCTCTCTGCATGAGGAAACTGGCTGATAGCGACTGGGTTTGAGACAGAATGATCAAGAACAAATGCTATATTGTTAGAGATTGCTCTATCCACCAAGTCCTGAGAATGATGTAGTTTACTGGTGATAGGCAAAATAGGAATTCCATACCCCTCTGCGCTATCAGTAATGTCGGCATAAACCACAAACGCTCTCCATAGAGCATCAGTCTCATGAAACGGCATTTTCTCAAATTCAACAAGACACTTCCTCACAAACTGTCCAAAGATTGACCCTGCTTCGATGTGTTTCAGCGGTCCAGGATACTTCAAGTTCACAACCTGACCAAGATCAGCCATAACATTATGCAAAGTATCGATGCTGAGAATCTGTGAGAAAGCAGTACGCAGGATAACTTGAAGATTAGGTGCATCCAAGAAATCAGACAAGAAAGATGCGCTAATATCCAGCTTCAGTTCTACATTGACTTCGTCGCGGTTCCCTAGATCATCTAGGGAGTATTTCTGAACTTGAGAGTTACCCGAAACTGTAGCCAAGATGCACTGCGATACCCTCAACAGAAACAAACTAATAATATCATCTTCCACCCGATTATCACAGTATTGATGAACTAGAAGTAGCAGGGACAGCTTATAGGCAGTCAAGAACATTATGCAGAGCCTTTCGTTGCCTGCTTAGTAAAGTTCTGATGGATGATATGACAACAGTCACAACTCTGGGGTATTGTGATAGAATTTAAATATGCCCTGTAGCTCAATTTTTCCACACGCTCTGGTCAGCCCGGAGTGCGACAGCGCAGGCAGTGATCTCCACTTAGCCTGAAGCGCGACGATACATTTCAGCCTCTCCCAGCTATCGGTGCGTGCAACCTACAACACAGACAACAATGTCGGAAGACGGACAAAGGAGACGTAGGTTCGAAATAAAACCAGTTTCAAAACAACAAACATATGACGATTATTATGGTGTACCTGAGAATTTCCTGGAGATTGAGGTGCGAAACCCTCAAACTCATGGAATGTCACGGCAAATGTACACAGACTACGAGATTGTGTGTCGGGTACGTATGGAGAACCGAGATGCGCTACTCTTGTTATAAACGAAGTTTATTACTCAGTGGCATGCGTCTCCATTTGAAAGACAGACTAACCAAGACGAACATCCCAGCATTCAAACTGAAATCATCTACCGTTAGAAGAAGGTACTCGGATTTTGAAAACTTCCGGGATATATTGGAACGCGAGTCAACTAGGGTAACAATTCCACCTCTTCCAGGAAAAGTATACACTAATCGTTTTGCTGATGATGTTATTGAGGCTCGAAGAGAAGGGCTCGAAAAGTTCCTGCAAATGTAAGTATTGTGATAATCGATATGACCTTACTAACCCCTAGCGTCGCTAGTCACCCCCTTCTACAGACGGGGTCCAAAGTACTTTGTGCTTTCATTCAAGATCCTCAATGGGATAAGGCACACTGGTCTTAACCTTGGCCGAGAATTATATGCTCTGCAGGCTGTTATCATCCTCAGTACATAGTCATAGTAATTTATTATCACCGGGGTGCGGTGTGAGTCCAATTGCACTATGTCATCCAAAAGCTCACTATCTCACTACAATGATCGCCGTTCCAGAATTATCTTTCTACTCTACTACCGACGCTGAGTACCTGAGCTAATCATAAGATGATATCAATGAGGCACTCACGAGCTATTTGTATCAGCAAATTTCTTAATTACCTTGTCAGCCAGATTTGAGTATACTAACGCACTTGCCCCTTTCTTGTCATATACAGTGACTGGCTTTCCAGAATCGGAGCCTTCGCATATCTTGATATCGATTGGTATCGAGGCTAGAACTTCAATGCCGCGCTGCTCTGCCATCTTGGAAGCACCATCGTGTCCAAAAATATGCGACTCATGGCTACACTGTGGGCATACAAATACGCTCATATTTTGTACCAGGCCCAGCACCCTTGTGCCCACTTTGTTGAACATGTCAACACCTCTAACGGCATCTACCAATGCAACGTCCTGCGGAGTCGAAACAATGATGGCACCATCAACTTTTAGCTGCTGTGCTATAGTGAGTTGTATATCACCTGTGCCTGGGGGCATATCAAGGATCAGATAGTCTAAAGGTCTCCATTTGACTTCAAACATAAGTTGTTGCAAGGCTTTCTGGATCAGTAGACCTCTCCATGCCAGTACTTGGTCAGGTTTAATAAGAAAACCCATTGACATGGCTTGTATCCCATAGTTTTCCTTTGGTAGCAACAACGTTCCATCCTTTGAAACTTTCACATCGCCGCTGTCCTGTAATTTCAATAATGTTGGAAGCGAAGGTCCAAATAGATCTACGTCCAGTACACCGACATTATAGCCCTTATTGAATAAAGCTATGGCCAAATTGACGGCAATAGTAGACTTGCCAACTCCACCCTTGGCGGACGAAACAGCAACTACATGACGAACATTTTCGATACTACTCTGTTTAAGAGGTTGGTGTTTGATGCTCCCTCTGACTGGTATACCCTTCAGTTAGTTCGGCATTATTCTATATTTACAATCAATAATTTGCACTTACGCGCGCCACAATTCAACTTACGATTGGATTTTCATGAGCAGCCAACCTTCTTGCAGTAGAGAACTGTCTTGAGCCACTTGCCGTCAACCTTCGAACAATCTTTGCTACGCTCGCTTGTGAAGTATTCCACTCCACTTCAAGGTTCTTTGGCAATTTCTTCATGACGTCTCCAATATTCAGTTTGCCGTCGTTAGAATCAATTGAGTCAATGAGAACTTTCAATTTGCTCTCTATTTCAGCATCGCTAGCCAATGGCACAAGTTTCTGTAATTTTTCAAGGACGCTTACTTCAGCCTTCTCTTTGTCTGCTAGATCCTGGCGCTTGGCTTGCAAATACTCCTCGATCGTCTTTTGGCGCTTGCCAATCATTGATGTAACGAAGCCATGAAACTTTGCATCAGACGTTAGAGAATCGGGTTTTTCGATGTTTGCATTCTTGATCCCGGCCATCACCGCACGAATAGCATCTTTGGCGGGAACGTCCTTCGATCGAATTGAGGACTTCAGCAGCTCACGCACCTCAGACATAATAGGAGGTTCACTGCTGGAGAATCTAACTGATGTTGGCATATAGCGTACAGCTGCCCTTTGGTTCCTGAAAAGCATCATCCTTGGCAGATTTTTCTTGATTCCGATTTGAACGATCTGGCGTGTTCCTGAATGAAATTACGTTAGTGGGCAGAAAATAAATATCCACTTCACCAAAATACAGGTATATGCATAACTTCAGTTATATGCTGTGATCACTGTTGCACTGCCCATAATAGTTTCTGGTCATCCTGTGAGACAGATGTCAACGGTCTATGCCTTGTCGACGGCTTTTGGCAAAGCGGCAATCTCTGTCGTTAGGGTATCAGGACCGAACGCCCTTTCAGTACTGAATAATCTAGCGGTCGTCGGCAATTTACGTCCAAGGGTGGCGGCTCTGAGATCGCTGAAGGCTAACGGGCGGCCTCTTGATACCGCTATGGTATTATACTTTGAGGGTCCCCATTCGTTTACAGGGAAAAATATGCTGGAGTTGCATTTGCACGGTGGTAGAGCCACATCGCAGGCCGTCTTATCTGCTTTAGCAGAACTTGCTAAAGAAAGAACAGAGCTGAATATTAGATATGCTGAGCCTGGTGATTTTACGAAGAGAGCATTTTTGAATCAGAAAATGGACCTAACCCAAGCCGAAGGAATCCATCAAGTTATCGAAGCTGAAACAGAGAGCCAAAGGATTGCTGCCATCGGTTCGGCCAGAGGAGTAACAACTGCGATGTATAACAGGTGGAGAGACGAACTTTTAGAGCTGACATCACAGCTGACGGCTTTGATCGATTTTGCTCCAGACTCTGAGATAGACCATGTTGATTCTATACAATCAAAGGTCACTTCAAGGGTTCTACAACTGAGACATGAAGTTGAAGAACACCTTCGAGCCACCAAAGCCGTAGAGCTCGGTAAGCATGGAGTGCGGTTAAATATCCTTGGTCCCCCTAATGTTGGCAAGTCATCACTGTTGAACCAGATAGTAACTCGAGAAGCTGCAATAGTTTCAGATGAGCCTGGCACTACCAGAGATATTCTAGAGTTGAGCGTTGATGTTGGGGGTTTTAAAGTAGTTTTGGCCGACACAGCAGGCATTCGTACCACGGAATCGAGAGTTGAGTTAGAAGGTATCAGGCGGGCTCGTCAAAACTTCAAATTAGCTGATATTCTGGTAGTGGTACTAGCGGCTGACGCTATCAATGATTCCCTACTAAAGAGTATGAATAACGAATTGGAAATGTTACGTGACAAGCATCTTATTTTAGCCGTCAATAAGATAGACGTCAATGACGTTGCGGCAGACGAAATTGCACAGAAGCTAGGAATAGAGAGCTTCGTAAAACTCTCCTGCTCTAAGGGCAATGGGTTGGATACGCTCCTGAAATTAATAGAAGATCAGTGTCGAGGTTTAGTATGGACAGATGGACAACCTCTTGCTGTATCAGCTCGTACCCTGAGTTTGCTCGAGCATGAGGTCCTTGAAGGATTGAATTCATACTTACAACTTACTGTGGAAGGAGATGAAGAAGCGGTCGTTGTTGGACAAGCTGCCATTCAGTCAGCTATTCATGGAATTGGAACAATAACGGGTGATAGCATTGGTGTGGAAGATATTCTTGGCCGCGTCTTTTCTAATTTTTGTATTGGAAAATAATGATACATTAGTTCTCAGCATATTACGCTTTTCTTGCAGATTCACGTTCTAGAAACTCAGCAAACAGTCCCATAAAACCACCCGATGACCCTTCTAGGTTGCTAGAACTACTTACTCGCGAAACTTGTGGTGAAGAACTTACTTGTGCAGGTATTGAGCCGTTATAATGGGTTCTTGTTAAACCAGCCTGGGCTTTTTGATCATCGTCCCATCCAAGTAGATTAGATATGAGCTGAAGTACCTCGAACTTTTTACCATCGCCACGTGGTATTGTGACAAACGAAATAATCATGTTTGTGATCAGTTGTTTATCAATGCTTTCTCCTTCAGATCCTTTCTTGATCATTTTCAGCGCTTTTGTTAGATGCTCGTTTAGAATTACGGCTTCATGTCGTAATTTACCTATCAAAAGGGTTTTCTCTTTAGCGTCCTGTTCAGCTTTCGAACGTGCATCTGAATCTTCTTTTAAGCGAGCGTTATCTTCTTTATAACTCTTCAAATTATTCGTTATCTCCAAGAGCTCTGCTTTGTATGACTCTTCCTTCGCAGCATTCTCTTTCAGTTGTTCTTCCAGAACGTTGCTTAAGCGTTTCACCTCAGACTTACTAAGTTGAAGCTGCTCACTAATGTTGTCCCTCTCGCCGCGGAATCGCTCGGCATAGTCTGTTTGTGTTCTCACTTGCTCTTCATAATCCATAACTTTGCCAGATAAGGCCACTGAATGCGATTTCTCTTCGGCTACGGCAGCCTCGAGGTCGGAGACAGACTGTTTCCATTTCTCAATTGAATCTAGAGCTTTCTTTTTCTCCGTAAATAGTTGCTCCCTTTCGACAGTCCACGACGTATAGTTGTTTTGAAGGTCATCACGGCCCTGTTTTTCCCTCGATTTCGAAGCGCTCACCTCCTCGGTGAGATTGGCAACTTCCAGCTTTAGAAGGCTCGAAGACTGGAGAAGCGTCTTGTTCTCTTGATCCAACTCAGTAATACGCAGTCTGCACTTTTCTAGTTCTTCAGCGTCGGATTTGAACCTTTCTGACAAAGTGGTTTTAATATGGCCAACACGATCCAGAAGGGTTGCATATTGTTCCTCGACCTTTTCTCTCGCAGCTTCTGATTCTGTAAGAGCTTTCTGAGCAGACTTCAGTTCTGTCCGAGCATTCTCCAAATCCGACAGAAGTAGTCCCCTCTGCTCCTCAAGTGCTGCTATCTCTTGATGGTTAATATTCTCGTCAGCCTGACTGCTGGCAGCTGCCGTTTCTTTTGAATTTTCAAGTTCTGAAACTTTCCGTTGCAATTCCGCAACAAGTACACTCTCATCAGAACTTTTGACCTCATTCTTTAGCCTTTCATTCTCCAGCTTGAGTTCTTGTACCAGGCGCGAGAGTTCACTAAGTTCATTCTCTTCCTCGCCTACCATGCTGACAGCATCTATAGCCCCCCCAGCAGCGTGGTTTAGTGCTTCACTATTGTCGACACTGTCGCTGGATGTCATGTCACGATCGCTCATCAATTCCTGCTTCTCAATAACCTCTTTCTTATCTTCCGGCTGCGTTTTCTCTTGAGAAGGAACGAGATCAGTAGTCGTCTTCTTTTTCCTCGATCTCGGTTTGTCTTTAGCCATTGTTACTAAAGTAGCCACGTATAACCTTTAAGCAACACCAGCAATATCTAGTTATCTAACCAGCCAACCTTCAGTTTAAATAGTTGGTGTTCCTGCTGTTTATTTCGGGCACAGATGTCTGGGAAAGCCTCCCGGTTCCCTTTATTTCTGTCACCCAACACACGACTAGGGCAGGGTGTGAAATCAAATATTTGAAGATAGGCTACTATCAAATGTAGTGTAAACACGCTAAGATGCCCACATTTCTTCTTTCAAGGTAGTCTCCATCTGAGCCAAAGCAGAGTGATAGTCCGGATTTGATTGTGGTCACGTGATTGTATAGTGGATCTGTAAAGGTAACTCCGCTGGTAGTGTCGTTAGCTTACATTTGACAGTTTTGTTACTAGTCGTACAAATTTAGGACATCTCGATCGAACTACTATAGTCCTTGCTATATTTGCACTTTTGCTGGATGACAGAATTTCGGTGCGGCATTTGAGATCCAGTTTCGTTTAGGCAAAAACGCGCCAACTGTGCCCCACTATTCACTACGAAGCCACAGAACGATAGCACTCCCACCTATAACTAGCACGGATGAATTCTGAAGACATCAGGTCATTCTTCGCAAAAAACTCAAAGGTGTGTATTCTTTTCCAGATTCTCAGTCTAATTGTCTAACATAGTCCAAAGCAACGTCGTCTGCAAAAGCACCGTCGCCCGTGAAAGCGAGTAAACATAAACTCGGTAAGTATTGAGCACAGCGTGAATCATCGCGTTAAATCTGCTGAAGTTTCACAATGTTACGTTTGCTGCGGAGTCAACTAACTATAGATCCCGAAACGATTGACCTCACCTCGCCAAAAAGAAAGGACGTCGTAGTTATTGACGATGAGAGTGAAATGGATACTCATCCTGACGCCTCCTCCACAAAACTGTCTCCTGTAGAGCTTTTGCAAAGGGTTCCGAATGCTATACTTTCTGATTCAGGGGATGGACCTCAGAACTATGGAGATCTCGTAAGGCGGTCTAAAAACACAACCTCGGAGGGAAATCTCGTTTTGCCGAAGTGTGACAAGGATTCTCTAACTGGAATTAAAGTTGTGTTTACCGGAGTGATGCCGCGACTGGATAGGGATTCAGCAAGTGATTTCATTAAAAGTCACGGTGGAAAAGTGATGACAACACTGAGCAAAACAACCACTTTGGTAGTTATAGGAGACGAAGCCGGTCCTAAAAAGATTGAAAATATTAAGAACTTAGGCGTCAAAGCAATAGATGAGAATGGATTTCTATTGTGGTTGACGATGGTTCAACATGGTTCTGCCGACGTGGGTATAGTGGAACAAAGTGTCAGTGAGCCATTGCCAGCAAAAGTTCAAAGCACGGAAACTATGTCAGCAACTGTCGACGAACCAAAGGATAGTGGATTAGTGAACCCGGTGAAAAGAGATGAAAGTAGTGTATCTGACAATGCTGGTGATGAGCAAATGTCCGCTGAGACTGTTCTTGCTGGAATACCGGATGCGGTTTTGCCAGAGCCAGATCAGAGTAATGAGCAATTGAGCTATTTCCAGCTGAAGGCCAAACAGTCGAGTGCACCGCTGCCGTCAGGAAACGTTCATATTCCAGATGCTAAGGAAAATTGTTTGGCTGGCATTAGGTTTGTCTTCACAGGAGTTCTTCCTAACTTGAGTAGAGAAGATGGCAAAGCATTGGCTGAGAAGTATGGTGGAAGAGTAGCGTCTAGCATCTCGAAGAGTACATCCTGTGTTGTTCTCGGTGCTGAAGCGGGCCCTAAAAAGATTACTCAGATCAAAAACTGGAAAATTAAGTGCATTGACGAGGCTGGATTCTTAGAACTCCTTGCCAGGATGCCAGCTGATGGTGGCAGTGGCGAAGCGGCGAGGAAAGCTAGAGAGAAGAGAAAGGCTGAAGAAGAGAAGGCTGTCGCTGCGGCCATGAAGATGGAGGTGGACGCTAAAGAAAGCAAGCAGAAAGCATCTGCAAGTCGAGAGAAAGGCAAACGGCCTTTACAAGACACAAGTGCACAACTTTGGACTGACAGATACGCACCCAGCAGCATGGATCAAATCTGTGGCAATAAGGGCCAAGTTGAGAAGCTCAATAGGTGGTTACAGCGCTGGCAATCTAATCTTGAAAGTGATTTCAAGTCTGGTGGCGGAGATGGCTCCGGAGTTTTCCGAGCGGCAATGATACATGGCGCTCCGGGGATTGGTAAAACGACTACGGCACATCTTGTGGCGAAGCTCAACAACTACGATATTGTTGAGATGAATGCATCTGATACGCGCTCAAAATCGTTGTTATCGCAGCGGGTGGGAACAGCGCTCGACAATACGTCTATTTCTTTTGGTGACAACAGGCTCCACAAAAAGCTTCTGATTATGGATGAGGTTGATGGCATGTCAGCAGGTGATAGAGGCGGCGTTGGTGAGATGGCTGCATTCTGTAGGAGAACGCGGGTGCCCATTATTCTTATCTGCAATGAAAGAAACTTACCTAAAATGAGACCATTTGACAAAGTTACATACGACTTGCCCTTTCGCAAGCCCGATGCTAATCAAATTCGCTCACGAATTATGACGATTGCAGTCAGAGAAGGCTTGAAACTATCTGGCTCAGTGATTGACCAGTTAGTGATGTCTGCCCAGAGTGATATTCGCCAGGTAATTAACCTGCTGTCGACATATTCTAGAACTAACAAGGATATGAGCTTCGACCAATCGAAGGAGACAGGAAAGCAATGGGAGAAAGCTACATCTTCGCTGAAACCCTGGGATATCATATCTCGTCTCTTTAGCGCACAGTCTGCTCACCTATCACTCAATGAAAAGATTGAGCTGTACTTTATGGATCATGATATGACCCCTTTGATGGTTCAAGAGAACTACCTACAGACAGTTCCCAGTGGAGGCGGCAATCATCTCAGCAAAGTAGTGGCAGCAGCCGAATCTATTTCTGATGGTGACATGGTTGATGCTCTCATTCATGGATCCCAGCAACAGTGGTCGCTGATGCCTTTGCACGCAGTTTTATCTACGGTTAAGCCATGCTCTTATATCTGCGGTCAAATCACTGGCAGAATCAACTTCACATCTTACCTTGGCAATCTCTCGAAGGGTAACAAGTATGGTAGACTTCTACAGGAGCTGTCTTCGCATATGAGGCTGTCCATGACAGGTTCTAAATCAGAGGTCCGATACAACTATGTCCCTGTTTTGTCAAAGCGCTTACTGCGGCCACTGGAAGGAGCGAAGGGGGCTGATGGAATCGAAGACGTGATAGCACTAATGGACGCGTATTATTTGACCAGAGAGGACTGGGACACGGTCATGGAGTTAATTGTTGACAAGTCCGCAGATCTGAAAGCAGTGCCGACAAACGTGAAATCCGCGTTTACGAGGAAGTACAACACGCAATCGCATCCCGTGCCGTTCATGAAAATGAACGCTTCCATGGACTTTAAAGTTAAGAAGGAGGTACCAGACTTAGAAGATGTTTTTGAGGATGAGGAGCCTGTTGACGACGAAGAGGATAAGAAAAAAGATGACGCAGAAGACATCACCAAAGACAAATACATCACAGCATCGAAGAAGAAACCTACAAAGGCAAAGGCTAAGGCGGCACCGAAACCGAAGGCAAAGAGTAAGAAATAAAAAGTGAGAGCTAACTAAATTAAGAAATGCTGATAGCTAATAAATATTTGTGTGAGTACGCCATCTTAAATATTCTGAAACATTTGGACTTGCGCGTCAGAGTTTCTGCCTCCTCAACTTGACGACGAGCTCTTGCGTCCATTCGTCAATTTCTTTCACAAGCTCTTCCAAGTCGGTGAAGTTTGCTTCTAAGTTTGCTATGTCAGCTATACAGCGGTTGATATCTGACGCCATCTCCTGAACAAATTCTCTATCCTTATCTAAACCTTCGGCTGCTTCAGCAATATACCTGTACTTCTCAAAGGCGTTTAAATTCACTCTCTGAAGGACATCGATATCATTAATCGTGCATTCCCTGTCGGCTGATATTAGTTGTTGAAGAGATTTGACATTAGACGAGAAAGACATGCCTTATTCTAATTCCACTCACTGTTCTGAGGTGTGCATGTCGTGGGTCGCGATGTGTGGGGGTAGCTCATCTATTTATTCATGGGACAAGCGATATCACCAACAGAAGTGATCGACAGGTGTTATACATTATACATGGAAGATCCTCGATTTGAGGCTATAAACGGAAACAGAAACCCACATACGGTACGAAGGTTCTTAAACATTAAACGAGTGATGTTTAAAGCCAGCACCGCTTGCATGCTTAGCTGTCATTAATATTCATTTCACTACATATACACGCCGACAACACAGTGAAAAATATGTTGGAAATATAATAATTTTGCGCCACACTTGGAAGCTCCAAAGTGATAAACTGAAATACCTGTCTTGAGGCATCGCTTAAAACTGGAGAGCCTGGCCCTTCTGCTTCTTGTCACCACCCAGCTCGAAGTGCTTGCATCTCTTCAGAGCAAGCTGAGTCTTGGTCTTGCAGGCAACACATTCCAAACGCAGGACAACCTTCTTGGTGGTCTTTGCCTTCTTGTGGAAAACCTGTTTTGTCTGACCACCATAACCTCTCTGCTTACGGTCGTATCTTCTCTTACCCTGGGCGTAAAGGGATGCCTTACCAGCCTTGTACTGAGAAACCTTGTGTTGAGTATGCTTGCGGCATTCTCTGCCCTTGCAGTATGTCTTTCTGGTCTTTGGAATATTAACCATTGTTGCTGGTTTCTGGCTTTAGAATGTTGGATGGGGTTGTGGTGAGTATCTTAGGGTGTCCTTAGGGTTTTGCAGATTATCCCAGTCACATTTGGGTTGGTAGGTATCCATGCCATGTTTGAGTGTCAGTGTGCATACTGGCCATCACGTGATGTTCGGACATGATTCCAATCCTTTCACATGTTCGGTCACGTGAAAAGGGTGGATGGTGTACATGACAAGACAATTTGAATGTCCTCGGAAAGCGGTAGCCTCTAACAGAAAGACGCACAGTACTTGACATCAATGGAATTCACTTAAATGGCTGTTCACGGGTGTTCATATTTCAATCTCTTCCTCAGCATCAAACAGACATGCCTATCACGTGCGAATACCATGCACACTAAAAATCCGAGGAGTGAAAATAAATAGTCAAAGAATGCACCCTAAACCTTTCATCCATCCCCTCTACACTCTGTAAGTATCAATTGCAATCGTTTGCTTTTTATGATGATTTGGAAAAGTGCATAGTTCAGCTGAGTTTTCTATGACGACGTATTCCATCATATAGTCTTTCGCTCCTATCTGAATCAAACCTGTTCCATTGCGTTCAACTAACTCAGATTCTAAAGCACATTGTGCCTCATGTAAATAGAATAGACCTATCAATTACAAGGTGTAGTAAAGCTAGGGTTGTTCAAATATAGCTCCTATTCTATAGAGAATCCAATAGTCTATTGACTTAGACTTCCCCAACTAAACGTTTTCACCATGGGTAAATCCAAAGGCAGATTGATGACGACTCTGGCTAGGGAAAAGTCGGCGCTTCATCAAAGAACTATGGCCAAAAGGGCATTGGAAAAGAAGGAAAAGAACGTGAAAATTGCGAAAACTAAAAAGACTGCTTCGACTCCTAGAAAACAGTTCATGCCATTTCAATGGGATGACCATCTTTTACTCATTGGTGAAGGTGATTTCTCATTTGCATCTTCAATTCTGCAAAATAATATGGTTCTTTGCGTAACAGCTACTTCCCTTGACAGTGAAAGCACTCTCCTAAAAAAATATCCAGACACGGTGACAACAAACATCGATCAGATCAGGAATCATCATCTGTTAGGGCCAGAGCAAGGGCAGGATTCAAAAAGGCTCAGCCATGTATTGTATGAGGTCGATGCTAGAAAGCTTGATAAGACGAAATCTTTGAAAAAGATCTGCAGTGGTTCAGAGGGAAAGTTCAACAACGTCATGTTCAACTTTCCTCATCTGGGGTCGGGCATGAAGGATCAAGCGAGGAATGTTTTACAGCATCAGAAACTGATTACTGACTTCTTTGCATCTGTCACTGGGGTTCTTTCTGAGCGTGGAAAGGTTGTTGTAGCTTTGTTTGAGGGGTTACCGTACACTTTGTGGGATATCAAAGGAATTGGTAGTCAACAAGGTTTCAAGCTATTACGGACCGCTCATATCAACTGGGATTCATTTCCTGGATACCATCATAGTAAAACTAGCGGGCTAGGAACCACCACAAAGGAATGGAAGGAAAGACAGGCAAGGTTCCATATCTTTGTGCGAGAATCTGAGTATGACGACGTGTTAAAGCAAGGAAAGCAGAAACTCGAACATGACCATGAAGATGAAAGTGATTCAGAAAATTAAGTATTCTACCGATGCACTATCAATATTTTTTCAAGTATAAGCAACCGTCTTCACCCCAGCTAATACAAGCGCCAGTGTCATGCCATTCCAAGTCGCCTAGCGCTGGTCCTCGTAACCATAAGATTCCCGTACTTGCCCTGGACAAATGATCACCAGTCTCCTCTTCAATTGCAACGCTGTAGTCCTTTGCAACACCTTCAATGCATGGAAGAATAGAGCCAAAGCTCCCAGACATATCTCTTGAACTTCGATAGTCATAGGGATTCGTCTGAGCAACAGCACACGCTGCCATGGGAAGGACCAGAGCGTGTACTACCCGCGAACCGCACACGATTCTCATAAGGGCCAGCTCTCCAGACTTCAAAAAGAAATCGGGGGTTGCAAAGGTATGGATCAGTCGGACAGGAGCAAACTCCGGTAAGATTGCATATTTGGGCATAACCCCTCGCGACAGCGAAACAGCCGACATGAGCCTCCGAAGAGATTGGAGTAGAGAAAGTTTGCCATGCCAATGCACACCTATAGCAGAAGTCTCATCATCGGTAACAATCACTGATGGCCGGACATTGGGCAGCACCATTAGTACCTTTTCAGGATCCAAGCTATGTAAAGTGGATGGCTTAGGAAGAAACAGAGCTGACTGGGAGATGATGGCCACAAACTGCATGATGATAGTGTAGGGGCTCAACAAATCTGTGAAGATGCCTATTCTATCAGCACTAGTCCACTGCTCTGTCTCCGGAAGAGCCTTTGCCTGTCCAGCGATAGAAGCAATGATCTGGCGATAGTCATATGAGTGGAGGACATGCTTTTCAGAGTGAAACTCCAAATACTCCAGCTTACCAAAGCCCGTGTAGTTCGAGGTATGATGAATGGATTTTCTGGGCACGATACCCTTAGAGACATCATACACTTCGTATTGTTCTGGGACCCGGCCAGTCAGTTCTGTTACAGTGAACACACCAAGACACTTTTCAGGAGACTTCCCTTCCGTGCTCAGTGCAGCCCAGGCTGCAGGGAGTTCCTCTTTAGTTGCCGGCAGTAAAATTACATGGACTTCTTTGATAAGAGCCGCCAGTAGCAAAGCAAGTGCCTCTGCACACGGGTTCAAGAGAAGAACACAATACTCATCATTCCCACCTTTGAATAGTGTACAATAGTCGTCCACCATAGATTTCAATTGAACCTTTGTCGCTCCAGAGCGATAGTGTGCAGTATAAACTTCTGTTGAATCGAGAAGTTGATAAATAGTCCTGTAATCTCCATGATGGATTCTATTAGTCTTAGGATCTCTTACTGAAAGGCCAGCGCGGAGAGCACTTGAGAATGGCGTTGAATTGTGCCTATATGTTGCCGATTCTTCAGCATATCGTAGCGTTGATACAGAGGATTGGTTGTGGAGAAAGTAGTGATCAATGTCAGGATGCGAAGGCGATAAATAAGGATATGCAAGGAGGACAAGTAAGACAGCTAACAGAACACCAGTAAGAGTCTCCATCGTGCTGCTATTATGAAAGGAAGCTGTTCCTTTCCAATGATTATTTTCGGGATGGTTATCTGGTTATCCTGAGATGGTTATGTTGAATTTTTTCCCTAATCTGGCAGTCATGATTGGATTGAGGTAGATCTGGCCGGGCAGTGGCGAGAGATTCGTGAACAGGTGATAAGCCTAGAAATCGAATCATTGTGTGCTATGGAACCAGATTAAAAAGCAGATATCCAGCTACTTATTTGTTGACTAGTTGCTTGCTGATGCCCTCTATTTTTCAATTGCCTCTACACCTCGACATGACATTTCCCACCCCGACCTCAGCTGGTATTTATTTGGTAAATACAGAAACCACGCCAAACTTGTTCGCGGCTGGGCAATTGGCAAAAGAAACTGGCAAACGACCCTCTATTTATTATACGGCCGAAATGGACGGCAATCAATTGGCTGCTGCAGTGCAAAGACAGCAAAATAGATGCTTATATCAGTCTGCTAAATGGACTGCCGAATTGCTGAACTCATGTACTGATCTAAAGAGTGCAAGTGGATTCGAAGCGACGGAGACTCTCAACCAGTACGAAATTCTAGGGAAGGCCTATTTTGATTGTAAGGAGTATGATAGGTGCGCTCATTTCCTGGAGAAGCATGTTTCTACTGGTAAAGTTGCCCGATTCTTGCATTTATATTCTAAGCATATTGCCGGTGAAAAGCTCAGAGACGAAGAAAGAGGAGGAGTCCTTAGTGCCAAGGACGTGAAAGATGGTGATATTGTGAATCCAAATTTGGGCTATCTGCTTGGGGAACTGTCCTCTTATAGCGATGATTCCGATCCCTACCTGTTCTACCTACATGGAGTATGCCTTTTAGGTCAAAAACAGTCTGCTCTTGCCCTTGAGATGCTGTTGAAGTCAATTAATATCGATCCCATGAATTGGTGTGTCTGGGAAGAGATCTTGAACTGCTTGTCGACTCCTTCTGAATTGAAGGCCATCATTCCCTCACTACCAACGCATCATCCCATGACCGATATATTTATTAGCCACGCAAAACAGGAATTGTTTGATGAGTCTCCAGAACTCATTGCCACAATTGATTCCTACATTGCAAAGTATCCAAACTTCTCTTTTTTTGGAGTCCAAAAAGCGCTTGTTCTTTATCATGCTCTAGATAACGGTGCTGCGGAGGAAGAGTTCAATAGGGTACTGCAAATGGATCCCTACAGACTTGATGACATCGATACGTATTCAAATGTCCTTTATGTTATGGAGGATGTTCCAAAACTCTCCTTCCTTGCTCGACTGGCCTCCTCCACGGACAGATTTAGACACCAAACCTGCTGCGTTGTTGCAAACTACTATGCCATTCGCTCAGATCACGAAAAAGCGATTTCTTACTATCAACAAGCGCTGATTCTCAATCGCTCGTATCTTTCGGCATGGACTCTGATGGGTCACGAGTTCATTGAATTGAAGAATACACATGCCGCTATTGAGTGCTATAGAAGAGCAGTCGATGCGAACAAAAAAGACTATCGGGCCTGGTATGGTCTTGGTCAAGCCTATGAGATGATGGATATGCATTATTACTCTCTTTATTATTATCAGCGTGCTGCAGCTATTAGAGCGATGGATCATCGAATGTGGCTAGCTATTGGCCAGTGCTTGGAACGACTATCCCGACATAGGGACGCCATTAAGGCCCTAAACCGCGCTTTGGTTCTAGCTGCGGACTCAGCCCCATCAATCCACTGGAATCTCGCTCTCCTATACGAAGCAATTGGAGAGAAGGAACAGGCTGTAAAATATATGAGGCTTTGTGCCTCCAGTGCAGACGCTGTTGGGTTCTCCGAGGAATCTGTCAACGCAAAGATCTGGTTGGCAAAGTATTTTATGGCGAGCCAAGATTATGCAAAGGCTCTTGAATGTGTGGAGAACATTTCTCAAGGTTCAGCAATTGTTATTGAAGAAGCCCGTGCAATTGTTCGTGATGCAAAATCGAGGTTAGTGCATGAATAGCTAGCTCAATCACTAGCTCAATGAGCATCGAGTGGCTTCAAAAATGTGTTTTCAAAATATCGAACTCCAGATGTTTGCTCATCACGTAGCAGCACCCCTTCCATCTCTATAGCCTCAAGTTCTTCAATGGCAACAGCGATGCTCCATCCAAATTTATTGGACAGATCTTGCGCCGAGATACCAACAGCCATGTGCCACGGTTCAAGCGATCGCATATAACTGTGGATTCCGCTAATGACAGACGCAGTTGTTCTAGACGAATCTTGCAGAACTTTCAGGCCACTCCTGAATTCTTTGATTCGGAATGGCAATTTCAAAGGGGCAAGCTTCTCACACGCATGCATAAGATCGGCGGGGGATATTAGTGAGACTCCTCTAGATCTATTGTACATAGCAAATAGATCCACAAGGGTGATTGCACCTCCTTCATTAACGAGAACTCTGCCCCGTTCTAAGAACTCCGTTAGCTGTCTAGCAAGCTCCTCGTAGAATACATCTTCATCTCTCGTCATTTCTCGTGTGATCACTGTCGAAGAATAACTCTGTCCAAGTCCTGTATTTTGGAGTATACCAAGCGCATCTGAAGATTGGATCAGGGCCCTACGCGCTTGCGATGAGGCATCATCTTCAGAATTAAGCTCTTTATCCAGGAAATACGCATATTCTTTTGCCAATTTGATGACGTCTTGGGCCCTACTCATTAGACCTTGCAAATCTTCCAAAGCCCCTCCTAGTACTTCGACATTGTACTGTCTCGTTTGCTCCCTAGCCATTTCGAGACCACGAAGACCCGGTCCTTTGCGTCTTGTTGGAGTACCTAGACCCGAGTTGTCAGACCTATCCGCTTGTATACTCTGCTGTAAGGGCATTTCCGCAAGTGTCTTCTGTAATTGAGAATAAAACGATTTATCGCCGACGCCTCTGAAACTCAATTTGACTTCTGTACTTTGCTTTCCCACAAACGGGCCATTAGTTACCGGCCCTGGAGAACCTGATCGTAGTGATATGTCCAAATTCGGCGGCAGCTTTTGTGAGACTAACCTCATGCCACACATTTCGCAGTAATATAGTGATGGTTCGTTCTCAAATGTACATCGGGGACAAACAAAACCCGCACTCGTAGTGTTCACTGGTTTTGCATGGTCAACTAATTGAGAGTCAGCAGAATGAGGTTTTCCAGAGTGGCCCTCTAGGGCATTTGCGATGATGTCCCTTTGAGCCTGGATACCACAAGTCGCACAACTTGGAAGTGGATCATCAGCAATCGAGAACTTCGCAGGAAGAGGATTTCCATAATAGCATATTGGGCAAATCCATTGAACCCGATAATCGTCTGTTACTGCAGAATTGTCTTCTCCTGTTTTGACTTGAGCAAGCTTGTCCGGCGATGTCCCCGATCCACTAGATTTCAGATGCAAAGTGATTTTTGGGGATGATTTCAAGAACCGCCCAGAGTATTCGACCCTTTCTATCGAGCTCAGTTGCAGTCCAATAGAGTTTGTTGTTGGACTTTCATTATCAACATAGCAGATGCGCAGATTTGTGAGATAAAGTCTGCCATTTTGATATCCCTGGGCCTTGTATTTACCATCATATAGACCAACACTAGGCTCTACGAGGATATCCTTCTCCCCTTTTTCAGGAACTGGCCTTCCGACAGATGTCAGCTCGACTCTCTGCCATGACATGGGCAATCAGCTGATAAGATCAAATGGTGCGTCGAATGTCTCTGCCCACAAGGAATGAATGAAGAGCGGGAACAACAAGCAACTCAAAACACAAGCAGAGATAGTTCTACAACGTCTGTCAATTATTAAAATAAAGGATTGTCCACAACAGAAAGTTCCCCTTTGAGGCAATCCACTGAGTGGTGTCGAACTGTTACGTGCACATACACCCCAAAATTATTCCGCCTGCCTCCGACTGTCAATGAAATTTGTTGCCCTATTGTCAGGAGGCAAGGACTCTTGTTATAACCTGCTTCAATGCATTAGTGAAGGTCATGAGCTTATAGCGATTGCCAATTTATGTCCTCCTAAAGAGACCAATGAGAGTGATGATCTTGATTCGTTCATGTATCAGACTGTAGGATATCAGGCGATTGATCTGTATAGTACTTGCTTGGGCGTTCCTTTATTCAGAGAATACATTGTTGGTACGAACGTGGTAAATACATTGGAATATGTTCCTGCAGCGGGAGATGAAACAGAGGATTTGTACCGATTGTTGAGAAGCGTGAAGCAGGCCCACCCGGATGTTGAGGCGGTTTCGGTAGGTGCCATTCTGTCTACGTACCAGAGAGTGAGAGTTGAAAGTGTCTGTCAGCGTCTTGGACTAATCAGTTTAGCATATCTATGGCAAAGAGATCAGGGTGAGCTCCTGGACGAAATTATTGATTCTGGTGTTGATGCCAGATTGGTGAAAGTTGCCGGACTAGGACTTTCAAAGAAACATTTGGGGATGTCCCTTGGAGACGCTTATGACGATATTCAAAAGGCTCATAGCATGTTTGGGTTTCATCTCTGTGGAGAAGGAGGCGAGTACGAGACATTGGTGTTTGATGCTCCCATCTTCAGCCATCGTCTAGAGGTTGTGGGTCAGACTCTACATCAAGATGGAGACGAACGCTATGGCACTGGTGTTGCATATTTGTCGTTGAGCCTGAACGCTGTGAAGAAAGAGTTTTCGATGACTCCTCAGGCATACAGAGAGATGAGGCAGGCGGAGCGGAAGCTGGATGAGGAAGTCGCCCAATCCCTGTCGAAAATTACACTGGAAACAAGTACAGAATCGCAGATAGGAGATTCACCCTCAGTTCTGCTGTGTCAAGCGGACGACTCAAAATGTCACCCGAGCATTTTTCAAGATGGAGCCAAGGGAGTTCTGACAATCTCCAATGTCCGTAGGATCATTAATGACCACTCCCGGACGTCCGCTGAGAAGGTTAGTGAGATGATGGCTTTTATCAAAGGAGAGCTGAGAGCAAGGGGTGCTGGTATTGACGACCTTTGTTTTTCACTTTTAACACTTGATGACATGGCTGAATTTGGAGTCATCAACGAAGCATACGGCAGTCAATTCAGCAAGCCTTTACCGGCCGCTCGTGCATGTATCTGTACTGGTGAACTGGATCTGTCAGTCACTGTTCAACTACCCTTTGCAAGGCAGTCGAACACTCAGGTGAGCAAGAAAGGTTTACATGTGCAGAGTTGGAGCTATTGGGCACCAGCTAATATTGGTCCGTACTCTCAAGCAATTGAGTGCAGTCCATTTGTATATTTATCAGGCCAGATTGGTCTTATCCCACAGAGTCTGACACTTGAGGCCAACTCATATCGTCAAATCAGGCTCTCGTACCAGAACCTCGACCATGTGAGGATGGAAGTTGGCTGTGAGTTTATCAGCATGGTTGCTTTTGTCACATCTGTTGATCTGGTCGGTGAAGTGCGTCGTTTTTGGAAAGAACTTGGCCAACGTTCACCATTGATCATTGCACAAGTCCCCGGATTGCCTAAGGGCGCAGCAGTGGAATGGCTTGCTACTGGCTACAAACCGAATCTATTAGGACCCCAAGATGATAGTGACGATGATGAAAGCGAAGACCCCAATAGTACAAATCGTTTTGAAGAATCTATTCTTGTCGATGAGGGGACAGGATTGAGATCTGTTAAGAAAGATCTAGCATGCTGGGCTCTCTGGGATAAGCCTATCGACACTGAAGACATTCGTTCTCATTTGATCGCATCCGATCATTCTTTCCATATGACTTTCGCGGTTGGTGATCTCGAGCTGTCAATCAACGAGAAGAGCGTTGCAGTCGTCAAAACTCAAAACCTCTATGACGAAGAGAAACCTCTCTCCTGCGCATCCGTGGGAATAGGGCGTGTGGGTGGTAAAATGAGAAGGTGATGCAGAGAAACTCTGCATCTCGCTTCAATGACGTGTTAGCTCTAGGAGTGCGGTATACTCCGAGCCATTACCGTGCAACAAACAGGCGCTACATGGGAACAATTCATACGAGAATTCATTACTACTCTATTATGCTCTACTCAGCTTCACATATTTGGTCCTGAACTATTAACAGCGCGCTCAATTGCATTTTCTGGTGCGTGTCTCTTTGAGAGGGCAGGACAGTGTTATGCTAGTCTATGCGACTATATCACCTTGGCACATTTACTGGGGAGCTAGATAACTAAGTAATTTAATGAAAGTAGCAAGAGTGGATATTTACTACTCTGCTACAGAAGAACCATAGACACAATGGCTAAATTCCATGAACTTGACTATCACACGTGTCTGTCTAATCGTTGTCCGCGACTTGAAATTGGGAGCTGTCTTTGCTGAACGGAAGCAGCCACCGGTGTCCCCAGCACCGTTCTCCCAGTTGCAAGCTTACAGGCAGTTGCAGCAGCACCCAGTAGCACCCAGCAGCCGCGCAACAGCCCAACCTTTTCACCTGTGTGCCCCGGTTCAGCAGCTCTACAAGGCTACTTCACTTAAAAAAGGACGATTAAACAACAATGTCGGTAGCTGCGGAGCAAACATTCTTCTTCCTTTCCCTGCCGTATGATGCAGCACCAGGAGGTGGCGGTGAAGCCCAAGATGTACTCGACAAGTGGATTGAGACGAACCTTGACATCTCGGCGTTAAGTGGTGAATTGGCTCATCTTGAGATTCCTGGATTCAAAATTGGCACTCTGGACAACCTTGTCCAGCAGTCTGAGGACCTTCACAAACTTGACGGACAAGTTAACGCTGCTGTTTCCAAGGTTGCCGATGTTATCAACAACATATACGATGGAAACCAAGCGCAAGTGGCTGCAGCCAAGAGAATTGATGACGACAAGAAGGTTGAACAGTATCTTCTTCACTTTACATGGAATAAGGGCAAGTATCGTGTTGATAAGCCAATCTCTGAGTTGGTTGATGTGATCTCCAAGGAGATCTTTGCCCTAGAGCAGGATGTGCGACAAGCTTACAATGAATACTCGGCCGCCAAAACCAACAGAACTGCTGCAGATAGAAAGCAGACTGGCAACTTGTCCGTGCGTTCTCTTCATAATGTCGTTAGAAAGGAGCACTTTGTTCAGGACTCTGAGTATCTCACAACGGTCTTGGTGGCTGTTCCCAAGGCTAACACAAAAGAGTTTGAATCTGAGTACGAAACTTTGACTCCTATGGTTGTGCCACGGTCTGCGTCGGTTATCGATTCTGACGACGAGTTTGCGCTTTACAATGTGACGCTGTTTACCAAATACAAGCAAGAGTTTGTCAACAAGTGCCGTGAAAACAAGTGGACGCCTAGAGACTTTGTATACTCCGAAGAAAGCGTTGCTGATCTCAAGAAAGAGCAACAACTGGCAACACAACAAGAGCGAAAACTGTGGGGTGAAGTTGTACGACTCTCGAGAACCGGTTACTCTGATATTGTTAAGGGCCAGATTCATCTCAAGATTATCAGGGTGTTTGTGGAATCCATTCTAAGATATGGCCTGCCACCAAACTTCTTGACAAACATCATCAAGCCTAACCAGCGAGCTCTGGAGAAGGCCGAGCAGACATTGATTGCCCAGTTTGGCTATCTTGGAGGCAATGCCTTCAATAAGGACAAGAAGGGTAATCTGTCGGGAGACAATGATCTTACTGAGTATGGCGCGGTCACTGATACTGAGTACAAGCCGTTTGTATTGTATCCGGTCGAGATCTTTTAGGCCAAGAGCTGCTAATGAGCATTCGTGCGTGTGATTTCGAATGGCTTTGTTCCGCAGATATTACATTCCGTCAACTACAGCGTTAAATAATTATATGACTACGGTCGCAAATAAACTCTTCTTCTACGCTTGATATGCCATTTCGTATACAGAGCGATAGTGGATGGATCATTTAATCAATATTACAAGAAATAGCAAAACAATTGAACAGGGAGCCGCCTATAGAATGGGTGGAAAATACATTCCAATACTAAACATAAGCAGGATCATAAATAAAAAAGCGCGATTTATGGGGATTTGGCACCCTTCTCCTGGTGGTATCTTTCTTTATCCTTTTTCGCCTTCTCCAAGTAAGGAGCCTTCTCGCTCTCGGATAAAGCTCGCCATTTCTGACCCAGGAGCTTGCCAATATCGCCAAAAGATGCAAACGGATTCTCGTCAACAATCTCTCCCCTTCTCTCGGAGGTGAAAAACATGTATGCTGTGCTTGGACGCTTTGGGCCCTTCAGAGCCGCTTTCTCCTCGTCGTATCGCACCTTATCCTTCTGGTAAGAGTCAAAGTAGGGCTGCTTTGCGCTATCGGAGAGTTCCTTCCATTTTGATGCAACCTGCTTTCCAACTTCGGCAAACTGCAGTTCGGGGTGTTCAGCCTTAACCACGCTGTAGTTCTCTTTCAGGTACGCGGAGTAGGCTGTTACTGGTCTCGTAGGGCCCTCTTTCTTCTTCTTGAGAAGGAGAGCAGCAGAGGAGTGGAAACAGTTGACGCGTCCAGCAATTGGACCAACTGGGTGAGAGAAGACGGCCGAGCGGAATGAAGTGATTCTTAGCATTTTTGAACGGTACAGAAATCAGCAATTCTGGAATTGACAGATTCACAATAGTTTACAACGTGACAACGAGCTGTCAACTTTATGTATTTTAGTAGTGAATGTGGCGGGTAACAGGGTGACCGTTTTGGGTTCATTCTATCACCATGTTTATTTGGGCTCTGCGGGCAGGCAGCAAGTCCGGGCTAAGGCGTTCCTGAGGGCTTATAGTGTAGTGCGCATTCATATGAGGAGAGCCGTGGAGATACTGGGGGTATCAGAATCTGCCGCGGAATGTTGATGCTACGGCCTGAGATCACGCCAAAGGATCTGCCTCACTCCATCTGATGTGTAGCTCAAATAGGTAGCATGTGAAAGGCAGATCTGCACTGGCGACCAAGATTTCCGAAGAATTGTGGATGTAAAACAACGGATGAGAAGGTTAACCGCGACCCCAATGATCAGTCAACAGAAAGAACCGCGTCCATAATCCTCACCAACGTGCAGGGTAATTCTGGCCTATCACGCTTTATTCATTGTTGACGCATATAATTGCCTTTTCAGGTATTCTTAGCCGAGCAAAGATTCTCTGCTCTGTCATCCGAGGACTTGAAAAGACCGTGTCGTTATCATAATAAACAGAAATAAAAGTACGATATCCAGTATTTCACAAGTTTCCTTCCTATTTATCACGTCCATTATTCCATGGTTCCTCCGACTTCAGGGTCCTGGATACGCCTTATCCCCACAAAGAGATAGCGAAACCCTAACCACAGTCCGTATTACTCGAGAATCAGGTGGTAAGAAAAACTGCCCTACCTACTACTGACAATCAAAAATGCCTTCCTCTTGTAAATGTACTAGCTGCTCTTGCAACACTACCGCTGGCAGCAGCTCTTCATCATGCTGTTCCGGCGCCATCAGCAAGGCATGCTCCTGTTCTTCGGGAGGCTGCAAGTGCACGGCCAGTAAGCCGAAGGCTTAAGTCCACTACGCCGATCCTTCACCTACCATAATTCACAATACGGGGTGAAACTGAAAATGCAATAGTGATCCTGACCATTCATCAGTCACTGATAGCAATCTTGTACGCATAACATAAGGGAAGAACATGCTTATACTACTATAAACTTTATCAGGTATTTAGGAATGAAATATTCTAGTCAATTTCAAGAAAGGACACAAACTCCGAGTGCGAGTCACAGAGTTACAGAATAACTGTATTATTGTGCGTGATAGCTCGCAGCTCGTGAATTCGTACTGAGACAGTTCCCAGTCTCAAATGATCTATAGACTGAGGGTGTGATAAGGCTACTTTCACTGTGGCTACACAAAAGGAGAATGGCTCACAATGCTCCTGCATAGAATAGATACTAGCGCCGAGCACTGAGATAAACAGCTATCAACGTACAGCTCCAAACAGGTCTCGAGGAAAAAGAGTGTATCTGTTGCAGGGGTCAGTGCCTTTCGGAACATCACAGTCGTCCGACCAGGGTTATGACAACTACAAAGAACTCATTCACTCCGAGCACAACATAACAAGTTATCGGATCCTAAAGTAGCAACAAAAAATGCACGGGCTAAAGGAATTATTGCTAAAGCGAAAAGCGATTGTGATTATCGCCGAGACAGGTGAAAAACATAACAGCTATGGTGAAAACGTAGTGGAGGGCAGCGCAGAACCCACAGCATACCAATGATCTGACGAATCATGAGCAACAATTTGATGAGAACTCCATGTTGTATGGAATCTTTTTGTTAATTGTAGCCTTCAAATACCATGGCCACGAAAACTGCTATCAGTTTGTTGCCCGACAGAGACAAATGCACATTCCCCTAACCCTACTCTGCCCTGCCTATTGTGTCTGATGGAACTGAGGATAGAAGATAACATAACGGAAATGATATATATATAGAATTGGCGACGTATATAAGAGATATCAACGACAAGCGTTTAAACTGTCGATTTGCCCGGTATTGTATTCTCACATTGGCCCGATTAAAAAACAAACATCGCAGCGTTGAACACCAATACCACAAACGTTCCGACAGTGAGCCCGGACAGAGCTGACGAGCCGTTAGTGGCAGTAGCAACAGGTGCCGAGCTCGTTGCTGAGATAGTTGTAGTACTATTAGACGAATTCGATTGGCTGTAAGAGATCTTGAACACCCATACGTACTCGTCTCCCTTTTGAACATCGTCGCTGATAGTAAGCTTCAAGCTTCCATCGGACTGCAACTCACTTGGGACCACACTGCCCGCAAGGTTTCCGCCCACAACAGTAACCTGGTCACCTGGATAGTAGGGAACGGGGCTCTGGATAACTAGTGTGTCGTTGGGTGTAGACAGGGTAGAGATATAGAATGCGTCCGGTGACTTGGTGAAGCGCACAAAATCACCCTCCTCAGGAGTAATGTGCCAGAATGACGTATTGTAAACGGCCTCACCATGAGTTTTCAGCCATTTTCCAGCAGCACGAAGATTGTCCTGTTCAGCAGCGATGATGGTTCCGTTACCAGTTGGGCCCACATCCAGCAAAAAGTTTCCATTCTTGGAGACAATATCAACAAGGGACCTGATGATAGTCGTAGCATTCATATATGCATCATCGGGCGTCTCCCTGTTGTACCCATAGCTGAAAGGGTCCATACCCATACTACTCTCCCACTTGCGCACAGGGATACTGTCATACTTAGCGTACTCAGGGGTGTCAAAGTCTCCTGGAGTACCACAACGATTGTTGATCATGACTTGATTACCCTGCTGAGCATTGGTATTGAAGTAATCAGCTGCGAACTCGACAGTCATGTTGGGTCCACCAATATCACACCACATGATCTCCGTACCCAATTCAGCCAGGATTTGCATCTGTGGAAGCTGGAGATCAGTGATAAAGTCATCGAGAGGAGCATAACCAGCATATGGCAATGTTTGGTTTGTGTATGGATTGGTCGCGTTTCCACCTGGCCACACGCTGAAGCCGTAAGGGGCATAAGCAGGGTTGAACCACTCTGGCATGGAGAAATAGGTCGCTCTGTGCAATTGCGGCTGGTACTCCTTAGCAGCATCAAAAAGATCCTTCAACAAATTTCTTTTTGGGCCCATAGCGACGGACGTGCGGGTCGTAACATTTTCAGGAGAGTCAAAGAGAGCAAAGCCATCATGGTGCTTACTGACCTGGACAAAGTATTGCGCTCCGGCATCTGCAAAGAGGTCCACCCACTCCTTAGGGTCCCACGCATCAGCCGTGAAGTCAGGAATAAAGTCGTCGTAGGTGTGGTTAATACCATAAGTTTTCTCATTGTACTGGTAAGTCTTCTCTAGAGTGTCAGGGCCCTCGTTCATACGCCACCAGTACCACTCAGCATAGCCTTCGTTTTTGCCCGAATTGCCGTATCCAGGAACAGAATAAACACCCCAATGGATGAAAATTCCGTACTTGGCACCATTGAACCACTGTGGAGACTCATGTTCGTAGATACTCTCGAAGGTTGGGTCGTAAGCTTTGATGCCATACGTTGCATTAAACTGATACTCTTGATGAAGACCTGCGCCAGAGACGACAAGGGTGGCAGGGCCAGTGGTTCCTTCAGCAGTGCCTTCAGCGTTGACAACGCCTACCTGGACAATGACTTGATCACCTGGTCGCAGACGGTTAATTGGAGCTGGGGTAACGGTTTTCACCCCGTCAGCTTCTACAGAAACTGCCACGCTCTGGTTTGCCAGGATCCACTCACTGCCAACATTGTTGATGGTGGCTTCGAAAATCTGTGTCTTGTTAGTGCCCTCAAACCACATGTTGGTGGAGCGAGCAAACTGGACTTCAACTGCCAGACCATCACCGACCGTCGGCAGCATCGTTACAGCAAAAATGTGCAGTCGGGTCTCTTCGGCTGCCCCTCCAACACCACTGCCGGCTCCCGAGGATACGTCGGGCAGCGTCAGACTGACCAGCTCCTTCGTGCTATCGAGCCAGTTAATAATCTGGAACACCATGGTCTTGTTGTAGTTGATTGTCTCGTTAGAGAGGAGATATGGGAAAACAAGGTCACCGCCAAATGGATAGGGCCAGGCCCAGAAAGGATCTACCAGCACCGGTCCAGAAAATGAACTGCCGTCAGAGTAAGTGGCAGTCAAGTTGCCCGTGGCAAGGGCATTCTCGGCTGCAGCTAGAAAGTTGATACCAGTATAGCGACCCTGGGGAAAGTCGAGCTTCTGACCCTGAGCCAGGACGTTGTCAAAACTGCCGTTGCCCGCCTGGTACTGGGGAAATATGTAGTTAACTCCGCTGTAGGTGAGGTTTTCAGCAGGCAAAAACTGCGCAGGATAGGAAAACCCTTGGCCGTCAAAGTCGGCCTCGCCCGGTTGCATACCGAAGGCCTTGTTATTGCGCAGCTTTGAGATGTCAATCGGTAGAGAGTTTGCAATGGCGCTATCCTGTGCATGCTTAGGGTCGATGACTAGCTCGAAGCCCATGGCAACAGAAGAGATGCCAGCCAGGGCCAGCATCAGGGAATTGTGCATAATCATGATCTTTGATCACAATGCAGTGCAGAGCAGACTAGGGGCAGGACATGCCAGGTACTTAAATGCAGATAATGCAATCAGCGAGCACGGGGGCTATTTACTCCATACGAACAAGATCAGCGAGCAACCTATCGCATGTAGATCGACTGTGCAGATGTCCCGTTGCGAACAAATATTGTGACCAATTTGCGACCTGTGATAGTGGGGAGACTCTCGCGCGACGCAGGCTGTAACCCTCTCGACAGTGGGGAGACGTTATCGGTGCCTGACACCTCCCACGACGCAGGCGTCTGCATGTGGGACCATGTTACGACGTAGATGGGTTTGATCCCACTACGACGTTGAAGATATTACGACGCAGTGGCAGAGGATAGGGAGATAACTGGGCAGCAGGATACCTTTGATAGGAGACATTGTCCAGCTTAAAAGTTCTCTGAAACAAATTCGCTGAGACAAGCTCCCTGGCCCCTAACACATGGTCTATGTTTCCAACATTATGAGCTACACAGGCTTTCAATGACCAACTTCTCGTACGCACAGTAACATCGGACTCCAAGAGCGCGACCCCCGAGATAGGCACCTAACAGCAGCGTAGTTGAGCTCGTACCGGTTCGAGGCGGGTACCTCGACGACTGCTATGGGCAAACTGCTACCTTGGGCAGTTTGCCCTATTAGTGGCAATTAGGGCGCTTCGGGGATCGGAGCCTGGGCTGAGGCAAAGGCTGCACACTAACTAAGTCAACAGCTGGTGGTTCTGGCTCAGATTGGATTTCTGAGGTCCCCTGGCCAAGCAAATGCGAACCCCACTCTCACCTCAATTCCTCCGAAAGCGTCATCAGCCGTCTCACCAACCTCAGATACTGGAGAGCAACTCGACAAACTATGCTTGCTGATCGAAGTTGAATCCGACCATTTAGAACATGATATAGGCTCAATTGATTAAAATCGACCTTCTAATAAATTGAATGAATCGAAAACGAATCCTCAACCCTTCGAAGGATACGTTCCCGAAACAGGCGAAATCAGCTAAAAGAACGATTCATAGACGCCTCGTGTCCCCCACGTCAGTGATGATCACCAATGCTGGAGAAGAGCACATATTGGCATAGAATCCCCCACAAGTGCAGGAACACCCCTCACGAAGCGCAAGTCCGGTGACTAAGCGTCCGCTAACGTGCCGTAGCGATGACGTCTGCATTATTTGCTTTACAAACTCGGTTCAGGCGATGTGACATGTGATTAGTAGCATCACAGGAGAGTTGCATTTCGCCCAACTGGATTGTCTCGGAAGAACTCTCATGCTTGGGATCGGGAGGAACTCGCTCAATGTACTAGAAAGGCAGAGGGGTTTCCAGCAGGAGCAGTCTACTTTTAAACACATGGTATAATGGAAGTCATAATAACTAACGGAGCTCTTTGTAAAGTTGCCTCTGTTAGTACCACACAATTGACTTCTTACTTTCTCAAGATTCAGCGCAATCCCACACAATTTGCTCGCCGTTCAGGTCAACAACCACGCTAAGGTAGGCGAGAAGCAAGATGGACAAAGTGGAACAGGGCAATTAGAATACTCTCGTTGTCAACATATGTATGAATTGATAACGAGCAACCAGCAGGTTTACTTTCTCCATCTTTCCAGAGCCTATCTCTGAAATATCTCACGTGACTTTCTAGTCTCCCCGATTTTTTTTTTGGCGAGCGATGAAGAGAAGTGCAATCAGAGAATGAGTGGACCTACAGAAGATAATGAGGTCACAGGATTGCCTGAATCATCCAACGTCACTGGAGTACCGGTTGGTGTGTCTGATGATAGCCATTTGATTACTCTTTCAGATCAGCCTGCCATCAACGCTGAATCCCCAAAGAATGCAGATGAAGGCTCAGAGCTGAAGGTGGAGGCGGATCAGTGCAAAGAACTCTCTGAAGGACAAGATTTGGGAGAAACTGAGAGCTCTGGAATTCCTGTTGCTGAAGCTGCAGAGCAGCCAAGTGAATTGCAAGAGGAGGCAATCGTCGAAGAAGTAAAGGGAACAAAAAGTGACGAAGAAGCCAGAGAGACTGTGGCAGAAGGAAATGAATCAACAAAGCAGGCAGAAGCATTAGAAACCAAAGAAACTACCGAGTCTATTGAACCGGATAGTTCTGTAGCTCCTGAACCTCAGAATGACGATGAAAATGCGGGCACCATCATCTCCGAGACGGCGCAGGATGGGAACCAAGTCGAACAGCCAGAGTCACACAACCACGAGGAGCCTGAATTGGACGCAATTGACCGAGCTTTGAATGGAGAGATTGCTGAATTCTCGTCAGATTCTTCGGCATCGAGTGATTCTGACGATAGTTCAGAGTCGGAGGGAGAAAGCGAGGAAGAGGTTGAATCGTCCGTGCGTCCTAATGCTATGGATTCTGATGATGAAGTAGGTGCACCACTGAAGACAAAGAACGAAATGGATGAACCAATTCCAAAGGTTCCTGAAAGCTTTGTGCTTACTGCAGAAATGCCGATCCATCCAATCGGAGAACTTGTCCAAATCGTTGAGCGAACAGCAATCATCAAGGGTAACATTTCCGGAGAATTCAAGGTTCTTAGTGCTGGGGATTCTATCCTCTGCTTTGAAGGTGACCGTACTGTTTTGGGCGTGCTTTTCGACACGTTCGGCCAGGTCAAAGCTCCTTACTACTCTGTTAAGTTTCAGACAGAAGACGAGGCAAAGACGCTGCAAGATCGTATAGGACAGAAAGTTTGTTACGTTGTTTCTGCATCCAATTTTCTCTACACGTCAAACATCAAGCTCTCAAGAGGTACTGATGCCTCTAATATTAACGATGAAGAGTTACCAGAAGACGAGCAGGAGTTCTCAGATGATGAGCAAGAAGCTGCTGCGAAACAAGGAAAGAAGAGAAAGAAGAATTCGTCTGGCCGCAACAAGAAACAGTCTGCTGGCCCCGTTCCAGAGCATATCATCCCTCCCTACCCTCGCCCTCCTCAGGCCCGGCCTCCTCAGGGATATGGCCAGCAATTTCCTCCTCCAATGTCGCATGGACAGACATTTCCTAATCACCCGAGCATGCATCATCAACCATATCCACAGATCCCTGGAATGTCTGTTCCTATAATGTATGGGCAGCCGTACCCGAACAATCCATTGCATTTACAATCACACCAGCCTCCACCTCCGCAGGTACCTGGGCAAATACCAGGACAGTTGCCTACCAATCCAGTGCTGATGCAAGGACAACATCCTCAACAACAGCAACCAGGTGATGTCCCAGAGTACCTTCGCTACACGAAGCCAAACTTATCTTATGATTGATTATTTAATATTATATGCACGTGTTGTCATGAGCAGAATCAAAAATGTGATCCAAATAAATATTAGGCTAATTCAGATAGCCTCTGCAAACAGGAGAACCACACAGACATGGAATTCTAGAATCCAGTTCGCGCTTGAACTTATAGTCATAAGTAAGTTCTTCCCCTTCTTCGACATCCTTCAATGCGTAGATAACAATGCGCTTCTGTCCGTCCACCTTAATAATCTTGGCAGTACAAGACGGTGAACATGAATGGTTGATGAAGCGAGCAATGCCACCACGCTTTGTAGCATCAATAATATGATTTTCGTCAATAGAAAACATGTAAACCGAGCCCACCCCAGACAGGTCATAGTACCTTTCGCGAAGGTCATCCATAGGTGCGCGAATGATCTCTCCAGTATACTCAATAATCATCTCACCACTCCTAATTGACTCTGCAGCAAACAAACCCCAGTTGTGGATAGTTGACCTCGCAAACTGCACATCTTTGCGCCTGAGCTTGAGTTGGTTCTGTGAAAACATTTCTGCCTCGGGAAGTCTTCTGTTGTTGACTCTATTCATTCTGAGCGAGGCATAATCAGACTTGGTCTTTTTATCTTCTTGTTGACGAGCAGCTGCACCATTATCTAGACGTTGTTGTATTAGTTTGCGACGATGAGGAAGGTATACCTTATCGGCATCTGGAATCTTTGCGTAACCTCTGCTTTTGAATGAGCCATTATTATCGCCGATGTTTATCGTCAGATTCTTGTTGATATCATGCACGCTTACAGCGTTTCGGCAGAAATCATCGATGTCAGCTATCAATGCCGGTTTGCATTCCTTCAACGCCGTCTTCAAAAAATTGAAATCTTCTTGATCGTGAACAAGAGATTGCGCATAAACCAAATCCTGCATCCTGTGAAAACCTAAATCGGTTACCACAGGCAATGCCTGAGCTGATTTGGTAGGGTTCCACATGTTGTCTACTGTGGGTTTCCAGTCTTCCTCAGACTCGAAGGTATCGTGCCCATCAACTTCCATTTTTTCATTTGCCTCAACTTCCATCGTCGTTTCCGAGGTAGATTTACCATCCGCTTCTTCAGATGACTCAGAAGATACAGACATATCCTCAGGTTCGTCTGGCAAAATGATTTTTCTCTTCTTTTGGAGAGAATCCTCGTGTGCCACGAGTGCTCTTGAAGTTCGTTTCTTGAAGGGGGATAGTTGTATGGGGGTGGAGGTTCCTCCAGAATAGTCGCTTTCTTCATCCTGTTCAATTTTTACTGAGCGCTTCTTGCTGAACCGCGGTATCTCTTTCAATTGCATTGCAGTGGTTAGGGCCACTCCTCTGCTGACACGACGATTGGAATCCTCTTCAGTCTTATCGACCACCATATCACCGTTTGCAACGTCCGCTAATAAGTCCTCAGCTAACTTTTTTCTCGCAATTTCTTGCTCCTCCTTCAAGATCTCCATCATTTTAGGTTTCACAATGCGCTGTCGAATAGCTGTCTGCAGAGGGAGTTGCAGCTCCCTAAGAATAAAAGAAACCGCATCTTCAATGGGTGACTTACGAGACGTGCTCTGGAGCGGTGCAGGTGGTAGATTATCACGCCTAGGTGACTTTTCAGTACCCGAAGATCTGTTGTTTCCACGATCTTCACCCTCTGTTTTCAAAGGTACTTGCAAGAACAGATCCATCACCATGGTAAATGAAGAGATCTTTTTGTTATTGAGTGCCCGATAACAGTCTTGCGCATCACGGGAGTCTCTGAATATAATGATCGTTCCGTACGCCTGAAGACAAATGATGCTTTCCCATCGAAAGTTCCTGAACCGGTCACAGAAATCTCTGTGAGATACCTTTGTCAGTGGAACGTCACGCCTCGGAATCAGCAAAAATGGCCGCCCATGTATTTCCTTTAGCAGGTCACGCCCAATCCATCTTGGTATGGATAGGGCAGTATCATTCCCTTTAACCATAGCAGACGGCCCCGTGGGTAGCGGACGAGAACTGAAGTCTGGCTTTGGCTCATTGCGTTGTTCTTGCGTTCGCTGTTTCCGTAGTACCTTTTCTGCCTCAGCCTTACGCTTTTTCATCAGATCAGACTGCTTTTTATCTCCTTTGGACCCATCCTCGTCAAACTCAATGCTAGCAAAATCCAGGGTAGTTTTTATCTTGTCCTCGTCGTGCAGGGCCTGCAATGCCTGAGAGTGAGCTTTATCTGGTCGCCCAGTGTACCGAACATGGCACAGGCCCAGCGACGCGCCAGAGCTCTTGTCGACCAGCAGATTGCACTCGTCAATGACACCATAGGCTTTGAAACTGTATGCAATAGTGGAGGCAGTGACCAGCGGGCCCAATCCTGAGATAAGTAATCGGCCGGGTGGTTTTCGTCCTAGAGAGAAGGAGTCCCAAACAAACTTGGGACTCACTTGAGAATGATATGGAAGGTTTTTGGACTCCTTGGGGATTCTATATCTGGGACCATCATCGGACTTTGTTCCTTGGCGCAGCTTTCGAGGATCTTGAGAAGGCTTGCTGGAGTTGACATCAATGGTCTTGTATATCGGCTTATCGGAGCCTGCGGGTCGGGAAACTTTAGCGTATAGGTGCGGAAGGTCTGGATCATAAATCAACCGCCTACTCTTCGGTTCTTCACTCATCTCTGCCAAAGCGCATGAATGTTTTCCTTCCTTGCAGTTTTGAGCTTTGGTGAAGTCGGTGAAATATGTCGCACCGACCTACGCGTGTTTTGGGAGGACGGAGTTAGGGACCCGGACTGCGAGCAGAGTTGCAGAGAGGAGATAGGAGAGTTGGAGAAATTATAAATAAACGAATCAAAATAGCATTAAATACATAATCAAATTGCTGTGTGCACTGTTTCACAATCTCAAACCGCTAGCATTAGGTTTGGAGAAGGCAGCATCTTGACAGAGTGGGATAATTACAGTGGATAGTCTGGGATTGATCACTTTGAGAGTAGTATCGTAGTGTCGGTTCTCAGGCTGCGTCTAAAAGGAATAACTTTTGGATCCCTTTTTTTTTTTTGCCCTGGAAAAGTGTCTATGCAAACAAGGTATCCTCGTCACGCAAGTACTCACCGACGTCAGCTTGACGCAGAGTGACAATAGCCGAAGGCTCCAGCTTGCGCGATTCAATAGCAGATTTCGAGGAAACACCAAAACCAAGCGGCGAGTCACCCATAGAGTATACCACCACTCCGGTGTGTTCTGTGATATCGTCGTTCATTCTGCCAATGTGGGCCTTGACGACATGGTTACCGTACAGGAAAGGCATCTCACCATTAGGCTTGATCCAGACCTTGAAGCGAGCATGCTTAGCAAGGACCTGCAGCGACGTCACATGGAGTCTGAACTTGCCTGTCTTTGAGAACTTTCCAAGACAAGTGCCCAGCGACATTAGCTGCTGGCGACCAACGACTGATGCGAGCTTGGCAATTCGTTCCGAGACATAGTACACACGGTCCTTCTGGAGACGGAAGCAGTAGGGCTCGTCTGAGCGGTTGATGAGCGCCGAAATGTTGCGACCAATGTAGTTTGCCAGTTTCTCAAAGACGACTTTCGTCTCTTCTTCGGTTAATGGACGCATGTTGGAGGTGATTTCAATTTTTCAGAGGTGAAATTTCACTTTGAAAGAGAATAATGCGAATGTGAAAGTTGAACTGTGCGAAAAGTGCGAGAAATGGGCGGAGACAAATTCAGCTATTTCAGAAAAGACAATAAATAACAATCAGAGATATGAAAAATTATAAAGATATTTGATAGCGTCCGTCAAGTTCTCTCAGAATCTCTGGAGAAGCGCGGGCCTTCCTATTTGGGACGATGGCTAAAAAAAATTATGTCTGCTGGAAATTTTATCGGTCAGATACCTGCTCAAATTCAGAGGATACTTTTACTAGAGACATTGCCAGATGATTAAAAAGCTGACTGGCAGAGAACTGTACAAGGCCATAGGCGAGCCAAAAACTATCGTCGCTCCGATGGTTGACCAGAGCGAGCTGGCATGGAGAATTCTGTCGCGTAGATACGGAGCAGATCTCTGTTACACGCCAATGTATCATGCTCGTCTATTTGGAGAAAGCGAGGCTTATAGAAATGATCACTTTGGTCCTGCTGATGGCACTGAGATAGACAGGCCACTTATCGTCCAGTTTTGCGCAAACAACGAGGAGGAGTTGCTCTCTGCTGCCAAGCACGTTGTGGGAAGATGCGATGCCGTAGATCTGAATTTGGGATGTCCTCAGGGTATTGCTAGAAAGGGCCACTATGGCGCTTTCCTGATGGAAGATTGGGATCTCATCTACAGACTGATTAACAAGCTGCATACTGAACTGGACGTTCCGGTTACAGCCAAGATTAGAATCTATGAAGACCGCGAAAAGACCCTGGCATATGCCAAGCACGTATTAGCTGCTGGTGCACAATTCCTTACAGTGCATGGAAGAACTAGAGAAATGAAGGGCCAAAAGACTGGAATTGCCGACTGGTCCACTATTCGATATTTGAGGGAAAACCTACCAGCAGACACTGTCATGTTTTGCAACGGTAACATTCTGTATCCTAATGACGTCGAGCGATGCCTTGTACAGACTGATACCGACGCTGTAATGTCAGCTGAGGGCAACCTCTACAATCCCGGAGTCTTCAACATTCATAAAACTTCTGTGGACGAGCATTATCCTAGGGTTGACAAGCTGCTCAGAGAGTACTTTGATATTGCAAGCTCGGTGGCTGGAAATGCCTCCAGAAATGTTATGAAGACTCATTTCTTTAAAATCCTCAACCCGTTTTTGCAAAAGAACCCAGATGTTCGACCCATGATTGGCGCTGTCAAGAAGGGCAAAATGGACGAGTTTGAGGGCATTGTAAAGGTGGTTGAAGAGAGAGTGAAAACCATTTACGACGAAAAGCAGCTTCCAGATGTTGTCATTGAAGGTGAAATTGAAGAGTGGGGCGGCCGCTATAGAGACATTCCATACTGGCGCTGCCAGCCATACTTTAGAGCTGTGGACGGTATCACCAGCAAGGAAAGAGAGGAAAGAAAGCGACAGATTGCCAGGGAGACCTCGGAAGAAGAAAGTCCTGTCCAGAAGAAGGCCAAGGTCAACGGTGCAACAGTCTCCGTGGATGCATAAATAATTTATTTAAAATGCCATTATATGGTATTTACGCGTAGTGTAACGTTAATACACCACACTAATCATGATACATAGCCGGGCAGGGAGTTGATAAATGCGTCAAGTCCCAGAACAAATAGTTCATTGTCAATTGTCTTTGGCGATGCCTCAACTAGCGGGTTCTTCACAACGAATTCCAGATACAACGTGACGAAAATCTGCTGCAGCACGGCCTGCAGGTTCTCCATCTTGGGATCTGTGACCAGCACAAACCGCAGATTGGAAGCCGTTTCATAGAAATGTAATCTATATTTGGACGTTTTGTAGGAGGTGAAGCCATCCTGATCAGAGAGTCTTCTGACAATGTTTCTCAGCGAGAAAGTGATGCCAAAGATCAGTTTGCCTGTTTCCTCATGTGACAGTGATTCAACCGTACGATGCCACTCTTTCGAATATATGCAATCGCAGTGCCGGTCAAAAATCCAGAATGAATATATCATCTCTATGGACGGTGTGTTTGGCGCGAGTCTGACGTTTGAACAATTGAGCTGAGCACAGCCGCATGTTGCATTTTCAACGACCTTGAATTTCTTGGGATTTCATTAAGTGGGATAGCCCGAAAAATCTTGGCTTATGAGAGTCAAAACTGGGGATTAGTTTAGTAGAGAAAATGCGCTACGACCGCCGAAAAATTACTCCCCATTGTTGTATTAGCTCTTATAATGAGTTTTAAAAACATAATACATCTCCCACATACTTTTTGGCCCGTCCAATCGATCCCCCCTGGTTTGATACTGTTCTCACGTGACCCACGGTGGGAATCCCACTGTGGGATAACCCAGAATTTTTTTTTTATTTCACCTGGTAACTATTTGATTGAAAAGTAGCGACTATCTCTTACAAGCGAAATGGATATTGCCAATCCGGTGGGATCGGAGATCTCGTCTGTGGACTTTGGCTTTCTGTCCGAGGAGGAGATTAAGAGGCTCTCTGTCCGTCAAGTGACCTCGCCTGATCTCTTTGATGCTCTAGGAAATCCAATTTCTGGTGGTCTCTATGATCTTTCAATGGGCGCGTTCTTTCGACACTTGTGTCTTACCTGTGGCTTCGATGACAGATTTTGCCCGGGTCATATCGGACACATTGAGCTGCCCACTCCGTGCTACAACCCCATGTTCTTTGCCGTCATGATGACCATGCTTCAGGGTTCTTGTGTCTACTGCTTCCATTTCCGACTAAACGCAAGTGCGGTACATCTCATGGGCTGCAAACTGAGATTGATTCAGTATGGACTGTTGCAGGAGCTGAGTGAGCTTGAGAATCTCGGTGAGGATGAAGCCGTCGAGGACGACATGGCCTCTGGTTTCGGCAACGGAGATGCTGTGGCGGTTGAGTCCCTGAGAAGAAGAAGAGACATCTTTGTGGAACGGGCCATCAAGGACGCCATACGCCAAGGAGTTCCTCATTCAGGTATTCAGACCGCCTCCGTTCTGGAAGAGAGAAAGGCTGTGGTCAAAGAGTTTTATGCAAACATCAAAAAGTCTCAGAAATGTGGAAACTGTGGAAAGTACTCCCCCAAGTTCCGCAAGGATGGTTATCTGAAAATCTTCCAGAGTTCTCTCACCGATAAGCAGTATGAGGTGAATAGACAACTGGGTGCCTCGCGCCCCGACCTCATGTACGAACACAAGAGCCAACAAATGTCTGCTATTCAAGAGAGTCGTCCTAACAATGCCACAAGATATGTTGCGTCTCGTGAGGTGCGCAATTTGCTCAGAGAAGTCTTTAATGTCGAGCAGTCCGTTTGCAAGTACATTTTCCAGTCTCGCCCCGATTCTAAAGATAAAGTCTCCGCTGACATGTTTTTCATTGAGGTAATGGTGGTGCCACCAACGCCTTTCCGAGCGCCGGCTAGATTTGGCGCAGAGGTACAATCTGATATGTTTAACGAGCTGCTTCGTAATGTTCTCACCGTTTCTTTGAGAATCCGTGACCTCAATGACAGACTACGTGAAATGCTGGACCAGAAGGTCGACCCTGCTCAGCGAATTAGTGTCTTCCAACAATTAACAGACTCGTTTGTTGCCTTGCAAAACACTGTAAACGCTGTTATTGACAACACAAAGTCAATCAACAAGTTGAGTAACGTCCCTCCTCCCGGTATCAAACAGACTTTGGAGAAGAAGGAAGGTCTTTTCAGAAGCAACATGATGGGAAAGCGTGTCAACTTTGCTGCTCGTTCTGTTATTTCTCCTGACCCCAATATTGAAACCAACGAGATTGGTGTTCCTCCAGTCTTTGCCATGAAACTTACATATCCCGAGCCAGTTACCTCTTACAATGTTGATGAGCTTCGACAGGCAGTTATTAATGGACCCGACAAATGGCCAGGTGCTGTTGCTGTCCAGAATGAGGATGGCTCTGTTATCAACCTCACCGGCCTTACAGAAGAGCGAAGAACTGGTATCGCTAACCAGTTGATGACCCCATCCCTGAAGAGTCGACACGTTCAGGTTGCTAATAAAAAGGTGTTGAGACATCTTCTTAACCGTGACGTTGTAATTATGAATCGTCAGCCTACATTGCACAAGGCGTCTATGATGGGTCACAAAGTTCGTGTTCTCAAGGGTGAGAAAACAATCAGACTGCATTACGCCAACACTGGTTCCTACAATGCAGACTTTGATGGTGATGAGATGAATATGCATTTTCCTCAAAGTGAAGCTGCCCGTGCTGAGGCTCTCAACCTGGCCAACACTAATTCCATGTATTTGACGCCAACCTCAGGTGCTCCATTGCGTGGTTTGATTCAGGATCATATTTCAGCTGGTGTATGGCTAACAAACAAGGATACCTGGTTCACAAAGGACCAATATCATCAGCTTATTTATGGATCTGTCCGCCCCGAAGATGGCCACATCACTTCTGCGCGTATCAGAACAGTTCCTCCAGCCATCATCAAACCGGTTCCCCTCTGGTCAGGTAAGCAGGTTATCACCACTCTGTTGAAAAACATTATTCCACTCAACTCGGCTGGATTGAATATGGTTGGCAAAAACAAAATCAAGGGCTCTTATTGGAGCACTAGTTCTGAGGAGAACACAGTTTTGTTTAAGGATGGTGCATTGCTTTGCGGTATCCTTGATAAGTCACAGTATGGTGCCGCTAATCATGGTTTGGTTCATTCTGTTCACGAAGTCTATGGACCACAGTATGCTGGCAACTTGCTCTCTGTTTTGGGCCGTCTGTTTACAAAGTATATCATGCAGATTGCCTTTACTTGTGGTATGGATGATTTGCATCTTACTGCTGAAGGTGACAAGTGGCGTAGGGATATTTTGAAGGGAGTTGTCGATGTTGGCTTGAACGCTGCCGTAGAGGTTACCAACCTTCCGGAAGGAACTAAGGAGACAGATCCAGAACTGCAGCATCGTCTAGAAGAAATTCTTCGTGATGACTCAAAGTTGGGTATTCTCGATGCTATCACATCTTCTAAGGTAAATGCAACGACATCTGCTGTTGTATCGAAATGTATTCCTGAGGGTACAGAAAAGAGGTTCCCTCAAAATAACATGCAGTCTATGGCTCTGTCTGGTGCTAAGGGATCTAATGTCAACGTTTCCCAGATTATGTGCATGTTGGGACAGCAGGCACTGGAAGGTAGAAGAGTGCCGGTCATGGTGTCCGGAAAGACACTTCCTGCCTTCAAACCGTTTGAAACTGCCCCAGTGGCAGGTGGATATATTAGTGGTAGATTTTTCTCTGGCATTCGTCCCCAAGAGTACTACTTCCATTGTATGGCTGGTAGAGAAGGTCTTATCGATACCGCAGTTAAGACGTCTCGTTCTGGTTATCTGCAGCGTTGTTTGATTAAACAGCTTGAAGGTGTAACTGTTCAGTATGACAATACTGTTAGAGATTCTGATGGTACCATGGTTCAGTTCTTGTACGGTGGTGATGCCATTGACGTGACGAAGGAGTCGCATTTGAAGGATTTTGAATTCTGCCGTATGAATTTTGAAGCTCTCAAGGCTAAGCATGTTATCAACGAGGCAGATGGTATCAAGTTGGACGTTGAAAATGCTATTCACTACTCGAAGAAAGTACAAAAGGCTCTCAAAAAGCATGGTAACGAGCCACATTATTTGCAGAATGCCAAATATGACCCTGTACTCTCAAAGTTCAACCCTGGAAAGAGTATTGGTGCAGTCTCTGAAAGGTTTTTGCACGATCTCGAAGAGTATGTGAGCGATGCTGAGAAGAATTTCTCAAAGGATATGCGAAGGAAGTTCAAGATGTTCATGTTGTTGAAGTATATGAACTCTGTTATCGACCCTGGCGAGCCAGTAGGAATTATTGCCTCTCAGTCTATTGGTGAGCCATCGACTCAAATGACATTGAATACTTTCCATTTTGCCGGTCACGGTGCTGCCAATGTCACTCTTGGTATCCCACGTATGAGAGAAATCATTATGACTGCCTCTGCATCCATCTCTACGCCACAGATGACCCTGCCGCTTCGTGAAGAGATTAATGATGAAGTCGCAGACCAATTCTGCCGCTCAAAGGCTAGGGTTTTGTTATCAGAGCTTATCGACAGGATCGAGGTAACAGAACGTACTGGATCTCAGGATGGCGGACTTCCCACTAGAGACTACGATGTTCGAATCAACTTTTACACACGTGAGGAGTACACCTCTGAGCATGATGTTTCCCAGGCTGACTTGGAACATGTCGTGTCACAGAGGCTGCTGCGTGAGCTGGAAGAGAATATTATGAAGCATATCAAGAAACAGAAACAACTGGAGATTGGAACTGCTGCTGCCAATATTCCTGAGGAAGAAGTACGTGCCAAGGCGACTACCTCCGCTGACGACGATAGTGAGGATGATGCTGATGAATCTGACAATGATGATGTTGAGGACAAGAGTAAAACTCAAGAGCAGAATACTTATGAGGCTCCTGATGATGATGATCTTGATGCCATGCAAAAGGCATCAGAATCAGAGAGATCTGAAGACGAAGACTCTAACTCTGATTCAGACTCCGATTCAGACGTGGAGATGCCTGACGTAGGGACTGAGGTTAAGCTTTCTGATGCCGCGAGAGAGCGTCAGAGTATTCTCATTGGACAGCATAAGCGTGTGATCAAGTTCAACTTTGATGATGCTGCAGGTGAATGGGCCGAGTTCACATTGTCTTACCCAGCTGAGATCAAAAAGTTGCTCATGGTTGATATTCTGGAGGCTGTTTGCAGGAAGTTAGTTGTCCGTGAAGTCCCCAAGATTGGCCGTGTATTGCATCCATCTAATAACACTGGTGAGCGTGCTCTGGTCACTGAGGGTGTTAACTTCAATGCATTCTGGGAAGAAGACACCTTTTTGGATGTTGATCAGATTCGATCAAACGATGTTGCTGCTGTTTTGAGAACATATGGTGTTGAAGCTGCTCGCAACTCCATCGTCATTGAAATTAACAGAGTTTTCCAGACCTATGCCATCACTGTAAACACCAGACATCTTGAGTTGATTGCGGATATGATGACGCGCGAGGGTACTTTCCTGCCCTTCAACAGACAGGGTATTGACTCTGGCACCTCGCCATTCATGAAGATGTCATTCGAGACCACTTGTGGTTTCTTGACGAAGGCTGTGCTGGATGGAGCTCAAGACACTCTGGAGAATCCTTCAGCTCGTGTTGTTCTCGGTAAGCTGTCGAAGGTTGGCACCGGTAGCTTTGACGTTTTCACAAAGATTGATGAAGAGGAGGAGGACGACATGGCCATTGAATAGATTCTGGTCCACTAAAATTGCATGTACTACTATATTATATTTGATTCATTATTAGTTTGAATGATAGGTAGAGTCTCACCAGTTTTGGAAGAATCATCATGAACTGCGCGCAAGTCCCATTGAAGATGTCCATCTTCCCTTTCATCACCGATCTCTACGTACTGCATCTATTACGCTTCGCACTTCTTTCGTTCATAAGATGATCACGTGATGACTTGCGGATGACATCTGAGACGGTCCTCTCGGTAATGAGTATCAATTCAAGAAGTCGTTAAAAACAAATGACAAATGTTTGATGCCCTTTATATTGTTAATGGGCTAAAGTAAGTATACTTAACAGCCTCTACCGTTTTACTGTTCTCTGAACTTTCTTTGTACCTGGCCTGATAGAAAGTAATGAGTTGAACCTTTACTGAGCTACGTGAGCAGAAGGAACGCAATCCCATTGAAATGACTCTGTACTAACGCCAAGACAACCCATCTTCCTGTATCCCATTGTCAGTTCTCCCCCTGCATTTGCAAACGTACAAAAGTACGTTGATGACGAGAACCCGATCGTTGAGATTACGCCTTCTCTAATTCTCTACAAACAGAAGCGTGATGATTTAACGCTACTTCTACTGTGTTCCAGCACTATTGATGCTCTTGTCCCGTTTGAGTTCCTTGACCGTCTAGTGACTGTGCTGGAATCGTACTTCTCCCCTCCGCTCATCGCAGCAAAGATCATCTCAAACTATGATACTGTGACCTTGATTCTGGGCGAAATGATCGATGGCGATGTTCCATTTATCACCGAACACGATGCTGTACGAGACCAGATCCCTGTAGGTGGCATGCTATCAAAATTTCTTGGCAATTCCAGCGACAGGAAGTATGAGCCAGCACCAACACCTTGGCGCCGAGGCACAGTCAGACATACCAATAATGAGCTTTTTGTCGATATTGTCGAGAGGTTCCGTTGCATAATTCCTCCAATGAGATCTAGTGTTCTAGGTACCAAGCTGGCTGGATATGGCATTGGCGTCGTCAACAACTCATCGAGAACTAGCCGGGTGGTATCACAAGTTGAGGGAAGTATATTTTTCACGTCACATCTTTCTGGAGTGCCAGAGATTGCTCTGGAACTTGCTTTGAATAAGAATAGCATTGGGACTCCTTCATTCCACCCTTGTGTTAACCTAGAAAAATGGCAGCAGTCTGTGGGCTACTTGTCCTTCATACCACCCGATGGTAAGTCTCTATTGATGTCATATACAGTAGACGATGTGTCAGATAATATCGTCTTTGCAGAGCTGTTCACTGGTATTGGACCACAACAAGATGAGTTTGAGATCAGAATCACAACAACTGTTAACCGCGAGCTAAAAAACATTGACAAATTGACAGTGAAATTGCCATGTCCTTCCGGTGTTAGTGGATTGAAGGATGTGAAAGTATCTCGAGGCGATTACAGCTTTGAAAAACATGCTATCGAATGGAATTTCACAAAGGTACCTTTGGGGTGGAATGCCAGTTTGAGAGGAAGACTAGCCGAAAGCCGGCCGGATGTCGAGGACCAGGAAGAGAATGGTGATGATGGCAAAAAGGAAGACGTTATTTCAAAAGTGTTCCCCACACACGCTGAACTGGTGTACCAATGCACTGGACGAATCGCGTCGGGAATAAAAGTTCAAAGTGTCCGTATCACAAGCAGTAAAGGTATCGGTGAAGGAGTCAGGCCGTATAAAGGTGTGAGGTATGTTACTCATGGGGAAGTAATTGTTCGATGATGTCTTACAGAAGAAAGTCAGGGTGTGCAATGCCCTATCAAGGAGATCACCACCAGTCATTTTCTGACGCTCTCATAAGCGCTCAGTACTTCTATTGAACTGGAGATGACCGCCTAAGGCAACAGCTATCTATGCATATTTAGGAAACACATCAGGTCACTAGTATGAGCTACACAGCTGGTATTAAACAGAGTTCAGCAAATTAGATGTGAATACAATCTATTAAATATAGAATATAATGGCCGTTTTGTGAGAGTACAATGCTTATGATGTTGCACCGCACTTACTCTGTGGATCTTTCAAAGTCCACACCGCGTGCCTGTCTGTTGGCAATCAAAGCCTCTCTTCGCTTCTCTCTAAATTCAGTCTGGTGGTTACGAAGAGAATGCAGGAAGTAACCCACACCTGCAAAAGCAGCTACAGAATATAGATATCCTCTTGGTTTGTATCCAAATGGTACACCCTTGATACCCTTGGCAAAGCCCATTGTGAGGAAGCCTGAGTTAGTGGATTGAAGGGAGGTGGAAATGTACACAAAAGTGATCTACTTACCAATGACTCCCATCGTCGTCATATCACCATACAGAGTCATAGTTTCTCTCCGTAAAGCGTTATATATTGGAGAAAGTTGATAGGTGGGATTTTCAACTTCATGTCGAGTCACGTGAGATACTTGGCTGTGAGAGGCAGGTTTATGGAGTAGCGACTAGAGTCACAATTGTCATTAAGGAGAATATACTACGTCATTGAATTGAATTTCCGGCACAATGTTTCCTTTGTCAATTGCCATAGACTCGTCAATTGAATATATATAGATGGATTCCACTTGCCTTGTTGGTAAAATGCACGCAGAGACTAGTCCCATCTCGTTGACACACTCCCAAGTACTGTAGTGACCAAATAAATCCCACACAAAAAGACGCTGCAATTTCTGAACCAGCATTGGAGAGTAAGCGATGACTCTCTCCGCAAAAGAGCTAAAAGCTCAAAAGAAAGCCGAGAAGGCTGCCAAAAGAGCTGCCACCAAAGAAGCACAAGGAGTTCCAGTTGCCAAGCCATCGTCTCAGAACTCTGCTCCACAAGCTCAGAGGAGCAGTGTCCAGGATGACTCGCTGGCTCTGTTCAGTCATTTGGATCAGCCAAAGGATATCACAACGGCCTCAGCGCCAAAGAATGTCCACCCAGCTATAATTCAGCTTGGATTGCAGTTTGCGAGTTATCAGATCGTTGGATCACACACCAGAACGAAAGCCATGCTACTGGCATTCAAAGAGATGCTGCATTCCGTGAAGACACCACAAGACACAACGTTCAAGAGAAATCTTGAAAAAGTGCTCTCTGCGCAGATTGAGTTCATCAAGAGTTCAAGACCGTTGTCTGTTGCCATGGGAAATGCGATTCGTCTGCTCAAGGTTGAGATTGCCAATCTGGATATCAAACTGCAAGATGCTGAGGCTAAAAAGGAAGTCAATTTGGCTATCGACACAATTATTAGAGATAAACTGGACATGGCAGATCAGGCCATTGCCGGATATGCCCTGCCTGATATCAAAGACGGTGACACAATCATGACATTTGCTCATTCAGCTGTTGTCGAGCGAACTCTTATTAGTGCTGCCACCAACAAGGAATCGCCCAGAAAGTTCCGTGTTGTGATTGTCGACTCGAGACCCTTATTTGAGGGCAAGAAGATGGCTAGAGCGCTCTCTGATGCTGGCATTCAGTGCTCTTATGTCAGCATTAGCTCGGTTTCCTACATGATGCAGCATGTCAATACCGTTCTGCTGGGCGCCCATGCTATGCTTGCAAACGGTGTTTTGTATTCCAGAGTAGGCACTGCCATGGTGTGTACCTGTGCGAAAAGCAGAAATGTTCCAGTTATGGTCCTGTGTGAGACTCTCAAGTTTACGGAACGTGTCCAGCTTGACTCTGTCACCTTTAATGAACTGAGCAAACCTGAGCAGCTTGAGACGGACGAGCTGAAGGGATGGAAAGAAAACAACAACTTGCAGTTGCTGAGCATTATGTACGATGTTAGTCCCATGGGCGCTGTCAAGAAGGTTATCACAGAACTTGGTTCGCTGCCCACTTCTGCTGTACCAGTTGTTGTCAGAGACTATCTGAAAAGCTCCCCTTAGAGCCGGTAAGCACAACCTAAAACTCCTGTATGGTAATGCATTTAAATACTATATTATTTTCTATATACAAAAAACTGTAAACCGTTGCTGTTCAGTTTTTATTGCTCTGCCTTGACAAGTGTTGTGCGGAGCATTCTTGGATCCGAATGCATTTGACGGAAAACTTCTCTTTGCACACCGGGTGAGGCATCGAATCTCATGGAAAAATGTGCACCGGCAATGTACTGCTGACGGTTTTTTTTGATAATTTTTGGCAGTGGTTTGGTTCCCCAGTTGTCAATCTTGCGGATCACGCCTCTGTTGTTCACAATGAGCTTGCCGATATGTCTGACAATATCACCGGCGTCCTTTGTACCTGACTGACCGGCCACTCTGGCGATGCCTACAATTTCGTAGAGCATTATCGTCTGAAGAGTGTTTTCCTTTTGTTGAAAAAAAGTCGTGGTCTGGCTTTGAACAATATCGTAGCATTTAGTGGGTATCCCACCAGTAATTAGTTTTCAGCGTTGACGAGAGATAGTGACGGGAGCATGTCGTTTGGGAGCGACTACTTGGTGGCAGCGGGCATGCGATGGTTCAGCTTTGTTAAACAAACGATAAACTCAATAGTTCACAGTTAATAAACACTTCTGTGTATATAATTTAGTGAATAGGTCATTCCTCATTAACTCTGCGTTGCAGTTCTATCTATAAACTTGGGCTCAACCTTGAATGGCTGCTCTGTAGACCACTTGTTTGAAGACTTCTTCGGCTGCATCTACATTATCTGCCTGTCCCTCAAAGTTGACAATGCGATATCCTGCTCCAATCTTTTCTGTGCGAATCCTCACCCTGCATTCTCGACTGACCTCAGGTATTATTCGTAGTATTGCGCTGAGCGTCCGGCTATGACATTGGAACCATTTCCTGACAATTGGTTGGTCATGGACGAGCGTGGGCCCAGCCTCTATAATAGCAGGGGCTGGGGCACATGATTCTTCTTTCCGGCCCGGGCATTCGTCGCATTCCATTTGTTCACTTTTATCGCTGAAGTGATTGTCGGCGACAGCTACGGGAGGCCAAGGTAGGATTTCATAGTTAGAAACCGAATGGCTTGGATCATACATAACTTCCAGAGCCTCCTGAGATTTCTTAAGATTTTCAGAGCAGTATTGCGACCATTTATGCTTGGGTACCACAACAAGATACTCGGTAGATGCTGGCAACGGAGTCAACGAAACGTCAAACCCGATACCTCGAAGCGTCTTTGCGTTTTTTGAACTAACTAGGAAATATATAAGAGATATTAGTGTATATATATGCTTGATATTTTGTTAGTATGATACTGAATGTCTGCCCGAAATACCTACTTGACCGTCTGCGACCTGGAGAACTTGTTCATAAGAAGAAGAATCGACAAGATGTGGCAAACCAATTAGCGCCAATTCGTTGGTGTGTAAGAGAATCCTGTACATTGTAACAATGTCGTGTATTATGTCAACTGCCAGCGGGGGTGAACCGACCAAACCTTAGCACAATTGGCTGCGGGTTAGGGTTTACGCCTAGTCTGTACGCGCGCCAAATACCACAGTAAGGAAGTTTAGCGGATACTAGCTGTACTCGTTAATTTACATAATATTATTTCAGTCATTATTTCAGTTCTCCATAGCGACCACGCTGTTGTGTAGTGTCATAAGCACGGACAACTCTCTCTTGACCACCTGCATCGTCTTGCGAGAATGCAAAACCTCTCTGTTTACGCATTCTCTGTACTTGACGGACCTTTCGAATCGCCTTCTGAAATTGCTCCATACGTGGTCTGTAGTCAGCAATGTTATACTTCTGGATCTCTTGCACGTAGTGATAAGGCTTGGGGCGATACATGCGCGCGTAATACTTCCAAGCGAAATCTCTCATCAAGCACACAACGGGAAGTAATAGGACAGTTGCCCAAAAGACAAGCTGTGGATAGACATGCTCCAGAATTCCGCGGTATTCTTTGTACGAAACTTTAATGAGAGGGGCCACAGTGGCGTAGATAGGAAAGAATCCTAACCATACACCAAGCGAGCCAGGAATTGCAAGCACAGTGAACTTGTTCCACATACTAGTGACAAGCGCAGCCTTTCCAAGCACTGTTAAGACACATGCTGTGTAGATAGCAACTCCCCATGCCCAATTGTTGGTTATCAGTCCGTTTTGCTGGTCAAAGCCATACTTGAAAATGCCCATAGATCCAAAGAAGAGAATCAAAGAGTGATAGAAACCGTTAAGCACCCACTCCCAAAACTTTTTTACATTGAAGAACGTTCCTGAGCGGCCCAAAGAGTAGAGCTGAGGATATCTGTCTAGCAGACGAGCAGAAATGAATTGATCAAAGACACCAAGCACAAAGGGAGGTGCAACTGTAAAGAACACATTGTAGAATGTCATTGTCCAAGACTCAAAGAGGGACTGACCTGAAAAACCATTGTAAAAGACAAACCAAAACTGGGTCATATACAATGCAATGTTCTTGTAAAAGGAATACAAGATGGCAGTACAAAGTCTTTGGTAAGACCAGGAGCCATGCACGAGCAGTAGCTTTCGGAGATATTTGAACTGTCCAATAGAGACATCAGCAGATCTGGCGGCCTGAGTACCCTCCATGCCACTGATACCAACACCGACATGAGCAGCCTGGATCATGGAAACGTCGTTAGCACCATCACCAATCGCCAACAAAATAGACTTGGTATTTCTTTTCACCATCTTGACAACCAAGGCTTTCTGCAGAGGAGAGACTCTGCAACAGATGACAGACTTACACAACAGAGCCAACTCAAGAAACTCCTTTTCGCAGGTAGACTCCAGTGCAAAACCCAATGACTTGCCATCGATAACGAGTGCCAGAAGATCCATCTCAGATGCATTTACAGAGTTTGATCGAATAGCCGTCAGCTTGTTTTCAATGTTGTCTCTCGTGTCCTCAGCTGTTTCTTCATTCACAATCAGCAAGTTCATGTCCTCGCTTAGAAGCTTGCACGACATACCAATGTTGATTGCTGTTTCTTGCCTATCACCAGTCAGAACCCAAACCTTGATGCCTGCATTTTGCAGGGTATGAATGGTCTCAGGCACTCCCTCTTGCAGTTTGTCTTCAATAGCAGTGGCGCCCAAAAGATACAACGAGTGTTCAATTTCTTCGGCAGCTTCCGACAGCTTTTCCGTTCTTTCCTCCAAGGAGACAGCAGCTGCTTGAAATACTTCATTCCAACGAACATACTCTGACTCTGGAATGACACGCATAGCGAGACACAATGTTCTGAGACCCTCAGAGGCAAAGTCCTCCAAGTGTCGCATAGTGGGCTCTACAAAGTGATTATCGCCGCCGAGTCTCTCAAGGATAACAGTATCTGCACCCTTGCAGTACAATCTAATCTGTCCATCAGGGCATCTGAAAATTGCCGACATTCTCTTTCTCGTGGAATTGAACTCGCAAATGTTCAGGAGTTCGTACTCGTACGATTCGCCGGCAATATCAATAGTGATAGATTTTGGTCTTCTGACACTGAAAATGTAACCAAGCGAGGCCGCACCATCCACAAGAGCACCTTCATCTGGAGACGCAGCTTGGTATTTGATTTTACCGTTTGGCTTGACTTCAGGAATGACGGTATGGCAAGCAGCTAGCAGGGTGAAGAACTCTGCAATAATCTGACCATGCTCTCCAGAAATATCGTTGGTAAGCGTATTAAAGTCGTTAAAGCCAACTTCCACTCCATCAATGACCGTCGCCTTCCGATCTTCTGGAACTTCTGTCGAATATGCACGGCCAGCAATGGAGCAGGCTTTGAATTCCATGATATTCCTTGTCAGAGTTCCGGTCTTATCGGAAAAAATATGATCAATCTGGCCAAGCTCCTCAACAAGTGAGGATGTTCTGCAAATGGCAGCCACGTCTCTTTCCTTGTAGTACATGTCCAGATCGGAAGAAATCAAAAATGCTTGGTAAAACTTGATGACTTCGACAGTGACAAACAGAGAGATTGGCACGAGATTTGAATACAGAACCCAGTATGTGAGCATATCCAAAAAGAACAGGCCAACCTTGTTTGTGCCTTCTTGCATGACAAAGGTAAACTTCTCTGGCGTGATTGTCAGCGACAACACGTTACCGAGCGAGGAGGTGACAGAGAGAAGGATGAGGATCAAAAACAAAAAGATAATTTGAATGTTCAGAACATGCTCGACGTTTGTTCGCTTAATTGGAGTTGCGGTTGCATTGCGCATCAGCTTCGTCTCATGGCCAGTAAACACGACAAGACCGTGGATCCAGGGGGTATTTCTTAGGGTAGCACCTCTAAGAAGAAGCTGGTCTGGAGCCAGGGCGGACTGCTTCTGACCAAGGTGTAAAGTGGCTTCATAGGTGTAGAGGGAAGAATTTGGTCCCTCAGATAAAACATGGCCCTGCACACTGCTGAGCTCACGAGGAGAAACAAGACTAGCTGTCTCTGGGGCAGCCTGCTTGATTTTGAGGTTGGTTTCACCGTCCAAATTAGCCGTTTCGATGTAGCAGAGACCTTCTGGTTCGGAGGACGCCAGAAGCACAAGATCCGCAGGAAATGGCTCCTCTGACGTTACTCTAACAATGTCGCCTACCCTGACTTTGATCCACTTCTTTTCAACAAAGTCTCCGTTTTCCAGGACTTGAATCCTTGAGTTGTTCAGCTCTTGATCGGCGCCATTACGCTTGAAATCCTCAATCAATTCCTTAATTGCAGACACGAGTAAGACAACAGCCAGAGTGCCGATCGTGGTGTATCTATTTGTTGGCGAAACGTTGGGCACTTGCTGGATGCATGCGGTGAACAAGAAGAAGAGATTAGCGTACTTGGAAAACTGCTCAAACAAAAACTTGGGCACAAAGGTGGCGATATTGTACTTTGTGGTAGAGATGTGATTTCCAGAGAATTTTGTGGTGCTGTTTGCTGTCGGATCGTTGATATAAATAGTTCGGGGCCCTTGCTTCTTTGGAGTCACGTCTTTCCTCAGCAGTCTTCGATAGATGTGTCTGATATCAAAGTCTCTTTGCGGTTCGTCATCAATGATTTTGCCCTTGCGAGCAGCAGCTCCGCTGCGGCCGGCCGCGGCCGAGGAGCCAAAGCCTCCACCTCCAGCACCACTCTGCGTCAGGGGAATGTCCATCTCACTGTACTGCTGGCCCATTCCTAGTCTGCCTTTTAGTTTGGAGAACATGCCGGGCTTCGCCGTCCTCGTTTGAACGGGTTCAATGAAGTCATTGTCATCGACATCGGCTGCAATTCCTGTACCATCAAAATAGTCGTAGTTGTCAAGGGTTTCGCGAGACACTGTGTGCTCCGGCACATGCTGCGTGAAGGGACCTTGACGAGCTAAGTGATCTGCCGAGTTGCTGAAGGGATTGGACCTGGAGTTGTTGTAGGCCTCACCGGCATGGTAGTCAGACTGGCCATAGGGATCGTTTTCCAAGTCAATGAGATTCGTCATGACGACAAGAAGGGCGATCTAGCGGTTGGGTCCGAACGCACACTTCGATGGGAGGGGCAGGAAACAAGGTCCAAAATTGATGAGCCTGTCTGAAGTTCGTTGGTCTGCGCCTACGTCCAGCTGTGTGTCACTTATGTGTCCCGTTGTGGCTTGTGGGTACAATAAGCCACTCCCACTGACACACGCGACGAACGAGCAGAGTTGAGTGCCGAGGGCTTAAAATAGGTCGCTCAGGGGGGCGACAGAGCAGTGGTTTGCAGTGTTGACAATGTATTTACGAGAATAAAGTGCTAAATAGTATCTACAGAGACAAAATAGTTGGGCGGGCGCTGTCTGGTATCCCGATCCCAGCCCCTTGATTTTGGGCACATACCCAGTGTACCCACACTGCCAACAACACGTCATGGGCGGTGCGAGGCCATACAGAGTGCTCTACTGTTGGTGGCGTAACGTGCTGGCAAGGGCTTGGGATCAATGCTGTCCGTAAGAGGCCCTCGTGCGTTTTGTCTGTCTCTGGGACCGAACAAACATTCCGCACGGCTGTGATGCTCATGTACACACAGACACCAAACGTGCATGCACGCTGAGCCCTTCCACCCAGCAGTCACAGAACTGAAACTCCCACCGACTCCTTCGTAGGGTACCACACGGGGGACATAGACTCCAAAGCAGTGACACTTTTCACCTCACACAACAACAACAGTAATGACAAAGAGAACTAGAAAGGTCGGCATTACCGGAAAGTACGGTGTCAGATACGGTGCCTCGCTCAGACGTCAATGCAAGAAGCTTGAGATCCAGTCCCACACCCGTTACAGCTGCTCTTACTGCGGTAAGCCATCTGTCAAGAGACAGGCCGCTGGTATCTGGAAGTGTGTTTCCTGCAGAAAGACCATCGCTGGTGGTGCTTACACTTTGAAGTAAGTATTTGAAACAAGTCGAATTGTCGACTAGAGTTGTTTGGTTTGGTCATTGTAAACATCCCGTCTCACTGAAAGGTTTCAAACCTCAAGTCTGTGAGTCTGTTGTGGCCATGTCCATCCAAACAACCTTTTACAAGTTATTTATTGAACTCTACTAACCTAGCACTGCTGCTGCCACTACCGTCAGATCCACCATCAGACGTCTTAGAGAGCTTGTTGACGCATAAGCGTAGAGCAATCTACCCAAAAAGTTTATGATGTATTATTGACGTAGATGAAAGTGTATGTCAAACATGCTATTTAATGTAAGACTAAATCTTTGCTGCCTAGGTTAGCACTCTAGCGGATTGTTAGAGTTTGTTGTATGTAGTGTTGTCCCTAGGAGTATTTGTGGGAGTTGTGCCAGGAATGTGATGCGTGGGTTGGGGTGTCGTAATGCTGGTACGGGGGGTTCTGCTCCCTGCGGTAAAGCTTAGACAAACACCAAGAAACCAAAACCGCATTGATTAGCCACCAGGCCCCTCAAATAAACCGCCATTAAACTAGTGCTGATCATTGGCCGATCTTTGCGGGCTAGTCGTGCCGCGTAATCTTGATCGCCTGGGCCCTGGCATTTGGCCCACGTTGCTTCGCACACGACCTACCCATCAGCCTTGAGCCCATACAGCTGCACTCTTGAAACGAGACGACACGTCCAATAGTGCGGCCCTAGTCTGTTTAGCCTTGTTCCCCAATTTATACAGTTAAATCTCAAACGTGACGTTTGGGGTAGCCGGCCGCCCTCCTCACCCCCAAAACTGCCCGCTCATTAATTATCCAGAGCAGCTCCACTCCTCTTCGCCCTCATCCAACACTAAGACCTCCTCTCTCCCCAAGCTCTTGAGACAAGGGAACAACCTACAAGGTGGCCAGGACGACGGCAAAGAAACTATAGCAAAGGCAACGGAGTATTCTACATACTCTCTTATTTTTCGCGCTTCCGCTGCGTCGTGCCTGCTCCCTTTTCCTGCCTGTCTGCTTATCCCACCTCTAATTTTTTCTAATCGCAAGTCAGCAGCCACCGCCGCGACATACCCACTTACTTGCGACCTTGCTTCACTACAACTAAAACCCACGCTTTACACTCTCTCAGTTCCTCCTAATTTACACCCAACACCCGCACCTACCGACTAGATTACATGTCAAGCAAGGAACAGCCCAGACGCCATGAAGCCACAAGATCCAGCAGATATTTTGCTGCCGAGTATTTCAGCGCCTGACAAAGACTTTGACGTTGTAAACAGCGATACCGATTGTGTAATTTGCCTCGAACCGCTGTCTGAACCCGTTTCGCCCATTACACGTGCCCTCACTCCATCTATCTCAGCCCTCTCCGCAGCTGCAGCAACTGTGGCGCACCGCGCCACCACACTTTCTACAGAGCAGACGGCCAAGGGAAACATCGCAGTGCTACCATGTTTGCATAGATTTCATCATGTCTGTGTAACTGCTTGGGCTGAGCGAACCAACTCGTGCCCCACCTGTCGCTCGGAGTTCTCTTCCATTGATGTATACGATACCGACGGCTCTACTCTAGTTGCTACTGAGAACGTGGCGTACAAACGTCCAGCTCCAGAAGAAGAGGACATGGACGAAGTTTTGCTGAATGCACTAGCATATGGAGACGATGGTCCTGCAATGCTGTGGGTTGGTGACAGTTGTGTCATTTGTGACTCGGATGGCGAACCCGACCAGCTCCTCATTTGCGACGGCTGCGACAGATTGTTCCATGTTACATGTCTTGGAATTGGTGAGATTCCCACGTCCGACTGGTATTGTCCTTCCTGTGAACTTCTCAATGCTGGCAGCCCAACAGAGCCGGCGATAGGAACATTGTCCCGCCGCACCAGGCGCGTGGGACGTGGCCGCCGGAGAGCTAGAGGAACCCGAACTGCCTTGCTGAGCGCTTCTAATCACAGAGATGAAGGATCATCTCTCCTCTCTGCCTATGACTGGTCTCAGACGCGGCGAGCTCTCACGCTCATGTCGATGTTTGCCTCACACAGTAGAAGTACCAACTCCGCATTGTCTAGAAGGCGTAGGCACGCACGGAATCCGCGCCCTCCAACGTCAAACTATATGGAGCTAGAGGCCGCCATGTCATCTACGGCTCTTTCTGCTGCTCTCATGAGCGCGGGAGACAGTCAAAATGTTGCACCGCAATCGCCACGACCTCCTCCTCAACTCTCCTCCGAGGAACGACTTGCGTGGGATGCTTTTGACAGTGTCACCGGCGAGATTGCGCAATTGGACTCTCAATCGTCTGCCAGTGCATCGGATATGCCTCTTGCTACTCCTTCCAAACGGCCTGCGTCACCTTCTACCCGAGTGCTGCGCGAAGCCGATGCCGACCCCAGCAAGAAATTTAAGAGACCTTGCCGACGGCAACAACAAACGGATCCCCTGCATACCACTCCATTACCCGTCTCCTCATCGAGCGCTTCTCAGGCTAGTGGTGGGTCGCCAACGCTTGTGCAATCTTTATTGTCCAATATGCGAAGCACATCATCTACGCCCATCATCCCGAAGGAGCAGCTCGAGACATGGGTCAATCCATCGTCGCCAGGCTCAATTTCTGGGAATGCTATATCCAGATCCCCATCGCCTAAATGTGCGTCACAAGGTTCAACTTCTCGATCACCATCACCAACGCCAAGAGAAGGTTCGCCGATCCTGACTTTTGGAGAAAAGGAAAAAGTACAACAGCTTGTACGTGATACTTTGCGTCCACTATACCATGAAGGTAAAGTAAGCAAAGAGCAATATACGGCAATCAACCAACGGGTCTCAAGATTAATGTATGCGTTGGTGGAGAAAAACGATGAACGTCTCTCGGATCTCAACAAGTGGTCAGAGACGGCCCGTGTATTCATTGCCAAGGAATTGCCCTCCAGTAATTAGGCTCTACGAACGACATTTGGCGCCAGCCAACCCTATTTATTCTTCAATCATATTTTTCTTAGTTTTATATTGTTATATTGCCATTGACACTAATGACTTCAAGTCCACGGCAGAGTAACTTATACGAGGGAACTGGATTACTCCTTGGTCAGTGGAAGCCAGGAGATGTGCGTACAGTGGTTCCAGCCGATACCGTTGAGAATGAGAGGTTATTGTGTTTTAAGGAATGGCAGACATGTGTAGCATTGGCGGCTCTCTCCCTTATTCGCATGTACGGTATCACGCATCTGTCAAAACCGGTTGGCGAGGAGGCCACGATCCTTGAAAACATCTCATTATATGCTTCTCGGCAATTCTTTGTATCCGAAAACCCTCTGTTTGCTTACCAGCTATATTTCTGGGTGAGCGCTCACTTGTTGCAGTGGCTATCAAATGATCTACTGGCAATTAGACTATTCTCCAATCTGTTAGGGTGCTGTACGGTCATTGTGACCTATGCGACTTTGGCAGCGTGTGGAGTGACATACAGTGTCAGAGTTCTGTTCAGTATTTTGGTTATATTTGAAAATGCTCTTGTAACTCAGCATAGATACGCTTCGGTGAACTCTGTCTATCTCTTCGAGCTAGCCTTGACATTGCACGCGCTTAAACTGTTTTGCGGCACTAAACCTGGTAGCTGTAAATTCTACGTCAGCCTCTTGTATTTGACTTTATCCCTTAGTTTCTCTATGACCACGGGCACAAATGCGATTCCCCTTCTGCTATTGACCTATAGCATCGTTCTCTATCAGATGTGGTGGTTCATGGTTTACAGGGTGCACAACATCCTTCAGTATACTCTCCTCATTGCAACCATTTTCTATGCTGTGCCTCTCGCATTCAGCATTTCGAGTTTGACTTACCATTTAACGCGGTGCAACATGTCTGGCCCTGGGGAGGCTTTTGTATCAGGCCAATATCAGCTGCATCTCAATTCCAGTTCTCACATTCCAGTAGGTCGCGATATCTCATTCGGTTCGATCATATCTCTACGGCATGTTGAATCTCATCGTTACTTGCATTCTCACCCAGAGTTTTGGCAGACTGGTACTTTACAGCAACAGGTAACACTGTATCCATATAAGGATGCCAACAACTTCTGGGCAGTGGAAAATGGAGCAGAGTTGGACGACTTTCGGGATTATTACAATGAAACTCACGAGGCAGGACTCACAGGCGTCACGGACATGATGCTGGTTCGGCTGAGACATCTGAGTACTGGTCTCCACCTTCATGCTAGCGATACATTCCCCCCAGTTGCGGCAGAAGAATTTCAACAGGAGGTGTCCTGCTATGGAGCTCCTGAGTATGCTGGTGATGTGCATGATGTGTGGATATTAGAGGTTGACAACTCTGACATTGATGAAGAGTTTGAACGGTCAGAAAACTACACTTACACTCAATGGGAAGCACTCCAGACAGTTCGTTTGCGACACTTTTTCAAAGACTGCTATCTATTTTCGCACAATACAGAGTTGCCAGGGTATGCCTACTTTCAGCAAGAGGTTACTTGTGCAAAAAGCGCGAAACGTAGATATACAAGATGGATAGTAGAAGACAATTATCACCCTCTTCATAATGAAAGCACTGATTCAGTCAGCTACAGACCGATTATGATGCAAGAGATGTTGGCAGAATACACGCTAGCGGTAGAGAGGCGGACAGAACTACTCCAAAAGGAAGAGTCGCTCTGGACCTCTAGAGCCATCAAACTACCGGTGTTTGATCAAGGGATAAGGCTATGGCTAAGCGATCATGGCCAAGTCTATCTTTATCATAACTCCATAGCATGGTTGTTGTGCTTGTTTTCATTGCTGTCATATTGTGCGTTCAAGTTATTCACAATAGTTGCCGTGCAGAGAAGGATCAAGCTGAACTGTGTCAGGTTCGACCATGAGGCCGGTAGATGGTTCTTCGCATGGTTAATCATGTATATTCCATTGGTCAAGCAAGGCTCCGCAACAGTGAGAGAATATTTGCCGGCATTCTACTCCTCTCTTCTACTCGCTGGATGTTGTCTTAGTCAAGTCTCTGCCAAGTTAGAGAGAAAGAATCGACTCCTGGTCCATATTGCATTGGGCTCCGTGGCGCTGGCATCGATAGCACAGACATTCAAATACTTGCCTTTGATTACGGGTGACGAATTCAAGCAATGCGCTACTTACGACAAACATCAACTCTTTGACTGCGAACAGTTTCAGAGGGGATTCAACGAAAGTCAGAGCAGCAGAAGGATCACACATGACACGATCATACATGGTCGACGTTCAGTGAATGGCACTGTTACTCCAACCAATACCACCGATTACGAAGAAGAGCTTCACTCGGCATATTGGGCCAGGATAACACCTCCTCCAGAGGTGGAGGAGGAAGATGATGGCATTGATGTCGTCGGCAATGCTGGTATAAACGCAATACCCGAGGCCACTGGACCTGAGACTGGATTGTCAAGCATTCACTCAACAAACCCCATGACCTTAACTACGTTGCCAGATACAGCATCCAGTTCGTCGGCTTTGGCCGAACTTGATCTCGCTGATGAGATGTTGGACTACATAATGCGCGAAGAAAACGAACCCAGCCTACAAGAACTGATTGAGCTGTCAGGACTAGCCGAGAATCCAGAAGCTATGGAATTGATAGCCACTCTCATAAAGACGATTGTTATCGATCCCATATTCCATACTGGTGATAGCGACAGCGACGAGGATGAGCAAAGTACAGATAACTAGTCTTTAGGTGCTTACCACATTGAGGAATGAATCCTACGACTATTAAATACAAATTCTAAAGCTACTAAACCTCTCAAAACAGGTCATTTGAAATTTATTTATTACTCGTTCAATAGTGTCTTCGATCTTACTTATGGCCTGGGATCCACATCTAGTGGGTCTTGAGGTTTGCGGATGGGCTCCGGCAGGACAGTTCTACATTAGGCAAATGTGGCCCGTCAGATAAACGTACAGCAGAAAGATGCCAATGGGTAGAAGGGCGGCGCGAGTAGTGGCAAAAAGTTTGCAAATCTAGCATTCTGTATATTCTTATCGTTCAAGCCCTTTAAATTTATTTATCCCCTCTCCCACTGACAGCCTGTCAAAAAGAACCATTTGAGACTGTTGATGCACAGTGTACCCACCTCCTGCATCCTCGACGCAACACGAAACATCCAACATCTGTAAACTATAGCAACCAGTTGCACAAGCTGTTTGAGGTAGCTGCGGTTGACAGGTGAACCGGAGAGGAACGGGGCGTATTCACAGAGACTAAAGGACAATACAAACACAGCAAAAAATGTCAATTCTAATCATCAATCCCAATTCGTCTTCCTCCATCACTGATGGACTTAAAGAGATCTTGGACCCAGCTCCTGACTTTGTATACAAGTTCTTCACCGCACCATCTGGACCAAAGGAAATTGACTCGATGGTGACCGAAATTGAGTCTGCTGCGGCCTGTATGCCAGCTCTGGAGCATTTGCTTGAGGTTCATGACGCGTTTCTGGTGGCTTGCTATTCAGATCACCCGTTGGTTCACATGCTGAGAGAAAGGACCTCCAAACCAGTCATTGGAATCTTCCAGGCGTCTGTCTTGAGTGCAATGGCTTACGGCGGAAAATTTGCTGTCGTGACGACGGCCACTGTCTGGGAAAAGCTTCTAGACGACGCTGTTCTGGCGTTTCTGGGGTCTCACTGGAACTATGCTGGAACCTTCACCACCGGCCTGGGAGTGCTCGAGTTGCATGACCTTGACCAAAAGACTGTTTTTAAAAGAATTGGCGACGCTGCCATTCAAGCAAAGAATGCCGGAGCTAACCACATCTTGTTGGGCTGTGCAGGCATGTCTGGTATGGACGAGGCCATTGCGGACGCGGTTGGTCCACACATTAGGGTCATTGACGGTGTAATTGCGGGTACAGAGATCCTAGTTGGTTTACTAAGGGCTGCTTCCGACGACAGGTAGTTTCAGGGAACTGCCACCTTCAGTTTTTGCTGCTCGCAGTTATGTCCTAATGACAGTGTGGGGATACTGTTCTGATGTAAAATAAATAAATAAATGTTTCAATACACATCTATGGTTTGGCTGATCTTCGTAATGCTAGTTGCCGCTTTCTGATACGGGGCAGAGCAGACATGAGACGCGTCTCAAGTTCAAAAAGCTGGTCCATATCAAGAGTCTCCAAGTCAGACGTACTGGTTCTGAGTAACGTGCGAACTATATCGTCATAGAATGAGACCACTGGTGCCTTAGGAGAAGAAAATGTCACCTGCTTGATTATAGGCATCCTGTCCTGCATACTAGTGTTTGTTGGCGAGGGAGTCACCGGCTCACTAAAGTATCCCGGTACAGGATAACCTTGCGGAAGTGCTTGACCATTCTCAGGCACAAGATGAGACGTGAACGGTTGTGCTCTCACCATCGGCCCTGCTTGGTTACCACCTTCAAATCCGGCAGGCGGGGTGGATGCCAACATCATCTGCGATTGCGGCTGATAGTGTACAGGGTGATGAGGACCAGGGACCATTGGAGGAGCCATGCGTACCATCCTTGGCATGCCTCCTACATGCGCTGCCTTCTTTGGCGGAGACGGTGTGTGAAGCCTTGCCCTTGCTTTGGATTGCTTCTGAGGAGAGGCTGTGGGGCTGGTTTTCAATGGAGAGGTTTGCACGCTTGCGATCTGCTCCATCTCAGTTCTAATTGGAGAATCCAAGGCGCTCGATACTGTTGCTGCTTGCAAAGAAGGGGACGGTGAATCTTCCACAACAGACTGGGCAACGTTAATCTTTTCCGCGTTGCTGTTTGAATTTCCTTCAACTGATTCTTTGTCGCTTTCGCCTTGATCATCCGTTGAATAGTTTTGAGATCCATCACCCACAATTTCAGATTCAGAAGGTGCGAGCAGAGAATCAAGTGGCATGGGCACAATATTTTTCAAATCATCGTCACATAGAGTATCGTTTCCACAATTATCGCCGCCTTCTTGGGAACGCTCATCTTCGATGGGCGCCTCCGTGGACGAAGCGAATCTCCTAGTCCTCTTTCTGGTACGCGGAGCATCGTTTTCCAGCGTGAGTACCGAGGTTTCCTTTGAAAGTCGTCCACGGGTCCGTTTTCGGGCGCCAATAGAAGGCAAAGCGGCCACTTCATTGTGATCCTCATCGCTGTCCAGAGTGCTTAGAGAGCTTACGCTATCATCAGAGTCCATAAGCGACGAATAACTGCCCTCCCGCTCCATTACACCTGCTGGAACCTCTGGCGAGGGCGAGGTGGGAGGCGTAGCGCTCAATGCTTCATCACCGTTATCATTCAGCTCTTCCAGCTTTGCAACAAATGGATCATCTTCAGTGGTAGACAACACTTCCATGGTATGATCGGTAGCAATTATTTCATCAACAAGCCCCTCTGCACTTTGCCGAGAGCAGATTTCCTCCCCTTCAATCTTTGTCATCGAAGCATCATTTAGGGTCTCTTCATCATGACCCACCCTAGGAGAAACAGAGTCGTCTATGACTCCATTGACTTCTTCCGCAATCACTGTATCTTGCTTGGCCGCCAATAGAGCACGCCCAAGGTACGAATCTTCAGGCAGCTCAATAGAAAGAGATTGAATCACAGATTCCAGCTTGCTGCACTCAGAGCTCATACTCGAGTCGACTTCCAACAGGTTACCTGATCCCTTCTTGACACACGACAGGCAATGCTTCTCGTAAGCAGCCGCAAGTAACTGCCAGTGCTCAACCTGTTCAACTGAGGAAGAAAGAGTAACCATAAACTGCAATAGGCCGCGCGCATCTTTAATTCTTTCCATCCAGCGGGCCAAAATATCCTGACAGAAATTCATATTGCTCTCATCTGATGGCTGCGAGCACAACTTCATCCATAGATATCGGTACAAACACACCGGGGAGCTGCTATTCTCATTGTTTAGACGCTGAACAGGAGCGAGATCGCCGGTTTTCAGATCAACAGTCAGCTTCGAGGCGGTGCAGACTGTGAAGCCCATGCTATCATACGACGAGGCCATTACCATGCGCAGGCACTCCAGTTGCTTTTCATTCTCGTAATTCCGAGTGGCAAGCTTGCCTACTGAAGCGACAAAAGACATAGTATCGAAGCCAAGTTTTGGATCGAGTTGAACAGCCGGACTGACTAGCGTCATAAACTTCATCCAGACATCTCTTGCAGAGATCTTTGGCTGCGAACTCTGTGCATCGCTACTCTTGATAATGTACAATCCAACGTTGAAAGTGCAAAGTTTGAGATACTTTGCGTGGAACGTCGGCAAATCAGAGTCTCCAATATCACCTTGAATTATCATTTGATTACTCAACGACGAGCGACAGGAGGTCGTAGACTGAGATGACAAGGCACTAGTGGTAATAATTTTGCTTAAAAATGACATGGCAATATCTTCTAGGTGAAATTTCAGCAGCTCGTCGAGAATTGGTTCAATGGTGGTACGCCACAGCCAACTGAAGTAAAGATTAGAGGCCACCAGAGTGACCGTATGTGCAGGGGATATGACGCAGTAGATGATGGCATTGAAGGTTTTGAGTGCCTCGTCGCGGACTGATGAAGATGCATGAAGACGATCTGCAATGCCCTGAAATGGAGAAAGCAGAGTTTTGGCGACTTTGGCATTAGGAGGAAGCTTGCTGTTAGCATGGGATGCATAATAACTGTCTTTGAAAATGCATACAATGGAGCGCCACGACTCTAGGGCGTTTGCGCAAATCACATCGTCCTTGATAGTGGTCACAAACTGATAGAACCGGACAAACTTTTCGATATGTGCGGAATTTGCAATATCGGTATTACTTGACAGTGCCAGGGCAAGATTAGCGCAGAGACTGAGCGCAAAACGCGCGTCAGCAGGTGTTCCTTGCACAGCAGTTTCAAGAAACTGCATGACACGGTCAAGGTTTGTGACTCGCGTCTCGTTGTTGACAACCTCGTCCAAGTGGGTTTGTACCGCACGACTGATTCTAGCCTCATTAGGGAACTTGGAGACAATTTGTTGCAGTACTGACAGAGATCTACTCCTGAGAAGAGCTGGACCGATATGTAAACGGCAGAGTGGAATGCGCAGCCATTTGGTCAGGTTAGCGAGCATCATTCTAGGAGCGTTGCTAATGAGAAGCTGAAGAGACAATAAGTACTCTGAGACTGTACCGCCCGAAGAATAGCATGGGGCAGCAATAATCGCGTCCATCAAACGCACCGCCAAGTCATTACGCGACGCCGAGTCAACATTCAAGAGAGAAGGCGTGATTTTGCTGTGATTAATAAAATGAATGTACACTCCAATAGTGGCCTTGGAGGTGTGTTTCTCAATGGCTGTCAGCGCCCTGTCAAAGTACCACCGTTTGGAGTCCTGAGGCAGCTCACTCGAAATGCTATCAATATTAAAAATGTGCTCAGCCAGTTTAACAATCTGCAGCACGATGCGACTATCAAGAGGATTCTCAGAAGATTCAGCTGCCTGCAAATCCACCATTGACTGCTCTATGATTTTACAGGCGTTTTCTCCTATGAAGGCAGAAGAATCCTCGTTTTTCATAATGACGTTGAGAGATGCGTAAACCGTGAGGGGATTGTACGCTGTGTTGGAAGAGATGGCTTTAACGGCCTCGTCCACCACATCGGCCGCAATGGAGAATATCCTGTCTTCAGAGATCGCTCCAGAGTAAATGTCGTCAAGAATACTGTTTGTGACCTGGTTTTTGTGCGAGGTGGTGGCTTTCAGAATGGGCCTGATTTTGGCAAGATCAGAGACCACAGAAGCGACGGTCGCGGAAGCATCGCCAAATGTGACCTTCTTCTTTCTCACGAGCTTCTTCTTGCCAATTGACTCCGGCGTAATGAGCTGGCTCTGCGCGCCAGATCTGCGCGCGCTTCTACGTGGTGTAAACATAATGAGATCCCAATCTAATAGAGGATTCACACGTTATGCTAATGAGCTGCAATCCTCCGACAAAATTCTGGTTTTTGCAAGCGTGTGCGGTCACCAAGTAGATGGCTGGTGGTTTTGTCGAAGGTTGGTGTCGGGACGGGTCGCGTACGCGAAGCAAATTATACACTATACCTGATTAGGAAAGCTTATTGAAAAACCGGGGAACTGAAAGATACGCGAGTTAGCGCGAGCAGAGTGGACAAAAGATATTGTAAAATATTGTATTTGGATGAATATTTAGTGAAATAATATTGAGAATACTAGTTTTCTTATCGCCATCACTTTAGTTACCTTGTTGCCTGCAAAGCGAGACAATGCTTGTGAGACGATGCATCCTGGCCCAGGACAATGAAAGTAACAAAGTATAAGATTGATTAAAAGGATCTATATTACAATGCATTAATATTTCAGCTTCCTGTTCTTAAAGTAGAGATTTACAAACTCCTTCTTTCTTTCAAGAGAGACCTCCGAACCCAACTGCTTGAGTCTGCCAGTGTACGACAAATCAGCAGCAGCCTTTCGACCAGTTGTCTCTGACACTCTCAGCTTTGCTGAATATGACGATACCGAGATCAGCTTCCAAAGCCAAGCGAAGAAGCTAATTGGAACTGGCGTGGTGATGCTTCCAGGGGAATATCTCAAAGCACTTACAAAGAAGTTGGATTCCAAAGGCAGGTTGACGTTATTCGCAAATGGAAGTAAACCCCTGCCATTAGAAGTTGTGCCTTCTGCAAACAAAATAACAACTTTACCCAACTCAACCGCAGTCTTGTTAATTTGCTGCCAGTCAAGGTCCTTTACTGGAGCAGAAGATGAAGAAGAGCTCAGCGCAGCCCAAACGGCACTTATAAGAGAGCACTCCGACGAAGAAACAGATGGGATGATAAACATTGAGTTGGGGAACTCTGATCGGTAGATTAGAGGATCCAGCGGCGAAACGAAATTGGAGATAACGACATCACCAGGCGACGGACGGTGACTCTTCTTGGCATCGTATTTGACATCCCAGAACACACCAAGCAATGCAAGGACAGGCTTGATGAGTACCGGTACAAAGAGGAATGGCAAAACGATATTCAGGAGCACAAATTTAGGCAACAGCAGCACCAGAGACGGAAGTGTGAAGGAAGGTGAAGGAACAGGGATGAATGGAGCAATACCTGTACCCGCATCTCTCCATTTAGAGAACTTTTCCATTGTTCCTATTCACCCAACAATAAATAACCTGAGCGACAGAAAGGAAATATGTCTGTTAGTTGATACCAGTCTTCACAGTGGTGCCCAACCACAGCCAATCTTTTGGAAACTGTGAAGAGATGGAGATGGCAAAAAAATTAGGGTGAAACATTCAGGCTCTGGTGAACAGGAACGACCAGGAAAATAGAGTTGCGTAGAAAGATCTTTGTGTTAGTTTCATCAGCTCTTTCATTGTTGTTTATTAATAGGCTGCAGCACACACTCCAAAAGTTAATGGTGATGAATGTCTTTTAAAACAGTTTTGGAGCGTGGAAAGCAGTTCATACAGAGCTACAACTCAGATGGCCCCTTGTGGTCACTGGGTCGTAAGCTTGTGATTGGCTGCACTGGTACAGCGTCCAAGATCTTTCTTCATTCTGCATTCAAGCCGAATGTTGTGAATCAGCGTGGTCTACTAGAAGCGATTGCTGCCAGCAAGCTTGAGAAGAGAGGACTGGTGACAATCATGAATCATTCTTGCATGATTGACGACCCAATGGTGTGGGGCATGATGCCCCTGGGCCATTTGTGGAATCCCGCGAAGATGAGGTGGACTCTTGGAGCTCAGAATCTGTGCTTCTCAAACTCGTTCCTGTCAAACTTCTTCTCCATGGGACAGGTATTGAGTACTACACGATGGGGAGGAGGACCTTTCCAGGGGTCAATTGATGCTAGTATCTGTCTACTATCGGAGAAGAATGCATCTCATTGGGTTCATATCTTTCCAGAATCTTTTGTGCACCAGTCATACCCCCCGTACAATAATACTTTACGGTACTTTCACTGGGGTGTTTCGCGAATGATTCTCGAAGCTGAAATGCCCCCATTGGTGGTGCCAATATACACGCAAGGGTTTGATCTGGCATGGCCAGAAGATCCTCCTGCCGTCAAGCGAAAGTGGTGGCAGCGTTTTGGAGGTCGAGTAGACATTGTAGTGGGCGATCCAATTGACGGGAAGGTCATTGATGGCTACCGGAGTAGGTGGTCTGATCTTGTGGCGGAGCAGCTTCTGGATGGTGAGACTGTGGAAAGCCACGATATGAATGAAGCGCTAAGGACAGGCAGTAAGGCCGAGTCTCTTAGGAGCGAGTTTGCTCGCCGTCTCAGACAATCTGTACTAGAAACCCAGCTCTTGGTACGACCGGAATCAAAAGACGCACCCGAGTTTGCCGACGCTGACTTTTGGAAGATCCCCAGAGATGAGCGCTTCATCAAGACGATGGGAACTCAGCTACCCAAGACAGGACGTCGGGTCCAATATCACGAGAAACCACCGTCGTCATAGCTAGTTAATTACTAGTGTAATCTGTAAATAGATATTCTTTTAGACTGTTCTCTCTTCCATGTATGGATGGCTTGCCATTTCTATTGCTGGAGAGCGGAGTGCTGATACCGTCATGAATGGACGAGCAGGGAACGAAATATTGGTACAGAAACTAAATATTAACTCGAAAGAATTTCGACTCTTATTAATTACTAAGATCTTGCCCTAACCTTATTATTTTCTGCCATTCTCAACTCTCACTCCTCACTCTCAGTCCATCGGTCACAGCAGTGGAAATCCCCCCACCACTTGGAAAACAATCACCACTCCTTTTCGATTTCACATCATTCTCAACATGTCGTCGACTCGAGAATCCTCGCCGCATGTCAATACCTCTCAGTTAAATGGCACCATGAAAGTGGAATCTCCAGGACCCAGTTTACATGAGAACGGCCACGCGCCCACAGGCAGCGTCTCGGTGTCTGGCACACCGCAGCCGCAGGGTGCAGCAGTATCACGTCTGGCTGTCAAATCGTCGTCGGCATCCCGACGAATAGAAGTCGATTCAATCATGGGAGAGTTTCAGAAGAGCCTTGGACAGCAGTGGGACAGATACAGAGACGTTTTGACCCAGTTCCTGACTGGAAAGCTCTCACGAACAGAACTCCAAAACGAAATGGCCACCATGCTGACTACAAACGCCATGGTGCAAATGCATAATCAATTTTTACTTGCGAATCTAGCTAATTCTCTGCGTGATGGTCCGCACGCTGAGAATGGCACTCTCTCTGGGTGGGCGAAACGATCGCACGACGGCTCAGGTGGATTGCGCGGTGCAGACTCTAACGCTGCTAAAGTCAAGGACGATATTCTCTCTTTGTCGGTTAGGGAAAGAAAAAGAATCAAGGCGATTGCAAAGGATGCTGTCAAGGCACCCACGCTGCCTTCCACCGTCACTTCGACGAGACAGGCGCTGCTGCCAAAGATCCCGTTTGTTAACCAGGAGGCCAAAGATAAAGCCCGTGCATCTAATGCTGCAAGACAAGGATCACCCACTCCTCAGGGCCAGCAAAATGGCTCTGGAATCTCCGGCGCTATGGCTCACGGCAACCCAAGCGCATGGACACAGGACATTATTGCTGCGTACGACGCTCCGCTCGCGGCAGAGCTGTATGAACTTCCTGATCAAGCAAACTTGACGAGTCGTATGCTGGGTATCTGCCTAGAGCATGGCCTTGTCCAAGGTCTAGAAGCTGACACCTGCGACGTGATGCTGGCAGGACTGGAGAACTTCCTTAAGGAAGTTCTTGAACAAATAATGCTATCGGCTGCTGGAACTAAGGGAGAAGAGAAAGTTCTTACAATTGAAGATGTGCTACTACTTGGTGACAGGGCGCCCAACTCATTTGTGGAGATTGGAGGGCCAATGTATGCGCTCGGGCGTAGCCTTGTAAACGACTCTCTAACAGACTCTGAGAATGAAGGAACAGATGAAAATGACGAATTTCTATTTGGGTATGATGCTGCTGACGGTGACATTCTTCCAGACCTCCAGGAACCGGAAGATCCTAGCGCCGAAGTGAAGAACTTGCTCAGGGACGCTCTGAGTGCTACCTGAGAGGGTCGTGAGAGGTGCTAGGACCCGTTTAGAGCACTCAATGGAGCACACACAATGGATTGTGAGCACTAACCACCTGTCCATTAATGTATGATTATGGATGATTGAGCGCTAATGTAATTTATTCAAGCCACGACTGGAGAGACAAGATCGTCGGCATGCCGTATGTATAGAAATCTAATAGCAATGGATAAAATATCTTTGTATTGCAACAGTGAAACGACGAACTTTCCAAAAAAATTTGTAGTAAACTCATCAAACAGTGCCTTCCTCCTACCCGGTTCTCTCCCACCAGCTGCGTACCCCATTTGGTCCCCACATTTCGAGCACCCGGAATATTTTCTTCGTCACCAAGGTCGATAATGGAACGATGCTGGTAAGAAAACGAGCTTGTACTTGGAGCTCTTTGCAGAGCTCGTCTTCTGCTGTTCGCTCGTATTACAAGTTTTCGCCGCGCTCGCTGGCGAAAGCTCTCAGACATCCAAAATGGTCCAAAGAGAAGGACGAAGTGCCGTTGCTCGCCTCTGAGCAGGCCGCAAGAAACCTCAAGCAAAGTCTCATTGCCGGAAAGTCAAAGGAAATCAAATCAGACTTGCTGACCCTGTTGGCCGAGTCGCATGGCCACACTGTCCACCCGCAGTACATTTCACAAATAGAGGCCGCCTTCAATGTGCTTGGACAGTCAAACGATCCTCTCTCCGTCCACTCGGTGATTCGTCTGTATCAGTCAATTGCTCGAAACCCGCCGGAATCTCTCACATCATTGTCCTTGTTGACGAAGCTCTATGCTGTTCTTGATGGCGCTCCAGAGCTGTCTGATGTACAGCAATTGGAGTGCGCAGTCTACTATTGGAGATGCTTACGAACACAGGGTAAGCAGGCAGAGTCTTTAAAGTTTCAAACTCAGCTGATGGCCAGAGCAAATTCCAAGGAGGCAGCTGATGCCATCCTCAAGGAAGTGTCACGGACGCTCCACCGTCCAAAGGGCGAGAGCCTTGCCATTCTCACGTCACTGCTACCCATGATCTCAGATCCTCAGCAAGTTGCAAAGCTCATTGACGTGACCGGAAATATAGGTGATCCTGATGCTTTCTACAAGATGCTGACGCTATTGAGTCGTCGATTGCTAGCAGACCAGAATGTCCTGGTGACGATTTTGGATAATTGCATGGCACTCGATTCCATTGATATTGGAAACCGCGTGCTCAAGCTTTTGACGCCATTAATCAAAGAACAGCCGTTTTCTAGCAACTTTTATGAACTGGTTTTGCTAGCTTGCACCAGGTTTGGAGAAGCAAATCTTGGTAGTCGGATCGCTAAAGCTTTGATGGATTCAGGGAATCTGAGTAAGGCCGCTTGCGATGCACTCTGTGGATGGAAAACGCTGACGTCGTACTCATCACATGAGCTCTTGGCATTTGTTCGAGAAATCGCTATAGAACCTGATGAGGACACACTTAATTCTTGCCTGCATGCGGTACTGATTGGAAACAGAAACATTGGGTTTGCCGATGATGTTGTTGAGAGCATGAATGAAACTTATGGCGTTGAGAAAAACACTGAAAGCTTTTCCATTCTCCTACAAATTAGTCTTGAAACCCGTGACGTTGAGAATGCACAGCAAATATTTATCGAAAGCATGAATTCTGGTGTTCAGTGGACCAAGCAAGATAGTCCAATTCTTCTAAACCTGATATCAAGGCTATCTGAAGCAAGCTGGATTGACGTCAAGGACGTGTTCAAGGTTTACCAACAAGTATTGACATTCACAGGGAAGGTGGACTACCGTACCCAGGTGGCACTTCTCAGTCGTTTTCTGTCTCATAATTACGTTGGAGATGCTGGAGAGTTTTTGGAACATGAATTGGGCAGCACTAGACTTGCCTATGATGACAGTAAAGAGATGTTTCAAGTTATGCATGACTGGGTGCTTAATTCTAACAATTACCAGGAGGCCTGGGAGCTCTATGGCTACTTGAACAAGTACATTGCAGTTCCGTATGATTCTTGCTATCAAGTGATGAAGCACTTTTGCGATTTGCAGCGACCAGACGCGGCGCTGCTTGTCTTTAAGTACATGCGCGTGAGGGCAAGAGATGAAGGGTTTAGGGCCCCTGGCAATGAGATATACCAATTGCTGTTCAACGAGTGCGGAAGGCAATTGTTTGAGGAGGGAGTGGTTCTGCTCCACACACAACTCAAGATGGATATGGCTGTCGAACCTGATATTTCGGTCCTGAACGCTATTATGGGTGCATACTGCGAACTCCAGGACTCACAAAAGACCCTGGAATCTTGGAATCGCATTAAAGGTCTTCCAGAGGGTCACGGCATGAACAACGAATCCCTAAGCATTATGCTCAAACACTATACCCGACAGTCGATAGAGCACGTTGAAGAGTTTTGGCAAGATTTGAAGAGTTCCAATATTGCTCTAAACAGTGACAACTTTAGACAATACGTCATTGCCAACTGTTATCATGGATATTATGTGCGAGCCCTATCACTCGTTAAGGAGATGGATAATCCCACGGCGGAGATTATTGAAGGGTTATACAATTGGACCTTGCTGCCAAGTAGAAAGGCCGCGGTGAAGGAATGGGCACTGACTGAATACCCAGATCTGTGGCAACTGCTTGTCCAAAAAGGCAATCTAAACGAGTATGTTATTACGGAAGGATCAAGCCCAACTGATGAAACTCTTGACAGAAACGAGATGAACAAGAGGGTAGGCGAAGCATCGGCAAAGTTCAAGGATGATGGTGTTAAACTTTTGGATGAATCGAAGACATTGTAAATAATGGCTTGTATTAAAATTGTACATATATCAGTGAATACAGTATATTCCTCCTTCAAGGAACTACATGGGAAACTAGAATAAATGACAACAGCACCACCACTTTCCTTACGTCACGAGACGTCAACACAGGTCAATAACATGTGCATTCACATATGAGAGCACTCTAAAAGTTAGTACAGGCTTGTCTTTGTAAACACCTCCATTAATCTTCCAAAGGCTCTGCCTCCACAACTGGAACTTCATCAAGGAACTCTCCAAAATCGTCAAACACTTCAAAGGAATCGACACTGCCCGTACTTTCTGGTTCAATACCTTCTTCAGGCGAATGGCTGCTAGATGCTTCAGTGTTCAAAATAGCAGTGGGTTCAACAATCACTTCTTCAGCGCTATTATCGGTGGCATGAGTCTCAGACGCTACTGGGGCCCCAGGTGTAGGGTTGATCCATTCTTCGGTAGCCTCGACTTCTTCCGCGACGTCTTCCAAGATTTCCTGCGTGTCTGGGATATCAGTGGAGACAGGTAACTCTACTTCGCCGGGCAGAGCGTAAATGTCCGTGGGATCAATATCGTTGATCTCAGCAGCAACCGTACTTGGATCATGGTAGATGATATCATCATTGGATGGTGCGGACACTGCTTCAGGACCAACTGTACCGCCGACAGAAATGGCGTCAACAATATCAGGTTCTATAACTTCTTCTTTGCCATGATCAATGTCCAACTCTCCAGCCGGCTTGGCCGAAGGCTCAGCAGTTCTTTCAGAAGAGGGCTTAGCAGAGTGTTCGGCAGCAGTACGTTCAGCAGTGGCTTCAGCAGTAGATATATCAGCACCACCCTCTTCGTTGGCAGTTGGAAGGGCAACCTCTTCTTCAGTCTCAGCTACTGCCGCTTCACTGTCCTGAGTGGGGACCTCTGGAGTTGGTTCAACCGGGGCCACAATTGTTTCTTCAGGAACAAACGCAGTTGACAGGTCATCTGCATCTGACGCAACAGTAGACTCAGAGATCGAATCAAGAATAGATGCAGACGTTGAAGCTGAGCTGGCTGCCTTCGTTACCCCAAAGTCACCCAGCGCCAGTCCACCAGAGAGACGGTTGGGTATGAGAGAATCAAGCAGTTGACGGTTAATGACAAATTGAAGTACCACGGCAAGCAGAAGAATAACAATGATGGAAAGAACAGACCACACAATTGTAGAGATTTGAATAGCCCACTCGCTCTGCTTTGGAAGGTCAATCACATTCACAGTGTAAGCGATCGAACCACTCACCAGAAGTGTCTGAGGTTTGTTGAATGCAAGACAAGTGATTGCAAACTCATGCTCCTGTTTCATTACCTTTTTAACCTCAAAAGTGCTCGTCTTGTAAATGACTACGGTACAGTCAGGTGATGCAACAGCCACCAACTTGTCACCAGCATCCATTGCAGTAATGGCCTTGACATTCTGGTAGGTTTTAGATTTGGTAACCTTGCCTTTGCCCTTACTGAGGTCAATCTTTGCCAGGCAGATGCCAGTGCGCTTTGGCAAGTTGCATCCCGCAATGATCTGGTTGTTTGCAACAAATCTAATCTTTGCAAAATGGTAGCCACTCTTTGGTGCGTTAATTTTGATCTCTTCCTTAGCGTCACCGTCCACCTTGACAACGTAGGTCGTGGTTGGAGTGCAGTAGGCAAGACGTCCGTCAGGGGAAAAGTCGCAATCGACAATCTCCTCAGTGCTGGAAAACTCCGATTCAACGCCCAGCTTATTGTTGAGAACATAGAGAACCTTGTTGGAAGAGATGATTGCAATGGTGCTGCCGTCCTTGGACACTTTAGTTACCTTTTGATATTCTTCCGGGGACTTGGCGGCAAAGATCTGCTCAGCAGAAGTCTGGGTTAGGGCTTCGTACTTTTCGTTTCCCGCAGACTTCTCAGTCAGATGGTACACTCTCAAGTGTCTGTTTCTGTGCCCCTTGCGCTGGGCCATGGATTCATTGACACCAGCGTAGACTGTCTGACCAGCAACAGCAATCGACATTGGATTGTCTTCATTGTCATCCAATTGGAGAGCGGAGACCTCCTTCATCCAGCCTGGGACGACTTTGAGCAACGAGATTTTGTTCTTGATGCCATTTTTGCCCTCTCCTCCACCGCCAGCAACCGCAAAAAGGTGATCATCAATGAACGCAGCGTCGAACACGGGGTATTCAACGTTCAACGAGTATTTAAGCGCCATGATTGGATTGTGCGAAGCAAACTATTCGTTGTGCAATGGCCTATTGAAGCAGGGAATCGACAGCAGGCGAATTGGTGCACAATGTGTGGTGTCAGTAGCTAGTGACTGCGGCAATGGTAGTTGGGTAGAGAGAAGGGTCGATTGTGGGGTTGGGAATTGCTGGGCGTTTCATCTCGTTACTTGCTTTACCCACTGGAACCCCTGACACAGCACGTGGAATCTGCGTTTGACAGATGGAGATGGGCGGAGTTTCTTTGTGGTTTCGGTCAGCTTGCAAGGGAACCTTGTAAAAGGCTTCTTAGGCAAAATCCCGTCTACTACAATTCTTTATCGACTTTTGCGAAATTTCCATGTCTCGGCTGATGTCTCACCTGCGACAGCCTTAAGCTGCATGGAATACACTAGTGACTTCTGGGGTGGAGGGGGACAGCATGGGCAGGGCAGCAGCTCATGAGGTGCTGGCGCAATGACTAAGAAAGGATTGCAACAATTTACCAAGAAAGTTCCTTTATTATTTTCTACTTAGTTCTCCCTTAATCCAGACTTTGCTGCGAGCTCGGTCGTCAGATCTGCTCCTTATCGTCGGGATTATGTCCTCTTTACAGCCAAGAAAACGAGCGTTTTGTAAGCGCCTAGTTAATAGATTTCCAAAAAATGCCGTCGGTGTTGTCGATACAGAGCCACGTGGTTCATGGTTACGTGGGTAATAGGGCTGCGACGTTTCCTTTGCAACTGCTAGGCTGGGACGTGGATGCGTTAAACACAGTAGCGCTGTCTAACCACACGGGCTACGGTACGTTCAAGGGAAAGCGCGCTTCTCCTGAAGATATTGAGGCGATTTATGAAGGTTTAAAAGAGGTAGATGTCGAATATGATGCCCTGCTAACGGGCTACATTTCGTCTGCCGAGAGCGTTGATGTTGTTGCCAAGATTGGTGCAGACTTGAGAAAGCGATTTCCTAATCTTATATGGCTGCTTGATCCTGTCCTTGGAGACGAGGGCAAACTTTATGTCTCTGCTGATTCGGTTGCTGCGTACAAAAAGATTCTGGCTTCGGGCTGTGTAACACTGATAACTCCGAACTGGTTTGAGGTCGAGACACTTACCGGGATACATCTCAGTTCTCAGGAGGATGCCCTCAAAGCTATAGAATATCTGCATCGAGAGTACAAGATTCCGCATGTTGTGATATCCTCGGTCAAGCTTGAATCTGAATCCTCTAAGCTCTATACCTTTGGATCGACGTTAGGCGAGAAGCCATTTGTCATCTCTTATGACGCTATCGACTCATACTTTACTGGCACCGGTGACTTTTTTGCTGCCATGTTGGTTGACAAGTACTACAAGCAGGTCAAGAACGATGCGGATTATCCCCTCGCGACTGCCGTTAATGAAGCTCTGACGCTGATGCAAAAGGTACTGCTACTTACATATGAGCATGCCAAAGCGCTCAACCCCAACGGCTCAACGATTGGAGATCCGAACACGATGAAGAATGCCGAGCTCCAAGTGATCAAAGGAAGAGATGTCATTTTACAAAAGGATGAGAGTAATTACGAGGTGACATTCCTGTGAGTCTCCAAGGCACCACGCACTAATGATTCTAGGGAATTACCACAGTATCATTGCATTAGAGCATACGATTTAGACTATAGGACATCTTTGATTTTACTATGTACATTACAAAACACTTAGTTGGCCACTGCACCTGGCAGCTGTGGTTGCTGGAAGGAACCCTCAGCACCTGGGGCCAGGATATCGTTCGTGGACTGGCTGACTTTCATCTCCTTCTCCATCTCCGAGAGCTGCTGCTCAGAGAGAATGGACAGGGAGAGCGGAACACCCAGGAGCAAAGAAGTGGCAGTGATAGCCCACATGACCTTTCCGCCAATGAGAACGGAGTTCTTGACGTAGGAGAAAGCAGAGCTGGCAGTGCTGCTGACAGAGGAGCGGTACTCTGGTGGAATGACGTCCTTCAGAGCAATGATACGCTCAGCAATGGTCTCATCAATGTAGTCGTCATCTTCAGCATCTGAAAGCTCGGATTCAGACTCAGTGTCGGTGTAGTCGTTGTCGTTCTCGGTGGCAGCGAACTTCTTCTCGTCAGCTTGAGCTGATGTTTCAGCGACAGGTGTAACCTTTACCATGTTGCTGATGCTTTTGTGGAGTGTGTTTTTGTGATTATTGGCGATTGCAGTTTGCGTCGATTGAAAGATTTTGAAAATTGGTCACGTGAGAAACGGTAAGCAGCGGCGACGAGAAGGAAAGAACGTAGCGAGCAGCGGAGGAGAAGAAAAGAGAAGCTCTGCAGATGAGGAGCAATATTATTCCTTCAATTCTGGTTTGAAAGCGTACAGTTGTCTGTGTAATCTAGGAGCGGGTGAACTTGCCCTCTTTAGAAGGTCTAAGATTGGCCAGCGGCAACGACATGGTTTAAGGAACGGAATAAAAGAAAAGAAAGTCAAAGGAGCTTCAAGATCAGTTTCCGCGAGAATGATTAATATAAATTCTCAAGTTCTTCGCTCAACAGTCCTAGTAGTGAAAAAAAAAGTGCCGTTACCTAGAATCGAACGAGGGTCTCTTCGGCCACAACGAAGTGTACTAACCACTATACTATAACGGCTTCTTAACCTTTGAATGGGTTGGACTATTCACAAGCTGTCGGAAATGCTCTAGTATTACTGAGTTATGCCATAGCAGAGAGTGAGAATCTGCAAGCGGGTTCTCAGCGGATTCTCAGAGGAATCACTATATAAAATGCGCTGATCACTATCACGCACAGAGTTTTTCATCAAAATTATTTTACAAGTATTCTCTATCATTAGCTTTGCTTGCCAAGATGATGTGCTGATACAGGGAGTCAGATAGTCACAGACGTTCAAGGGAAATGCGTTACTAGAGTTCATGATGGTTTAACGAAAGACACCATGAAATATTTACTAGACAGTGTATCTTGTCGACTGCGGGTCAGGGTTGCAGTTTTAACGGCTAGTTTACTGGGCCCAGCCATCCATAAGAGTCGGAGCAGAAAATGGATAAGAGTTTATAGAGCTTGGTAAAGCAAGTAGAAAAAGAATAACTAAAGCTCCTTATCCTTAGAAGCGTATGTTTTGTATGTAATATTGGATTGTACGGGGAAGAAGGTTCTTATCTATTTAAAGAGAGAAGAGTTGAAATAGGTATACCGCTACATGATTGTGGAGCAGATGTTCACAGTTTGAATCAAAGGTTCATTACGATGCCACTCATGACAGCGATATGACGAGTTCAATCTTCTCACACTCTTTCACATGTATCGGGGAAAGAAAGCGAAACCCATCCTTTACGAAGGCGTGAGTTTTGCCTTCAAACTCGTAAGAGATAGATGTTGCGGTATCTGAGTAGAGAAGAAGATCTCCAAATACCTTCAAGGCCACCACCAATTTGCCTTCCGAGATCTTCACGGTGTCAATTGCCGCAATACCTACAATCTGATCGACCAGTCCAATTATTGAAACGCGGTGGTTTCCAATTGACATGACATCAACTTCAGTAACAACATCCCATTCTAGCTCTCGCAAAGTCACGTCATGGCTCTTATCTGATGTCCAAATGCGTCCTGTGCGATAAGAATATATCAAATAGTCACCGTCACATGAGATGGTTTCCGAAAGTTCCCTCGGCCTTAGGTTGAACAGGCCAACAACGCGATACTTCTTTGCCCCAGCAGTAGTACTCACACAGTAAAGCTTGTCTTCATCGAACGAGTGGTAAGGGTCAAGGTTTTGTGCCGGTGAGTGCACACGCAAAACCGTAGTTGTACCATCAGGTCCTGGCGCGCAAAAGGATTTCATCAACGGCAAGTCATGCACACCGGGGTAATCAGTAAAGTAGATGGGTCCCCCAGAAAGAGCCCGCGCTGCAGAGTGTAGAGAAGCAAATCTTCCGTCAATGTCTGGAGTTTTCGTCTGAAACATATCATAGTCCGGAACCGAATGGTAGTGAGCAGTTACGATTCCGTTCGTGAAATTGCTATAAATGTGCCAAGTATGACTCTCTTTGATTGCAGGAAAGAAATCCTCCGAATTTCTTGCAACTGGAGCAGGACCCACCTCAGGAAGAAGAGCATAGTTTAAAATGTTGGGAACCATTTCCATACAATATATGACCCTTCTGTCAAAGTACTTCATGCTGGAGACGTACAAGGCATCTTGGTATGCTTTCCATAACCTTCCTCTTATTTCCGCTTCCGCAATCTCTGTGATGGTTGCTTGGTAGTCGGTTTTGACACATGTAATGCCAGCCTTAGAAAGATAGCTATAGTACTCCTCATAAAAGTCAAATACACTGTTCTCATCCGGCAAGTAGACCTTTTTCCCCTTGAGGGTAGCAGTCACGTAGGAATACTTCTTGGCCAGGTCAGGTGTAAATCCATTCCAGTAGCCTGCAATGGTCGACCACACACCGATGTGTTTGATATAAGGAAACTTTGACTTTATATCAGCAACGAGCCCCTCTAGCCCACGTGGAAACTGTCTGTTTGGTTTTAAAGACACAAGAGTCCTTTCATTTGTGGTATCCTGCCACCCATCGTCAATAATGATCCCGGCAATACGAACATCCGATTCATCCAGGTCCTTCAACGCGTTGATAACCTTATCATGACCAATGGGCGGTCCTGTTCCAAGAGAATTCCATGTGCAGTACATGAGACCGTCATACCAGAGAGATGCATTAGCCAGAGTGTTAGTCGCTGGAACTCCCTCTTCCAGCTGAACCTCATCAATGCCATGAATCAGCCGCTTCATTTGGCAAAACAACATATCCACAACTTCATGGATATTTGTGCCCACGCCAACAATTGCCCCAGAATACTGTCGTGAGCCTGAATCGTTCTGTGTCTCCAACTTGACAGCGTTGTTGTTTGGTCGGAGTAGCGTGGTGCAGGAGTCCTCAGCACTGCCAGCAATGCCAATCACTCCAACGTGCAAGTTGTCTGTACGCTTTATGCAAAGACAGAACGTTTCCTTATCAAGCAGATACTGGTTTCCAGTCTCTGGCTGCATCCAAAAAGCTGATCTTCGGGTGATTGCCATCCATTTGTCAGAGTTCCTGGGGGCTCCCAGCGATGATACCTTCTTTGAATAAGGATCGACATGCTGCCGAACGAGATAAGAAACCATGTTTTCTTTGCACGGACTGAGAGTGCGCACAGTGAATGCTTCTCTGTCAATTTCAGGGAAGACTTCTTCAAAGACAAAGGCAGACAAGTTTCCTCCGTTCATGATTTCGGCGGTTGCAACAATCTTGTCGTTATGATCTGTTACAAGGTTTAGATACAACCTTGTGCATTGGCTATCGACTGGAATTATATAGACGTAGGATCCGCAATCGGACTCTACCGTGTCATAGAATTGAGCTGTTTGCTTTGCGATTCCGGGAGAGAACCACTCGAGATGAACGTTTTCGGTTTCCGTAGAGACAGACAACGAATCACCAAATACAATGCCCCAGTTAACAGATTCTCCTTTATTCAGAGAAAAGGCAGTCATCTGATGGGCGGTCGGGATCGTGGTCATTGGGTACGGTACGGTCATGGGCTGGTTTTAGAGCGGACATAATCATCCCAATGCGGCAACTTTGTGGGGTTGATTAATTTCCCGCAGTACCAATACTGAATAGGACAGAATAGGACTAACACCGTTCTATTATTGATTTATGGACTAGTTGCGACATACACCATTTTGGATGATGCCGCACTCTCGTTAGTACCAGATAGTTGAGGCCGGTACTCTGCTAGAGTACGAAATCCTAAATTCTTGTATAGCTGGAGCCCTGCATCAGACGCTAAGAGTCCAATTTGAGTCGGGCCAGTTGACGTATGCTTTCCGTCACTGGAGGTGAATGTAGCTCCTTTCTGAGGAATCATGTTCAAGATACCGCCCAGAAAGACAGTGCCATAGCCCTTTCGCTGGTGTCGAGGCGAAATCAGGAAGTAGGAGATCCAAGTGACATGGTCATCGCCATAGTATGTATCGGCCAGCTGTGCCGATGACATTTGCGCCAGTTGGTCGACTGTGTAGGATGGAATAGTTGATTTCAACTGTTTGTCCAATCCATCAACATAATTGTTCAGCCGAGGGTTGTCTAATGGATGTTCTCCTTGTCCAAGGTAGTCGACTAACTCGCCGAGCCACAGACAAAACTTCTGAAAGTATTTGTAGAGAGTCCATGCAACTCCCTTGGCTGGGGGTGGCCTGTCGCCATCCTCTAGTATCACTGCGGAGAATCCTATCAAAATGTCTTGTGAACCTGTGTCGTCCTTCAAATACAGACCATAACACACCCGTCGTTGATCCAACACATAGTTGACAACAGTCCGGCTGTACGACCGCACCAGACGGCGGAAGCTTTCTGCCTTGTCTACATAAGCATCCAGTCGAATTTTTGCAGAAGGCAGCTCTCGAAGACTTTTAATGGCCTCTTCCGAATACAAGTACCGATGACCAAACCAATGCTGGAGAAGTCCATCATTAGGAAAGGACTCAACAATGACCTCGCCGTACTCCAAGGCGTCATTGAATGTAAAATGCCACGGCTCTAAGCGCCGAATGTACAAATTTTTATCGAAAAACGTTATGGTTGACATCTATATTTCTAGGTTTACGCCGAGCTTTCTATCGGGTGCTGGCTGTCGTGAAGCTTTTATGTCCGTCCACCGTGCCGTACGGGGATATGATGCATGCTGAATCATACCCTGTCACAGAGCGAGATCTTCAACGAGACAGCTGTTTGAGCCGCCTCCTGTGTGTTTAAAGCGGAAATGGTGTGACTGATACAATTTGTAAGGATCTGAGAAAAGCAACCGCGATTGAGAGGTCTATCTACTGATATTGAAATTTGAATGATCTCACTCAACCTGTGCGTTGTGCAGGACAAATAGGCTTAGTCAGTGGACCTAAACATTGAGGATCTAGAACCCAGATATTCTGCACGTCTTGGAATAAACACTCATGTTTGTGAATATCGCACGTTTTTAACGAAAAATCCTCACGTTCCTAAATTCTAATATGAAGCTCTCGTAACTGAAATATTGAAACAATTTTTTTTTTCCACCAAGATGAGATGGTCCCGGGCGTTGAACTCATGGAAATTTCGGGCTGGAGATATAGTGCTCGCTAGAGACGTTCTGAGACCTGCTAGAGTAAGTCTATCTAAGCCTCTGGACGAGGGCCAGATCTGGCAAACTCCATTTGGCAGTCTCAATCATGATGACATCATTGACCAGCACTCGAGATGCGTAGTAGGAACGACGACAGGAGCAAAGTTCATAATAACGGCACCATCTATGGAAGACTATTTGGTGACTAGACGACGAGATGCTCAGCCGATTTATCCATTGGACGCCGCGACGATCGTCACCTTAGCAGATTTGCATGATTCACAGCCGGGCGATCCACCAAAGCAGTATCTGGAGGCAGGAACTGGGCACGGCTCGTTGACGTTGCATATCTGTAGGGCCCTCTACGGAACCTCTGGCAAACTCATTTCAATTGACCGAAACGCCCAGCATTCGAAAACGGGCCAGAAGAATGTCACGCAGTTTCGACGAGGCATGTATTCAGAATATGTTTCCTTTGCTGTCAGTGAGAGTCCATTGACGTGGCTGGAAGAAAAGGCTCAACCAGAAGAGTCCCTTTCCGGTATATTTCTAGATCTACCTAGCGTTGACCAGCAAGTTAATCCTCTGGCCAAGTATCTTACAATCGATTCGCCGTTGATTGTGTTCTGCCCTTCGATATCACAGATTGAGGAGACGACTGTCGCATTAGCTACTGATTTGGACGTTGACCTAGTCTTGACAAGGGTCGTAGAGATGATGCCCGGAATGGGAGGTTCAATGAGAGAATGGGATGTGCGCACTGCTCCTGTGCGTGATAGCGAGGGTCAGATGGGTCGCGTGTGCCGACCCAGGGTTGGTTCCAAAGTAGTAGGAGGCGGATTTGTTGCCGTTTTCAAGAGAATCAGGACGGGCTGGAGAAGGCAACGTGCTGAGGAGAAAGCCGACAAGCGGTCTGCACAGTCTGCAGACACAGAACAAGTGACAACTGCAAGTACAATGTAAATATGAAAGCAACTGTAAATTATACAACCCAAATAATGATCCTCTATAAAAAATGCCATGTTGTTAATAAATCAATGCTACAATGCAGAATATATCCAAGAAAGTATACACTTAGTAGCTTAGTTTCTGATTGCGAGCGGCTGCCGTAGATTTGCGTGTGCATTTACAACCGCAGGCGCTTGGCCACCAGCAATTCCTCTATCAGCTGGAGCACCGATTCGCACAATGGATCTACCGACAAACATCAGTTTCTCGCGCATGCCATTGACGTCGCACTCATTCATCATACTCGTCAGTTTGATGGAGATCCATACAATAGTGAAGATAAGAATGGGTAGCCAGAATGCAAATAGCATTTTGTCGCTGCTCAATTGTTTGCGGTTCTTGAGCCACTTCTCCATTAGTTTCTCATCATGTCTCTCCTCTGTAGGTTCAGCTTCAGATTCAGGTTCAGCTTCAGCAGCAGCAGGATCGCTGCTAGAAGCCACTTCAGTCTGAGCAGCCGCGCCAGCTTCTTGCTTGGTCTCAGAGGCAGAAACGGAAGGCGGCGCACCTTCAATGACAGCGCCACTAAAGTCTTGACTGTCACTGCCGTTAGGGAAAATCTCTTCGTAGGCAGGGGGCATTTCTGGTGATGGCTGTGACCCTTGTTGCTGTTGATTAGTAGGGCCGTTCGATCCAAAACCGGCACCAGTGCCAGTGCCAGCTGTTTGCTCGCCACGTTGATTAGGGGGAATGAAGTTTCTGATAGCAGTGGCGATCTGTTCGTCAACCAGCTCTTTAATGGATGCCGCTTGGGTGCGAGCGTTTTCAGTAAACTCGGCCCAATAGCTGGAGAAGCCACGAGGAGTACGCTGAAGAGCGGCTGAGCTCTGCATGGCAATAGAATTTCTGCGCGAGGCTTGGCGAGAAACTTGACGCGACAGCTGTCTGGAAGCGACAACGGTCTGAGGGTCGAGCATACTGTGGAGCCTAAGAGAAGTAGAAGAGGAGGAACGCGATCTTGTGCCAAAAGCAGGAGCTTCAGTAAGGAGTTCCAGAATGCGCTCGTCTTGTGCGAGATCACGGGCAAGAAGATCATCGTCAGTAGGCGTGAAAGGATCAGCGCCAAAACGAAGAAGAGCGATAACCACTTGCGAGTGTCCACGCATGGATGCAAAATGGAGAGCAGTGAAACCGTTGCTGTCTTGAGCTTCAACATCGGCACCACGGAACAGGAGCTCAGAGCACAACTTTCTGAAACCGAGCGAGGCTGCCAAGATAAGCATGTTTTGGCCCTCAGCGTTGGAGGTATCCCAGTCAATGTCATTTGAGCCTGCATCTACAAGCTCCACCAATCTAATTAGTAGGCTTTCAGTTTCCATCTGCTGCTGCTGACCGCCACCAGTGGAGTTCTTGCGAGAGATGTCGGGGAGAGAGCCAGAGCATGTTGCATCGCAAACGATTCTTCTGGCAATTTCATAGGGCGAATCGGAGCTTCCATACATTTTGTATCCGGTAATTGTGACAGCAACCTCCAGAAGCTTCTTCTCAGCATCGCTTTTGTACAAGAAGGAGGGTGTTTCCTGCATAACGATATTCTCGAACGTTACTCTGACAGGACCAGGCACGTCAGCAGGAGGCACCTGTGCCACGATTGTTGACGTGTTGATGAATTCTGTAGCAGCGCATCGATTGTCACCAAACTTGGCAGAGAGACCTGGCATGAATCCCGAGCCCAAGAGAGTGACAAAGATGCCACCCTGCACTGAACCAGAGTCTGGGACAATGCGTCGAATATCAGGAACAGTAAAGTTCATGCTGGAGAAGGATGCATTTCTGGTTGGTGGAGAAGAAATCTGCTCATCCACTGGCTTTGTCGACATTGGCGACGTTGCCGCAGTAGACAGGAAATAGTTTTGTGGTGACTGGACCTCGGAAGAGTACGATGCAAAGGAAGAGCGCTGTAGATGCCTTGATGGAGAAATTGCGGCAGCATTTGCGGAGTCTGTCGAGGAAGATGTTTGCAAGTCGAGTTCGTCAAACAGTCGAAAGTTGCTCAGATCTCTATGGTTTACCTGCGACGAGGACTCATCTGACAGATCTTCTTGCTTGTGACTAATCCGACTCATGTCGCAGGAATCCTCATATTCTGGAGAGTTGCTGGCTGTGGTTTGTTCCTGCTTGATACTGACGGAGGTCATGTTTACACCGGCCAAGCCAGTCTTGTGATCGTCGGTGATCATGACGGGTGACGTCGCGCCGTCAGCCACGAGTTGGGAGTGAAAGTCGAAGAGAGAAAAGCACGCGACAAAGCCAACCTTTTCCTTGTGATGTCTGCAGTAGCAGGTCATTCTCATGGGCAGTTCAAACTGCTTGACTTCCATCGACTGGCCGTTGACTGTGGTGGTGACTACTGGACTCAGCTCAATGACTTCTTTGCAGTTGAAGACAATTCCTGGCTTTTCCATGTCGTTGGCCCAATGTGCCTCTTCTGCTGACGACTTGACCTTCTTTCTCAGCGCTCTCTTGCGCTCTCGCTTGAGACATCGCTCGCATATGTTGACTGGGCGCTTGGAGGACGCACAAACGACCTTGACTTCGAGACTCAAGGTGTCGTCCGTGCGCTGAAAGTCCTGCGACAGCTGGAACTTTGGCTTGGAGATTGTGATGGCCGGCAGGTGGATCTTTGTCTCTGGCGGCGGAGGGTAAATGGACACAGAGACCTTGACCTGGGTTTCGACACGGGATTTGGAGGGAATGTCGCCAACAAAGAGTCGATACTGCGGTTGTCTGGCTGGCTGGGCAAAGCCAAGCTGAGGGGTGGGCACGTACGAGTGGATTGGGCGCGTGAGGTGCGAGATCGGCGAGCGCGGCGATGACTGAGACGACTCTGAAATGTTGATGGATGACGAGTCGAGATTGTCCAGGTGCTGAGAGTTTGCGTTGTACCACTGTGACGACATTTGGTTGTCAAGATCAAAGACGTCCTGTGCCTTCATCAGGTCGAGCATGTCAGGTTCGCACGGGTCCTGCGTGCTGTCCAGGAGGTACGGATGGATGGGCAGCGGAGACGACTGCATTGCTTGCTAGACGGCGGGTACAGGCAACGGGGTGAGGGGAGTTGATGGCAGAGGAGGAGGTGGTGGTCTTTATGAGTGGTTCTGCAGGGTTTTGAGAGTCGCAAGTGTTTAGTTAAGTGCTTGGCGGCACGGCGTTATGAAGAAGTCTAAGAAAGTCTTGTTGGATTTCTTGTTGGGATGCCTACCAGCTTTGGGAGAATGTGGGCGTTGGCCCAAAAATTTGTCTTAGCTTGTGGTTAGGGCCGAAAGAAAATGAGTATTTCTGGCGGTGGGAGGAAAGAGGGAAGAAAAAGCAACTGCCGTTTGGATGTTCAGGAGGAGGCGTGAAACAGGCTAGATCGGCTGTAATGGTCCGCTGAGCCTGGGCGGGAGAATAGAAGGGTGAATTAGCTCCGCAATAGGGCTAGCGTTTTTGCGGTCTCAAGTATTTTGGTAGGTAGCGCTATTTCTTTGCAATTGCCGGGTTCAAGTGCCAGTGAGCCAGGAGTGAGGGGAAGTTAAACTCTGGACCTGTGGGTGCAGAGCAAAGGATCAAGGAGACTGCGGGATGAGACGTGGCGGAAACGAGATGACAGATAGATAACGCCATATATATACTGCCTGGGTTTTTATTTATACGGAACGGTATCGTTATCCACATTCCCTCTAGCGCAACTCCCACTTCCAGCTTCTCCTCCTCCTCACCCACAAGTCCTTGAGTACCCAGACAATGCATTGACCTGCCGCATGTCTCGGAATCTGCAGAAGGCGAGCGCAGTCAACTTGATTGGAGTGGGATTTCCGCTGCGATCAGCATACGCTTTGGAAGCTCAAAGTCGGAGCGAGAGCTCACAGACAGACGAGGTTGCAGGATAAATCTTCTCAATACAGGGGATATCGATTGTTGGGGCGTTCCGCCAGTGGCTCGTAGTTTTACACTAAGCCAAAAAACCCTTGCACAAAACAATACATCGCAATCCCACAGAGTCCTGGGCTCACGTATACGCTGTTCGAGGCTGTGTGTGTGTGTCTGAGTTTGATGCGCTCCTGCTTGGCAAAGCACCTTTGCTGTGGAGTGTTGCGCATGACGACCCCAAAACCAATCCTGGAAAACGCCCAGAGCGTACGCAATATAGCGAGAAATTAGCAGGGAAATTATCCCGCGTGGAACAATCCACTACCCTAATTCTCCGTCGAGCTTCTTATCTAGAACAGATTCGACGTCCGGACGGTGCCGCGTTTCAGGCTCGCCGGCAAAAACCTTAACGGCACAAACACAGGCATCGCGCCGAGCACAATTGCTTGGCGAATTAAGTCAGTGCAGCAGCCGTGCTGGTGATAAGCACTAATCGTTAATCCCGAGCACAAGCGGCCGCTTGGCATTGAGGCGAAACGCGCAAAAAAACCTGTCACGTATTGGCCAGCTTGGCGCTCCTCCAGTTATTTCCATGTTCACTGACATCTTTTTCTTCCCGGCTCTGCTGCCAAGTTGCCGCTGCCTAGAATGCCGCCAGAGCTATCGCTGTGGCAGTCCCTGCATGGCCGAGTGCATTGCGTCACATGCCGTGGGCACTGGACATCCCCAAGACCTAATGAAGGTATGTTTGCGCCGAGAGCGTCCAGTTACAGCTATGGCATTATTAAAGTTCTTTGCCTGGGGTACCTTATCGTTGTGAATCGGTTCGATTTGGATCGGTACGGAACACGGTGATTGTTATGGTTCCGTTGAGGATCTCCTTCTCTCATTCAAGAACTGCAGTGCGGTTCAAACATGTCAATTCAACTTCCACGACCAGAAGAAAATCCAATGCAAAATATGATATGGCAGAAAGACGGTGCAATCTAATCAGAAGCTAATCCGTCTGTTCCCCTGCCCATATCTTATCCAACATGGTAGTTTTGCACGTTATAGCTCAATTGTTTATTCTTATCTCTATCTCTGGGAGTTGCCCTCGCGCCCCTGTTTGTACTTCTTCCAACCCTAATTATATCATTAGGCCCTGTTCGTACTATGTGCCCTTGGCTGTTTGCCTCAGCTCTGACACATTCGTCTGTGAATTACAAATGAATTTGCTCAATCTACGGTACTCTCAAGTTGCTGCTTCCTTCACCGGCAAGGTCTGCTCCCTCCACCCTACAAGGTCGATCCTCAAACTGTCGAGTCCCAATAGCTCCTTGCAGAGTCTGATAAGTGATTCATTGATGACCCAACAGTGACGGGCCCAGTCTAGGCACCAAAACGTCCCACGTGACTTCACATATGATTGGGGTCGCATTGTGGCGGCCCCCGCCATCTCCACTAGCATTGTATCAAACTTGAATTAACATATGCCCTCAAGGCTAACCTTTCTTGTATTAGTATTGGCGCTGCTGACACTAGCATGGCATTCGCATCGCACTTTACTGTCCCTCCGGGTCGTGCCTCTAGCTGAGCCCGTATACCCTCACATGACAGCAACAGACTTGCCAGAGGTGAAACTGCGCTTGCAACATGTCTACCATCATAACACGGAGAAGGACATGCGACAGATGCGGCTGGACGTTGCTAAGCAACGCCCAAGTGCTTTTGCCAATCAGGAAATCCTCGGCTTCTCGTCGCAGGCTCCACTGCTCAAGGATAAGGTGCACACTGCTAATGTCCAGCACGAATTCTCTTTGAAGAGCAAGGCGCGATCCATCCGGGCATTGGCAAATAGAGAACCTGACTTTATCGAAGGATACCTGGACTACGCCAGGATCAAGGGCAGATCGATGGTTCCAATGGAATTGGAGTGGGATGACCATTTGACGTCTTCCCCAGACGTGACGGACGTCGACACTGTGGTACAGTTGGCTTTAATGGCTTCGAACGCCTACTGTGAGGAGCCATTCGAAGGCGACTGGACAAACGTCACCGAACCATTTAATAAGACAGACACAGTGCCCATCGGCTGGATGTCGGACGGTGTGAGAGGTCATGTTTTCTCAGACGAGACCAATTCCACGGTTGTCATGACATTCAAGGGAACATCGGCGGCTATTTTTGATTCCGGCGGTGATACAACAACCAACGACAAGACAAACGATAATCTGCTGTTTTCTTGTTGCTGTGCTCGCATCTCCTACATGTGGAATACGGTCTGCGACTGCTATACTGGTGATGCCTATACATGTGATCAGGACTGCATTGAGTTTGAGCTTTACTCGCAGGATAGATATTACAAGTCTGTGCTGAATATCTATCGCGACGTGCGGAAAATGTATCCTCAGGCAAACATTTGGGTTGCTGGCCACTCTCTCGGAGGCTCCTTGTCCGCCTTTCTCGCAAGGACTTATGGCCTGCCGGCGGTTACATTCGAAGCTGTCCCAGAGCTGCTAGCCACGAAGAGACTGCATCTTCCTACTCCACCAGGCATTCCATCGTGGGACGACCATGTTTATCATTTTGGCCACACTGCCGATCCAGTGTACATGGGTGTTTGTAATGGTGCGTCATCATCGTGCTGGGTTGGCGGTTACGCTATGGAAACGCAATGCCATTCTGGATATCGATGCTCTTACGATACCGTTAGCGACCTTGGTTGGCATGTGTCTCTAGTTAATCATCGTATCCACACAGTCATTGATTATGTGCTTCTCGGCTATAATAAGACTGCAAAATGTGTCATCCCTCCACCCTGCCAAGATTGCTTCAATTGGAAGTTTGTGTCCAAAGACGGCGAGGTCATTGCTCCTCCACCTGACCCGACACGCACGTCAAAGCCTCCTGCGACATCCAGCACCCCTCCACAGAAGTGTGTAAGACGTAACTGGTATGGCAAGTGCCTTGAATGGACTGATGACGATGGCGACGACGACGATGATAAGAAGACAACAACTACTACCACTACCACTACCACTACCAGTAAGAGTCGGAAGATTACCAGTAAGCCAACGTCGGCTTCGACGTCGACCTCTCCTGCGCCCACATCGTCTTCTCCTGTATGCCTACGGCGTTCCTGGTTTGGACGCTGTCTTGAATATTCACACACATCCTTTGTGTGAACTGTCGCATGTTGCTCTCTTTTATAGATGAGAATTGCAACCGGCATACTTACTGCCGAAATTCATAACCCCTATTTATCCTATTAAAGTAAAGACTCGTATTTTGAGAACATTATTTTTTTACAATGGTAGCCTGTACTAAACCATCTTATAGATCTTCTTCGCAACAACGAAAAGAACAATACCAAATATTCCCAGGGAAGCAGTGATGCTCCAGAACCATAGGAGGCCTGCTTCCTCTTGCCCAGGCACGATCACGTTCATTCCCCACAGACCAGTGACAATATTCATTGGCAGAACAATGGAACCAAGTACAGTAATCTTGCCCAAAACGTCATTTGTTTGGTTGTTCACTCTGTTCATATCAAGGTTCAGTTGCGCCAAATAATTTGAGTGGGAACGAGCAAGCAGCTTCTCGTAATGATTCAAACTCTGCACCATGGTCACAATATGGTCCTGAATGTCGCCCAAATAGAGCCCAATCTCAGATCGAGGAGCGACTTCCCATTGCTCATTGCATCGTTTAGCAAAGCCCTTAATAACATCAGCTTTATAACCGAGCAGACGAAGCAAACTCATAACTCTTTTGCGACACTCGCCAATGCGTCTCAGCATGTTGCCACGTTCCTTCCATTCCTCAGTGCTTGTTGTGGAGGCACTTGATTTACTCATAGTAGAACGAGCTATTGATCTGCCATCATCATCTTCAAGTTCCTTAGCATCATCTTCCTCATCACTGGTGTTCATCTCCATAATTGAATCTTCTATATTGTTGACTTCTTCTTCAATGGCCTCAATCAGAGGTGCAAACCCGTCAGTGATATCATCAATCAATGCATAGGAGATCCAGTCTGCAGAAATGTTTAGGTAGTCGCGCAACAACCTAGCACGTCTTCGAACATTGATAGGATGTGGAGTCGGCGAAAAGTGGAAGGTTAGCACACCCTCTCTGAAAACAATAATATACATGTTCAAAGGAATAAGCTCATTAGCTTTGCGTTCTCTTTGCAGTCGAGACATTTTGCGAGCACTGTGAGTCGCAGAGCGAACATCATGAGAAGAGGAATTTGATCGTCCCATACCCAGCATTTTGTGAAAAAGACCACGGTCGCTTGAGTTTCCACTTACTCCGTCGTCATGTCCGTGTGGGTGAGACGCCTTCCGTCGCATCCTTCGTTGCGCGCTCACATCTATACTGCGGAAGCATACAAAGTAGTAGTGACGAAATAGTTCAACCTTCTCGCGAGTTTCTCCAAGGAAAATATCCTCCGTTGTCAGGGGGTGAATGCCAAAGGTTCGTGAGAGTACCTTCATCTCTTCTTCAGTAGGGTCCAAAACATTGAGCCAGAAGGGGTTCTTCTCATTAGCGGAAGGTTCAGTTGGAGCTTCCGATGCATTGCCACTCACCTTCTTTCTAGAGGACGACGATTCAGAGATGTTCTCATCCACAACGGGCTCACGGCTAACTGGAAACAGCTTCTCAAACGAATTGACAGATGGTTGCAATAGACCCGAAATATTAGGTGAATGGATTGTGGCTTCAAGGTCATCTCTAAAGTAGGTAAAGCGGAGCTGTTGGCCAGCTCTGTCATCAATCTCAATGTTTTGCAATGTCATTGAGCGTGCCCATGGCACGATTCTGTGTGGACGCAGCCGTCCGTTGAGCGACGTGCCTCGTCGCTCCAGACCAGCACTGCTTTCTCTCCTAAAGTTCTTGGTGGATCCAGCAGGCGAGGTAAAGTCCATGGGGGTTCGCTCGCCGGTAACATCATCCACCGCCTCAGACACTGGCACTGATTCCATGGCGACAAGCTCTTTGCGTTCATTTTCGGCAAACTCCGTCAAGACCTCAAGGTCAGGCCAGGGCTTGTTCTCACGGGCTTCCTCAGCCAACTCATTATCCAGAGGAAAGCAAACGTCGTCAATAGACGAAGCATCCGAAGAGCGCCGAGAGGACGGGAGGGATCCCGGCATTTCCTCATCGGACTGCATCGTCACGCCAAATCTCGCCAGGTCGGCATCGGTCGGTAGATCGATAGCATAGTCGTCTTCGTCTCTAGCCGCAACTTGTGAAAGTGCAGAGTACATGTGTTGCTGCGCATGTGAAGATCGCAGAAAGGGCGTACGAGAGTTTGTCGGCGAAGCCACGCTCTGGCCGACGGACGATCGCCGTCTTACCCAACGCTCAACCATTGACGGGGAACTGAAGGACTTGCCGGTGCTAGATGGGGCCATGTTGGCATCTGCCGTTTTGCTGTGCGAGATTCTGGTTGCCGTTTGAAGGTCGTAGTGGGATTTGAAGGGCGACTGCGGAAGATCGCCGACCAGCGACTCAGACTCAGTCATCAAAGAGGTTGGAGACCCGAGCAGCGGATCCGTGGACTTGCGAGGCTCATCGTTGGCAAGCCGCTCAGGATTCTGGACGTACTTGGAGTCGAACACAGACTTTCTCTTGTTCGAAGGACTGCCCGTCATGTCTGGTGGTTCGTGCCCGCAAAGCTTGCTGGTTTTAAATGCCCTTTGAATTTCGGTGTTGGGCACTGGCCCTGGTTTAGGGAAAAGGCCCACTGCGCAACCTTGCAATTAATTGCAAAGGGACCAGGTAGAGAGCAAGGGTTGGAGGCAATACAGGGGGGCTATGCCTAGTATAATCAGCGATTAAATTATATATTTGAAAATGCAACGCTGACTAGAGAGCGAGATGCTGCTACAAAATGTATCGGGCCGTGCTAGCGGAACACGGCGCTATTATATTTTTGCCGCCGGCCCTAATGTCCCGCTTTGAACGCCCTAATTTCCGACGCTCGATGCCGTCATTGATAGTCTCTTATATTTGGGTGCTGCGGCCGATGCCTGTCGTGTGAGCTGTCAAATCAAGGCTGTCAACGCGGCCAGTGGCATATATGAAGCTAGGTTCAGGTTTGGCAATTATTCCAGAATGACGCCATTGAAAAATGAGATCCACCCTTTATAAATTGTGTAGTCTTTTGTTCTCCAGTGACATGCTGAAGAGTAGGTTTGGGTTGATAGGATACGTCGAATGCAAAAGTGTGGGCTTTTTGGCAGAGGTGGTTATGTCAGCATCTCTGCCTTTCATTAGTTTGTTAATAGGCGCTTAACCTCGGATGCAGTAACCTTATCGTGCCTCTGATGCAGAGGGCTCTTCTCCACTAATTGCATGATCACCCCCTTCGGTGACTGCGAAATGTCCTACAGAGCATCGAGAGCATTCTCCTAGAACCGCTTAAACGGTCACTGACTCTGCAGGTGCCTCGTGAGATTCGCCAGCCTTTCTATTGTGCTTTCTCTTTCGCTTCTTCTTTTCCACGTCTTCTGCTGTACTAACACTCTCCTCCTCAACTGTCTCTCTTTTCCGTTTGACACGCGGCGCATCCTTGGTACTAGCCTTTCGCTTGAACTTCTCGGTTGTTCCAGGGTCACTCCTGGTAGCATTGAGACCGCGCAGCAGCTTGTCGGACTCTATTTTGTTTCTTGCTGCTTCGGACGCCGGTGAAAACGGCTCCAAAATCATCACTCCTCGGTTAATGTAAATCAGTGGAACTCCAGGAACAGCTCTCAAAACTCCTCGAAGACCGTCCTTTTGCGTCGCAACAATGTACCTGTGCTTGTTGGTGTTGTTAACAGACACCACGGAAAGCATGCAATCGAACGCAGTCTGAGGACCGTTCTTGTTTGGCTTTTTCTTCTCTTCTGACTTTTCTTCATTCTCCTCCTTGGCAGCTCGTGGCTCCACCTCATGGGCACGAGAGTGGCCGCAGCGTCTTCTTTCGAATCCTCTCGCCAATGCCATGGCCTCGCTGTTCTTGGCCTTGTGAAGAGCATCAATCGTGCATTGGGTGATCATTGGCTTGATCTTGCCCTGCAATGTGCGCTCTACAGCAGCAACGAGATCCAGCTGGGATCTGGCTGCAGTCAGGATAATTTCCTCGTCAAACAAGACTTGGTACGGCTCTCTAAATTTGAAATTTAAAAGATAATAAGCCATCTGCTTGCGATAAGCCTTTGAACGTTTCTGTCTCATTTTGCAGGCTAGTGATCGTTTCTGATTGTTCTTTCAAGTCGGAATTTTTTATTTCACTTTGGTGCATTTTTCACTTATCATCACGTGTCCAATGATACCGGACAAGTTCCATGGGCAAAGCTGAGTGTTTTGTAAATTCCTTGGTATAGTCCCAGGAGCTCTACAGACTCATTTTGATTATCCAATTTGGTAGTTCTGCTCTTATTCTCGGTACTTGGCCTTGTACGACTCCAAGGTCGTCCCTGCGAAAGGCCGTGTTCTCCCAAAACAGCAGCGTCAATTATAAGGAGGGCAACTGAACACGTTCCAGTGCTCGTGATTCTATCTGTCGAGGAATTAGTATAGTTCAGGGACATCTTGACAAGCAATTCACAAACACTTTGAGACACTTCCAGAATGGATTCTTTTCAAAAGTGGGAGGTATGTACACTCTTTCGTTAACACACAGCGACTAACATTCAGAAAACGTACAACAGTGGTCATGAGCCAGTTCCTTTGGTTCCACTAAACATCCAGCAATTGTCTGCTCCACTCATTTTGTTTATTGGTAAGTATTTCAGTGGTGATCTAGTCTCTATTATCGCGTCTAACCTAGCTATTTTCTTCTCTGGTATCGTTGTCGTCTCAGACAAGAAGTCGGTCTCCGGCCTTGCTCTGTCTGTCGTCTACAGTGCAATTGCGTCCGTCTTCCTTGGGTAAGTATTGGTCTAACATGATGAATCGAGCACGTACTAACAGCAGCATGGGTGGAATCTTCCTGATCAATGCCGTGGGTGTATATATATGAAACTGTGATTAAAGCTTTACTTGCAGGTACATAATTATAAAACTGAATGGAGTAGTTACTGAGTCTATGATGGAGACAGCTGAGATGTCATTCCATCGGCAGATCCAACAAGTTCCAAAACTTACCTGCTCACCGACACTTGACCATATCCATAGACTCTAATTATTAGCACTCACACAGTGCTCAGCTCTCAGCAGCAGGTCACACGACTCTCCCAGGACCCCTTCATCCGGAGTCACTAGAAAATGACCGTGAAATCAGAGGGCCAAAACTGCATCGGAAACAGACAGAAATCCTCCAATGGGCAATAAAAACTCCTTGTTATTGAAAGATTGCCAGATCTTGACGATGCATCTCGCAGCCACCCCACCTTCTCCCGTACCGCCCCTGCCCCTCAAGTATGGGGAACTACCCACTTGGGTACCTCCGTACCCAACCCCAACATCACCATTTAACCAAGCCAAAAAAACTGGTACACTAACTGAACAACAGTAAGCAAGTTCCAACCCCAAGCCCCGATGATCAGCGTCTCCACAGTGCTTAAAGTCACCGGCAGCGGTACCCTGGCAGCTCTTGTTTTGGGCTACTTTGGTATCATCAAGAGACTGCGCTTCTACTCCAGAGTTCTTGTCTACGCCTTGGACGTCGCTGGATGTGCCCTCTACGGTGTCTGTGCCTCTATTTTCTTGAGCTTGATTGGTAAGAGAAGTATTGCCCAGTGGACGACCGCCAGGGCATTCAAATATGTTTGCAAGTACACCCTGGGCATTGACGTTGTTGTAAAAAATGACGGTCAAATTGGGTCGACAGGAAGAAATGCAAACGAGATCCGACCAGCCATTTTCTTATCGAACCACCAGAGTGAACTAGACATTTGCGTTCTAGGAAGCCTGTTCCCTAAGCACTGCTCTGTCACGGCCAAGAAGGTGCTCAAGTACTACCCCTTCTTGGGCTGGTTCATGGCACTGTCAGGCTCCATTTTTATCGACCGAAACAGCAGGTCATCTGGTGTCAAGGCTTTGGATGGTGCCTCCCATGACATTCAAAAGAGAAGACAATCTGTGTTTATGTTTCCAGAGGGTACCAGGTCTTATTACGAGACACCTGGTCTGTTGCCTCTCAAGAAGGGTGCTTTTCACCTTGCAGTCCAAGCTCAAGTTCCTATTGTGCCTTGCGCTGTTTCCAACTATTCTAAATTCGTCAACTTCAAGAAGGGAATCTTTGAACCTGGTACGATTGAAATTGAATTTCTTGACGTTATTCCTACTGAGGGCTTGACAAACGATGATATTCCTGAGCTCTATGAGAAGACCACCAAGGTCTTGAAGGCAGGAGTTGAGAGCATAGGCTATGGCTCCAAGTACCAGTGAGTGTCAACGGAAAAAGAGAATATATAGAAATCATAATATACTAGCATTTTAGAGGGTCTTGTTGTTTTTCTGATCTTCCGAGAACCGTAGCCTGGCCCGCCTGCAGTCTCGAACAAAGTCAAATTCCCAATTTCAGAAATTCACCAACATCTGAGCTCTCACCTGATATACAACATTATGTCTGAGACTAAAGAGAAACCTACCGCAGTTAAGAAGGTTGACGCCTCTTCCGCTTTCCTTAATCAGATCACAGGCAATGATGTTGTTGTCTCGCTGCAATCTGGAATTGAATATCACGGCAGACTGCTAGCAGTTGACGGTTTCATGAACTTGACGCTAGAAAAGGCCACCGAACACGTTGCAAAGAAGCACACAAGCACCTTGGGTGATGTATTTATTAGAGGCAACAATGTCCTGTATATTTCGGCTGTATGAGTCGTGTCAGGTTGTGGGCTGCAAGAAACTACAGAAGATGCATCGCTGGGTATGAAAGGATTTTATCGAATGGTGCTTTCTTGACTAGCCTGATCACTAATCTCGTATAAAAGTTGCGATTGGACTGGGATTGTCCTGTGCGTAACGCAATGATGTAATGACTATAGGGTTCTTGTTGAATGCTATTATAAGTAGGATGCGTATATGAAATGGACATGAATGCCTATACTTCTGTAGCCATTAGACAATTTGGCTTTCCAGCAATGTCAAACTAAATTTCAAAGATAATAACGTTGACTGCAACGAAAGGCAGCTGAGGTATTCAGCCTTCTCTGTCACCGCATAAGAGAACAGTATCAGAGAGCAGCAAATGGTACAATAGAAAGTGTCAATGGTTAATAATGATAATGATTAATAAATAAATAAAGTGAGCAATGCGATGTCTAATAAATAAAGTAAACCAATCTGTTTGGGCTGGCGGAGAAGAAGTCAATGGAGTGTCAAATAGTGGAATCGACGGTCAAGGAGGTGATATGGAGCAAGTGACTAGCGAGTATCGAACAGCAAATGACTATTGGCAAATAGATAGCTCTGCCAAGTCTTCTCATGAACGAAACCAATCTAGCCTCTGATCCTCTCTGCTTATGAGATTGAGAAACACTCAATCATGATCACAGCTGGGAAAGCTGTCACCACCAGGCACTTTTGGCCCCCATTTCTCTTGTTACAGTTGCATGGTGAAATCACCCAAAATGCTTCTGATTATTAAGGAAAGGGCTCAGTTACCTTGTGCAAGAGAACTCACAGCTGCACTCTTAGTCCGCTCTTGACAATAGTCAGCCTGGAATATGCCTTCAGATTGCTCAGCACATGTCCATCACGTCACATTTTGCCCTGTAGCAGTCACCGTATGTTCCTTCTTTATCTTCGATACTTTGCTCGGCGCCTCGTCGCTCTTGTTGGGGCCAACTGTAACATCGAGTTGCCCATGCGTGCACCGGCTGATCCCGCTGCTCGACGAAAGAGCCCCCATTTCCTTTGAATCTTCTCACCAGCTTGAAGCGAAGACTCCGCAATGACATGTGCAATTGGATTGCGTTGTCGTGTGTCTTGGACAACAGGAGAGTAACTTTTGGTTGATTGTAACCGAGTTGGTACACCCCTGCCATGTACTAGTTTACCTGAGTCAACTGTCTTGTAAAAAACACCTCTCCGGAGAGCATTGTATTCTCCCGCATTCTGTTCTGTCAACTTGAAAGCCTTCAATCGTGACCTATCTTCTTCGAGAGTGGTCTCAGGCAAAGATTGGACAATGTCCGAGGCTGTCAGCAAGCCATTATGGCGCTTCCCAATCTCAGCATGGTCCAGTCTTACGTTTGCCTGCTTGTACTTTTCTTCTTTCTGGTGAACTGCTCTAGGAGTGTCTTGAACCGGCGCGACCGCACCCGCGGCTCCAGGGTCATCAACTCCAATGTCATCATCAAAATGGCGGAAAAATCTCATTTCTCTCTTTTCGGAGTCTGAAGCATAGAAATACTCTTCGGGTGGTATATAGAACATGCTCTCAACCAAATAATTTACCTTCCACACACGATTGATGGCCGATGCCTCTTCAATATAATCCTCGGTTATCATTCTTTTCTTTAATTCGTGCTCAGTCACACAAAGCGTAGGATTATTGTGTAGTGCGCGCATAAAACTGGCGTTCTCGAGTGCCATCATTGCTTCCCACTTGAAATAGCACGCACTCAGTTCACCGACACGACTAGGTTTTTTATGGAGAATGAGCTTCCAACAATCATGCTGTGATTCGAATACCAGTGCTTCGTCCTGATAGTCTCTGATGGATTTGCCTTGGGATCCCAAAGCATCTAGATTCACAAAGTCCAGATCGGGAAAGAATAGCGCTGCAAAGTCTATTTGCTGATTCTCCTTACGGCGTTTGATAGCAAGCTTTGGAGAGAGCAAACGCTTCAATGGAGAGCTCTCCTTGCAGAAGAGAACCTCTTTGTGAACAATGTAGGACTGTGGTTTTTTCAGATTACACTTGGCGGAACAGCAAGCCTTTGCAGGTTCGGTCGCGAGCGTATCTGCATTGTCCACTTTGGCAAGGGTCTTTAAAGAAGAATGAACACTGCCAGCCAATAGGTGTTCTTCCGGGACTGGAGTGATGGTGAGGCCCACTTCAGTCGCAGGAGTAAGACCAGCGTTCACTGAGTTAACTGGGCGAATATCCACACCGCCGCAGAGAGTCTTTAAAGAGGGTTTTGAGCTTGTAATATCGTTTGGGGTGGTCTCAACACCACTGCGCTCCGCAGTTTCACTTGAAAGTGAGCGATAGTAGTGGCCCCACTTCTCCTTGATGTCATGCTCTTCAATATTTTCTTGAGACTTCTTTCCTTGGTAGTCAAATGTATCACAGAACTCGTGCCCATACACATTTGCAGTCAATCTGTCCACCTCATAAGCCTGATATTGGACCTCCCATCTTCTACTCCAGAGTGAGAGCTCCAAGTTAAGAGATGGGTGAGCCAAAAAGTCATCTGCTGCCAACTTTAGAAGTTTCTCATAATCGAACAGACGATCCTGTTCTTCTCGCAATAATTCAAATTTAATATCTTCAGATTCGGAGACATTAGAGCTTTTGCGAGTTTCATTTTTCCAGTGCTTTACCAGAGAACGAGCTTTACGTCCAAGCTCTGTTGAACGTGAAGTCTTGGGCATAAAGTCAATCATTGTAGAAAGTGTTCTTTCGCAATGTAAGTGAATAACGGTGGTGGCAGCGATGTGGGCGGTGGCCGTCTTATAGTCGTCTTCCTGGGGACAGGCCAGACGTCTGGCCCTCAGGTCTTTCCAAAATGGGAAACTCAGAGTCCCCCCTTCTGTTAAGGGACTTGGCGGCAATAATGGCTGGAGGGGGCAGAAGTGATGCAAATCTGAGTGCCACACTGGCATAGGGCGGGTTGCGAGCATTACAATGATAGTCGCTACGTCCAAAGTGCTCACCTGCAACTCTGGTGACGGCTTTTTGAAGCTTTAAAAGCTTGCCAAGAACCCACCTCTGTGCCACATTACATTGGGAAGACCGTACCAGCCAGCAAAATGGGTGCGTAGGTAGTGATTTCAGCTGTGTACAGAGCACTGCGATCGCCTACCGGACTTCACTTTAGCCCTTTACCGTTTTATACTAGGGCGCGCGTAAGTAGATCCATCTGCAATGCAGTTACCTGCATTCCAGGTGCCTGGAACCGCTGTCAAGAGGCGCATGGGTCGCCTTGTGCAGTCAAGCCCCACACAATGCCGACCAACCATCGGCACGCATGACAAGCGACTGCGTCAAATGTGAAATTGATTTCAAAATTCATGAGAGAACAATTACAATGTATTAGCTGTGATTTTACATGGATTAGAGACTATGGCATTTTAGTCGAACAACATCTGCCTCCAAGCACAACGCAAATAGTACACTCAGAAGTAAGTAAGGACTCAAAATATAAGGGCCATTAACTAGGAGATAGCCTGAGAGCTGAGATGTTCACGTAGGCAAGAGAGTCGTGTTCGTGCAGTACTTAACTTGGAGCGGTGTTCAGGTATGTGCGGTAATCTGACCACAAGAGATACCAGTACAGTCAATTCATTGATCAAGAGCGTTGTTTCTGCTTGAGCTTAGAACATTGGAGCTATTTAGAAACCGCACGTAAACAATGACGTTCTTGTCCTAGCCACTCCGATAGCTTGAAGCTTTCAAACTTTGATTGCCCGCATTAGCCACTTGTCAGCATCTGAAGAAAATAAAGAGCTTTTAGAAAGGAATAATAGCTATTTAACCGCATGCCCACCTGCTTTCTATTAATTCCCAGTTTTTTTGAATGAATGGTGATACTAGCGCTGACAGAAACCCTAACCCACAGCGTTGATAATGGCAAGTCCAGTTATCGTCAGCTACCACTAAGGAGAATCATATGCTACTATAGATTGTTTGAATAAATAGAAGGCGATGAATTAATAATAAACTTAATGCAATGCCCAATAAATGATGTAACCTTTTCGGGCGGAACGGAAAGATGGTAGTAAAAAATGTGATCTGTAGGATAGATATACTGGTGTGGATAGTAGCTCGGTTGACAGATTGAGAATGCTTTTCATATTGCATTTGAGATAGAGTTCCGGAAGCCTTCTTTATAGCCACACTACTCCTGAGCATCTGCTAGCAGGGCGAAATTACCAATGATGCCAGCGTTGTCTAACAAGGGGAGCATCCAAGGCTTTGGCGCAAAGGACACTTGCAAAAGTGCAAGAGATGATTTGAATCAACAGTATGTGTTGATAGGAGCATTCTCTCCGCCTATGTGAGATTAATGGCTGTTGCTTCCTTGAATTGATGTCCAGTCATTTTGTCCAGTTTTCTTTTATGCTTTCTGCAGGCAGCCACTTGCATAGAAATCTGATACTTTCTTCTACAATATTAATCTCTTATCCAAGGCAGGCAAGTTGATATTCGCTTATTAGCTATGCTCTGTTGCCCACACGATCTTTGCAATCGCGCTGCGCCATGGACATCGTCATCTTTATCTCGGTTCTCGTCGATGATCTGCTTCTGGATTTCCAAGAATCAAGTTCCATAAGCTGGGGCATAGAAAATCATCTCATTTTTCAATGTTGCCCTATCTTTATAACCCTTCATCGAGCCATCTCCTTCTCTGACCAACGAAATCAACGTCCACTGTCTTGTTGAGAGGGATTGTATCTGCGTCGCTCTGATCAGAGACATTATTCAGAGATTCATTTGAGTCTGACATACTATGGATGTTGTCAGCAACATTCACAAAAAGTGGTATCCCTCAAGAACACTTTAAGTTGAGCATTAGCAGAAAGAGGGCCCGGCATCAAATGATGGTCTAGCACATGGACAATAAAGGAAAACCTGGTGACATAGCTGTGTCTTCAGAAGTAAACTGGAGTGGCCACCATATGCATCGCAGGAGATAGCGAAGACTGAGACAGATTTTGGCGTACATCATAGGCTGCCAGACGGCTCACTTCGCCAACAGGTAAAACTTGGACGAGTCGTGCTTGCACTGGTCGCCATGCTGACATATTATTTGATTTACTTTTCAGTCCGCTCGCATAATCCAATTGTATCTGTTTATATATTCCTGTAAAGCTTTCTTACTGTTCTCTTTTTAAGGATATGACTCGGAAGCCGGTATCTAGTCAGATTCCGTCAAATCAGCACAGAACTCCATTGGGTAAAGGTATAACCCTGCAACCATCGCTTTTATCATATGAGTGGTGATACAAAAGGTTTTCACAGGTAACAGCTGCCACTCCTCTCGTATGTTCTCATCTAACGGCAGGACACATAAGGTGAGTTGAGCACATGTTAGTGGATTCGATGATAAAGCGTTCCAACTGCAGAGCCGCAAGCATCTCTCAGTGTTAGAGGGAGATATAGGAGGTCAGCGTTAGCGTCATCTGAGCATCTCATCCAAGGTTCATAGTATTGCCAGACCCCTTCGGATTATTCTCTACAAATTCATCCCAATCTCTAGCCTTCATGGTTTCTGCATCCTGCTTATCAAAATTGTCCTCATCACTCTCAGATTCAGGAAGGGCTGAAGCTTCACCTCCGCCTTGAATTATTCCACCACGCTTCATTTCCTCTTCTAGGTATTCCTCAACAGACATAGTTGGCATGTACTGTCCGTAACCCTTGACTTGCTTTCGCAGCTGCTCTCTGTCCTTGTTAGAAACAATCGTAAATGGTCGGTTGATCTTGCCGTCTTTGGTGAGTAACGGAGCTTCAATGCGCTTTCCACCATCGAGAATGACACTGTTATCTTGTTTGACTCTGGAGTCAGACTTTTGCTCAGATGGACCCGTTTCCGACGTTTGCCGTTCAGCCTGCATCTTGAGCATGTGTACTTCAAGATCGATTCCGTCTAGCAGAGTAAGCGACTCCAGTGCGAACAAGCCCAACTGCCCAAGTTTAACATTGCGTACAATTTCATCATCAGTATTATCTTTAAACAATTCCATTTTTTGTTTGAGACCCTTCTCCAACTTGTACCGAGCAATCTTATCCGCCCGTCGTGCTGCAGCGTCTCCTGTGGAGAGTTGAGATGTGCCACCAGTTTGAAGGGCCTTCACCAACTTGGATTCATGCGAAGGCAGAATCTTGTAATTGTCAAGACGAGAAAGAAAGGATGTCAAGTTTTTAATTGTTTTTGGTACGGATTCTTTCCTGTCAATGCTCATCTCGTACGCCATCCCAACATAGTAGTCAACAGCAAGGTACTCCAGCTCAGAGGTGGAGATATCCTCCAGTGTCTCGTTAATAGAAAACAATGCCAATTGTTGAACTTGCTCTGCACATTGTTCAAATTGTTCGATTGTCTCCTGGACGAGATCCTGGAACTCTGACGATCCTCTGTGGAGCGGCGAGTTCTGGGCCCGCTCATATGATAATTTCGCCTTGGAAAATGCTTCTTTAAGTGACATGGTAATTATGTAAACACCTGTAGATCTGTTCCCTTATAATTCCCTTTGAATGAAAGTTTTGCAGTTGTGTAAATGGTAATCACAAAATGTGATGGTCGAGCATTGCTTTATGAGGGCGCACATATCCGGAGTTCCTGGAACGTCTTGATAAAGTACCGCGCGAAGGTTCTGGTTGGAAGCTTTGACCCCAACTTTGAGTAGATACGACAATGTCAGCCCCGCAGCCTTACTTTAATGATGATAAAAGCAGTTTTGCATTTTCTTCTGCCAGAAAGAGATGGCCCGTGATTCTCACGCAGGCGCTGGATGATGTTCACCGCACCGTGATGGAGGAAGCAAATGATGACAAGGTGCAAGAAGGAAAGAAGCTGATTACACAGCTTGTTGACTTGAAATACGCAATTGAGCACAATCGTGAAATCGAGCCCTTACCCATCACTGCCCCTGACTGTAAACTGTACAATGAGAAGCTGGCCCAGCTAGACAAGAAGGGCTGGTTGGAAGCAGAATGGCTTTATTCGGAATGTCATCTGTACCGTTACATCCATTGCTTCTTTGAGCAGACGAAATTGTGGAAGAGCTACGACGTGTTTGCTAGACAGAAGGACAACACCTTCAAGAACTCTGAGGACGGTGTTGTCGAGCTCGCTTCCCGCTATACACAGCTCGAGAAGCAACTGGCTGGAATTTCTGCCGAGGACTTGAGAATTCTGTTTCATGAATTTATTGATATCTCTTTATGGGGCAATGCTACTGATTTGTCGCTGTTAACTAATGTCACCATAGAAGACATTAAGTCTCTTCAAGGTGCTGCTGCCCGCAAGAGGAACGAGGCAAATATCCTGGTCAATGACATTGATGTGGCGTTTGATGTTCTCACAAATAATGTCAGACCGGGCAAGCGTGTCGATGTTGTGTTGGACAATGCGGGCTTTGAGCTCTATGCCGATTTGATCATGGTACTGTTTTTGCTGGATTCGGACCTTGCAGAGACTGTAGTCCTTCACCCCAAGAATATGTCGTGGTTTGTTTCGGATGTCTTGCCTGTCGACATTCCCAAGCTGTTTAGCTTTCTTGGTGACTCTGCCTTCTTTGAGAAGGGTGCTGCTGAGCGTGGCCATGTTGCTAGCAAGCTAGCAGAATACCACGGCGAGGGTCGACTCATTATCAGAACGTCCCCATTCTGGACCACATTCTATCCGTTCCATGAGATTACGGCTACCGGTGCTGGCAGTAGAGTCTACGAAGATTTGGTCGAATCTACTCTTGTCATCTTCAAGGGAGACTTGAACTACAGGAAATTGATTGCTGACCTTTCATGGGACCCCACAACACCGTTTGCAACGGCCATTGGAGGTCTTGCGGACGGCGGCGTAAATGTCCTTGCTTTGAGAACTACCAAGGCGGACACCATTGCAGGGCTTGCTAAGGGTACCTTTGAAAAGGTCAGCGACGAGTGGCGCCAACAACATCCAGATAAGCCAGCACATGAATGGCTTTACTCTGGAAAGTACGCTGTTATTGAATTCAACGGAAAGTAGATCTTTTTATTATTATTCAGATAGAAATTATACACTTGCACTATATAATTGTCAACCAGATGTATGCATTCTTCATGAATTATTACATTAGCTATCTATTTGCTAGTTGCCTCGATCGGAACGGCGGGAGTCTTCTCATCCTTCACGCTCTTTCCATCCTGGCCCTTGATATTCGAGTTTGCTTCATTCGTTTGTACAGGCGCTCCGGGGGGAACCGGTGCGCCAGGAACTGATGGCATCATAAAAAATGGAGGTGGCATAAAAGGCATACCCGGCATCATGAACGGAGGCATGAATGGCACATTATTAACATCCACTTCTTCTTCACCACTATCTCCTCTGGCCCGTTTGTAGTCCTCTTCTTCTTCTACCAGGCCATTGCTCTCTTTATATTCAGCAACACGCTTTTCCATTTCCTCGTCGGGGACAAGCTGGTCAAGAAGCACCTCTTCTGTTTTGCAATTAGGGCAGACAAAATCACTATCCAATAGTGCTTGCTGTATAGTGTCTTTGGAATATGTTTTTTGACAGCACGGGGTTTTGACCGGCTCTACAAAGAGCTTTTTGGAGATTGAGTCGACGAGTTCTGGGTCGCTTGGAACAGAAGCCTGCTCATTCAGCTTCTTTCTTTTTGTTTGAAACTTTTCCCAAGATTTGACATCAGCAACAGCCTTCACGTACTCACCATCATCGTTGAGAAGATAGCTTCCATTCTGCCCTTCTTCGCCTTCTGGTTGTTGAACAGTTCTCAACATGGATCTAGGAATTCCAGTCGTCCTTCGCACACGCTTAACTTCCCAGTTTGGATCTTGATTAGTAGGACACGCCTGGATCCAGTGACCTTTCTTTCCACATCGATGACACAGGTAACCAGCTGGAGGTGGATGTTCTGGCACAGCTACGGCTGCTCGATTATGGTACACAGGGGCAGCGGACGCCATGTGTTCTTGAGTGTTCTTCCACTGTTCTCCTTGAGCGGCAAACATTGCGCTGATTCTGTCTTCTTCAGATGTAGAGCCTGTTTGCACAGAAACTGCTCCTGGGCCCTCAGCCGCTGCTTCCTTGCCAGGAACAGCCTTCTTGATATCCTCGCGACGACTGGCGTTCTTGGAAGAAAACGACAGCGATGGTCCAGCACCGTTGATGTATTTTGACGCCGAGTCCTTTCCACCAACGCGCGCCGTTGGTGAGCGTCTAGCCAGAACAGACATTGATCGAGAGATCACTTCAGTGTCATCGTCGTACTCTTCCTTTGTATCAGGATTACTCAGATGCAGATCAAAGGAGTCTGCGACAGTGTCTAATTTATTAGCTAGTAAGATTTCTCGTTTCAAGTCAAAGACAGTTATACCCGTACCGTCAAATGCAATTCGTGACGGTTCTTTTTGCGACTTGAATCGATAATAGACTACAGAAGACATGGTTCAAGCAATCTCTGCGTGTGTTTACTAAGCAGCAGCGAGATGCAATGTGTCAATCAAATTGATTGAATCCTGTCAACTGGTGCGTCGAGACTGAGTCTTATATAGCTAGTTCCAGCTGACTAAGTAGCAGTAGTCAGTAGAAGGGGTGTTGTCCCACACAACCAGTGCCAAGCTTACGTCCCAACAAGACAGTAACTTCTAGCACACTGCGTATATCCCAGACTGCCCAAGGTATATCCCTCAACTATTTCCCTCCCTTCATACCCTGCACATATATAAATAGCAGTCTGGACAGTTCAAAAATGTCGTCTGTGCCTTATTATGAGCTGTATAGAAGAAGTTCTATTGGTGGAGCTCTTACAGATGCACTCGACACTCTGATCTCGTAAGTATTTTGCACAGAATACGTCCGTTTTGGACCCCTTTAGTCATGGATCGTCGTATGGACACTAACCGTAGAGATGAGTCTATTACCCCACAGTTGGCCATGGCCATCTTGCGGCACTTTGATCAGGTAATGACTGACCAACTGCGTGAATCTGTCAAGTCCCGACTCTACGTCAAGGGCCATCTTGCCACCTATCGGTGCTGCGATGATGTGTGGACCCTCATAGTCAAAGATGCCTCATTCAAGATGGACGGCGGCGAGTCGGTGGTGGCCGAAAAGATAAAGATTGTGGCTTGTAACTCTAGGCGAACTGGTGAAACCTAGTCGTGGATTCTGGCTGCAACCCCATAACTTGATAGCTCATTTAGCACTCTATTTATTTATATAGCAACCTCGAATACAGTGGTTTGGTAGTGGTCTCTGTGCTTCTAGATAGTCTGGATCACAGGCAGAGACATGCATAAAACAGGCAGAGACATTTCAAAGTGAAATCAGCGGGATTGTGAACTCATTGTTGCTCCTTAGTAGCACCCCATTGTGTTATATGAAATCTCACTAGATTATTTGCGTAAATTTAAATGATGAAAAATTGTAGTTAACTGAATAATCTACAGGGGAGTGGCAGTCAACTATAAATGGAGCAAGAAGAAGACGCTCTTCCTTTTGACTACGTTGAGGAACAGCCTAGAACAAACCTTGGAACCTCATTGCTGACCTTTGATGGGTTGCTGGAGCCGGGTTTGAAGGTGTACGAGGATGGCGGAGCTTCGGGCTGTGGAGGAAAGCTCTGGCCGGCTGGAGAGCTGCTGTCGCGTTATCTGATACGCAATGGACTCAAAGGAGCCAAGTCCATTATTGAGCTGGGAAGTGGGACAGGTCTGGCGGGGTTGGCCGTGGGCTCAAAGTACAGAGATGATAAGGATGTCAAGATCTGGGTCACAGATCAGCCAAATATGATTGATCTGATGAATCAGAACATTGAAATGAATGACCTTGGAAACACTGTCGAGGCTGCCGTCTTGGATTGGGGTCAACCGCTTCCGGAATATGCTCAGGATGCTGATCTAGTACTAGCTGCTGATTGCGTCTACCTTGAAAAGGCGTTTCCTTTGTTGGAGCAAACCATGCTGGATTTGACCGAGAAGAGTGATGTTCCCATTTTGATGACGTATAAGAAGAGGCGGAAGGCTGATTCTCGCTTTTTCAAGGCCATTAAGAAGAAGTTTACAGTGACTGAGATCAAGGATCATGCTGATTATGATCTCTACTTCAGGCAGGCTGTATATATGTACGATATCAGAAGAAAGCGATAGATAGTCATGAAAGGGAGTGGGTTTATTGCCACACCCTATTAATCAATTAAATAAATAGTCATGGGAGAGTATCTCTCGAATAATGGATCAGCTGGCTGATGTTAACTCGCTCTTGCGCTTTTTAGGGGCACTGGATTCTATCGTCTCTGCCACTCTCTTTGCTGTTGCTGTCTCTTCAGGCTCAGCCAATACCACCTGCTTGTAGCTATGAGTACGGAGATGTCCGCTCTTGACAGCCAGTTCTGGGTTTGTGTTCATTGCTTCAGCGGCACCCCTGGAGTTGAGTCCCCACACCTTTACCAAGTTGGCCACATCAGCGGGAGCCCTCAGCTGGAATGGGACTGACGCACCGCTGGAAAGGATGAGTCCTCTCATTCTGGACACTCGAAAGATGGAAGAAGCATTGGTGATAGCATTTCTGCGCGAGTCTGAATCAATTCCATCGGCGTAGCAGATCTCCATTAACAGTCCTCGCTTCTGTGCAAACGCGACAGGGCCGTGTCTCGGGAAAAACGGCAGCTTTGTGCTCATGTTTAGCGACACGATATCAACGTCCATGGAAGAGCACGCGGACTGGAAGGTTTTTTCGGACAGTGGCCTCACAGCCAGCAAGTCAAACATTCCAACAAGTTTAGAAATCGGCTGGTTTTGTGTTTTCTCGTTCAATGCAATTGTAACTCTCGTCAGAATCTTTAGCCGCGGAAACATCTTTTGCAGCGACGCTTTTGGAATGGGACAGGAAGTTGGAAACCGACTAACCGTGACATTGACCGCTACGACTTTGTATCCAAAGTCATCCAGAATTGCAAGCGATTTGTCAATGTCTTTTCCATATTCCACATTCAGGTCGTACATTTTGCTGGTGTGGGTGGAAAATCACGATTAAAAAATATTCTGGAGGACGCTTCAGAGTAGGCGAAACCGTTACAAGTGTTTAAATCAACCAGTAAAAGACTTTTAGTCTGACGTCCAGAACAATCTATTACAGCAACTAAGTTTTTACTATTGAGCTATTATCTCAAAGACATGCCAAGGATTGAAAATGTCGTTTGCAGTCTGGTCAAGGCGGCTTAGAACTGACAGTACGAGCAAGACACGACGGTCCGTGTAGTGGCTACAAATGAAGAATAAAGACTTTGCAAAATAGACAGGTTATGAAAACAATGAAACGTATTTCATAATCAAAATATTTCGTGTACGTTGTTCAATCGGGCCTCCGCGACCCTACTCCGCGACTTTGGTACTTCTGCCCACTTGCTCGTAGTTATATTGTCACAGCTGCATCCCGCAGTGCACTCAAACCGGGGGTCTGCGAGCAAGTAAGCAGCATGGACGGAATACGCTCGGCAGTTTTGGACAAGAAACCGCTGCTCTGGAATACTGATAGAATCACCCAATCTCGAAACGCATCTCTCTTGTAACGGAATCCTGACGCAGATCCGTACAACTTTAAAACCCGTTGCTCACGTGAGCACTTGGCGGTACCTACACTAGCGGATTGCGAAGCGGAATTGCATGATGTCCGAGCTCTGACATTGCGAGGGTCCGTTGAATGATCGCGATTACATTTAAAACATGTGCGGGCTCCAACTGATACATCCCACTGCCGCTATTTCTCCACACGACGGATTGCCTGCAGTTTCGTCTGCGTCTTATTTTTAGCAAAAGCGAGTGTGGTCCCCCTTAACCGCCTCGCAGGGTAGTGCAACATATAGGCTGCAGCAGATATCGTCATTGCGAAGCCCGAACTTTCTTTGCGCAAAACACACATTTTTGTATTTCAACTTCTTGACTTCTTGCCACTCATTTCATACTTTAGACTATTAAAGGATTGGCACCAGTTTTTATCGCCGACATATTTGATCGCCTGAAATTTCCCTTAGATACGGCTTTCACCAACGGCGCTTGAACAAATTTGTTGATCTAGGGCGAGAAAGCAAGTGATTTTGATTAGAAACTTGAGAAAACGCCTTGTCCTTTCCTTTAACGATGTTTCAACATCTAGAGCAAGGGGCTGGAATGATCGTCGCTCTGGTGTACCGTGATGATACTCAGACTCTGCTGAATCTGCTACAAGAGTCGTTCCAAGCTGCTGCTTCTTCCGTACAGTCGGTGCTGACCGGTTTGGGCTTCTCATATGGCGTCTCTATCGGTCTTTTCATCTTCTTTTGCTGTGTGCATCAGACCATGTCTCATGTCTATGCCCCCAATTCCAGGGCCAATGCCCCTCTGGCGGTGAAGAAGAGCGGACTCAGCTGGATGAAATACGTCTGGAACGTGAATGCTGACAAACATGCTGAAGAACTGGGACTCGATGCCGTAGTGTATTTGAAGTTTGTCAAGACGCTGCGCAATTTGTTCATTGTCTTGGCCTTCCTTGCCTGCGTTATTGTCCTGCCCATCAACGTTTCCTTCAACCTCAAGGCTGACATCAACCCTACTGCCAGTCAAGTGCTACAAATTATGACTCCTCTGAGTCCAGATAAACGAGCATACATCGGTCTATGTGCGTGTGCTTGGTTATTCACCGGAATCACCCTGTTCCTGCTATGGAGAAGCTATGTGAATCTCACTGGTATCAAGCGCCGCTTGTTCTTCTCGGCCAAATACCAAAAGTCCCTCTTTATGAGAACACTGCTCATTTGGGATCTTCCGTCTAAGCTTGCATCAGAGGATGGCCTGTATTCAGTCGCATCCAGCATCGCAAACAGTCAGACCGTCCAGTCTGTCTCCATTGGCAGAGATGTCAAGAACCTTGATTATCTGCTCAAGGAGCACTTCAAGTTCACTCTAAAACTTGAAAAGGTGATTGCCAAGTATGCTCGTAATCCCGCAAAGGCCAGCTCTGGAAAAAGATATCGTGTTTCCGTTGAAGCTGAAGACAAGCACATGTTCCCATCCAACAAAGTCGATGCTGTGGAATATTATGTCTTGAAGCTGAGGTCTCTTGAAGAAAAGATCGACACTGTACGATCTGAGGTCTCGTCTGCACATACCAAACCCTTTGGATTCGTGTCCTTCAGTTCTCAGGAAGAATGTCATTTGGTGGCTCGTGAGTATGCGGGCAAGAAAATCAAAAGTAAGGGAGGATGCAAGGTCGCCCTAGCACCTCGTCCGCAAAACGTTATCTGGGAAAACATTGTTCTCAGTAAGAAGCAGCGAGGCTGGAAGCAGCTGTGGGGCAGATTATTTTTCACTGCTTCCATGATTCTGTGGATTGTACCTAACGCCTTTATTGGTTGCTTTTTGACACAGCTGTCACGTATTGGTATTTTGTGGAAAGCATTTGGTTCGTTTATTGATGGCCATCCTGGCTTGAAGTACATTCTCCAAGGTATTCTGTCGCCTATTGTGTCTTCGGTTATTTTCTTGATTCTACCAATGTTGCTACGTCGTATGTCACAATGGCAGGGAAAACTCACAAAGGTGGATAGAGAGAAATCTGTGATTCGCATGCTCTATGCCTTTTTCTTTTTCAATAACTTTTTGATCTTTTCTATCCTGTCAGTTGCATGGAATGTGGGTAAGCAGATTGCCGATATTGTCAGTAACCACGAGAGTTTTAATGCCGATACCTTTGTCAGTCTTAATATTGGCTCTCAAATGACGTCAGCAATTGTTGATGTATCTTCCTTTTGGACTGTCTATATTTTGAAGGGCAATGTTGGCATTCTGCTTGATCTTTTGCAAGCAGTGACACTAATGTATAGGGAGTATCGAAAGAGACTGACAGTTTCGACCCCTCGAGATATCATTTTCTGGGCCTCTCCACAGAATTTTGACTTCACGTCGCAGTACAACTATTTGCTGTTCTACTGCACTATGAGTTTGTGCTTTGCTACTATTCAACCACTTGTTTTGGCTATTTTTGCACTGTATTTGGTTCCTGCGTACTTTTTGAAAAAGTACATGATCCTCTACATGTTCGTCACCAAGAGTGAGTCTGATGGAGCATACTGGCCATTGCTTGTAAATCGAGTTCTCTTTTCTCTTGTCATCGGTAACCTTGCTCTGTTTTTGGTCGTCTTCTCTCGAGTGGGATGGCAGACAGCAGTTGCAGTTGCTCCTGCAGTTATTGCCGTGATTGTGTACAAGATTTGCATTGATCGCCTTCTCCTACCCAAATTCAAATATATGATTCCAACACAAGAAGAGCGGGCTCTCATGGAATCATCATTCCCAGATGCCACATCATCGTTTGGCAGCTCTTTGGAAACTAGATACCACAATCCTGTCATTACGAGAAGACTGGAGACTCCTCTGATCAACTCCAAGATGGCGCATATGATTGAAGACATTACAAGGCAATTCCCAGAGTATCAAGAGCTCCAAGAGTTTGATGGAGCTAATGAGTTCCACTTTATTGATGAGAAGGACATGAATTACGACTATTACAAGAGGAATATCAATGAGCCTCTTCAAGAGGAGGATGTTCTGGAAGACTTTTCTAGACGAAAACTCAAAAAGGCTGGAACGTTTGACAGTGAAAAGACTTCAGTGCCGTATCCGGGTTCTGGCTTTAACGAAACAGCCTCGCTGTCGACTGATCACACCGCATACCCTCCTAGACATTTCACTCCTCCGGCTCGTGTCGCGTCTCCAACGTTTTCATATGATAGCTTTGGACCTGTGACCGATAACAGATCTGTCCTTCGTACGCCACCGCCTGCTGGTAACTGGCCTCGTCCAGGTCTGTCGTCTGCAGCTGCGGAACGTAATGCCTACGCCCCGTATCAGGGCCATACCCTACAGCCTTTGAAACCTGTGGCCAGCATGAACTCTGTAGCTAGCAGTGGATTCGCTGATGAGGCGGAAACTTCACGAGGTGTGTTTGTTGACGATGAGCCTGCAATGCTGGGCGACGATGATTATGAGCAAGGTCTTCTGCGAAGGCACTTTTACGATAGCGACCACGACAGTGACCCTGGCAACAGCGAGCACGGCGACATGGGCACGAGCTATCGAAAACATTATTAAGCATTTTATTTTGTCAGTGTTACTGACTGTGCATATTATTTAACAAAAGAGTTTACAAACATTTCATTCTCCTCCTGCATCCGTTCAAAATCCAGTTCCGACAGGTTATCGAGGTTCTGCCACATGCGGTTGAACTCGCAGTTAGGCTCGGAGTATTCCACGGCCCACACGTTTTCCTTTTTGCGTTTTGCGCGCTCTCGATCCTCATTCATTCGTTTGAGGATGCGCTCGTTGTCTGGCTTCTTTTCATGGTCAAACAAGCCGTAGTCTCCGGCACAGGACGCCACAAAGGCGTCAATGTTCTTTGCAATGGTCTCTGTGGTCTCTTGCGAGATGATTTTGCACGCCCGTAGAGTGTTGACGACCTCCACTGTTCCTGCCAGGTTCACCTTGGCCTGGGGCGAGGACAGCAAGTTGTCAACAATCAACGGAAAATCACGGCCTATCCAGCTACGAAGGAGCAGGAAGCGCTGCTGTACGAGCTCGTTGTCGGCAGGAAGCGGAAACGTGCACATGTATTCTACAGAATAGAGAATGTTCATCTTGTTGTTGAGATGCGATTGAGGGAGCTCCTCCAGAATGCAAGAGTAGAGGTCCTCAACGAGGTCAAGGTGCTTGGTAATAAATAAAACGGCATTCTTGGCGTCTGCCTCTGACGCCGAGAGCTTATGCAGCAGCTTGAGGAACTGCAACCTCGCTTCTAGAGGATCCATTGGCGAAACAGTTGGAAATCAATTTAGTTAATTACGCATAACTTTTATTAGCGGGAGGGTGGTGGTCACCCATCACAAAACTTTCAGAGATTTTTCAGTCCTTTATATATAGGAGAGTTTCACACTCAAAATCACCAACATAGACCATTTAAAGCAAAAATGCCCAAGAACAAGGGAAAAGGAGGTAAAAATAGAAGAAGAGGAAAGAACGACTCGGACCAGTTCAAGCGTGAACTCAACCTCAAGGAGGAGGGCCAGGAGTACGCCCAAGTTACAAAGATGCTGGGCAACGGCAGGCTAGACGCCTCCTGCTTTGACGGCAAGCGCAGACTCGCACACATCAGAGGCAAGATGAGAAAGAAGGTCTGGGTTGCCCAGGGTGACATTATCCTGCTGTCTCTGCGTGAGTTCCAGGACGGCATGGCTGACGTGATTTTCAAGTACAACCCAGATGAGGCACGACAGCTCAAGGCCATGGGTGAGCTGCCAGAGTCTGCCAGAATCAACGAGTCTGATCCATTTGGCCAGGGCTCTGATGACGAGTGCAACTTTGAGTTTGACAACGAGGACGATGACGACGATGAGGATGATGAGGATGACAAGCTGGATATCGATGATATCTAAGCTTTTGGAAATGTTGGCATTTTTTGACGGCGCCTGCGAGTTCGCAGATCTGACTGGAAGACTTTTGGTAGTTTTTGCTGTCTGAGTATTTTATTACTGGTAAGCCACAGGGCTGATTACATACTATTTATGGCGGCGTGACGGACGTTTCTGTCGAGTTCTCTTTGGAGATTGAATAAAAGATTATGAATAGTAGTGTGTGCTGATTTGAGAGCTGTTATACGCTTTTATTAGTTGTTATGTGTTGTTGAGAGTTGATGAGAGTTGATGAGAGTTGTAAAGAACGTTATCCAGGAGTGCTCGTCCTAATGAAATCATTGAACGGAGGACGTACTTGAAGGCAGTCAAAAAAGTGATTTATAGAAATTCCCAAGGACCCGCGTCACCGTCATCTCCTCCTAGCCTTCTCTCCTTATAGTATATTAAATATCAATATTACACGCCATACCTACAACTCACGGTTGACTCTGGTGTAGACAGCACCCTCAGCAGGAACAGTGCTGGAAGTGGTGGATGCACCAAGATTGGCCTTTCCAACCTTCTTCTTCAAGTACTCCTCCAACAGCAGAGTGTTCCTGGTGTTGGACTTGTACACCGCGCCGATAATGTCACCCAGCACGGGAATAAGCGTAATCACAAAGTCTACGGCAGCATTGAAATACATCTGCGACACGACATTCTGAGGCAGACCGCCGTCAATGCCCGACGCCAGTTTGATGAGATTGTACCCCAACCACAGGTTGATGGCTGGACCGACAAAGGGGACTAGTCCAATGACAATTGTCCAGCCAACGTCAAACTTGATGATGGAAAACAGCGACTCTAAACGGTACGCCTTCTTTCTACACTTTTGAAGAATCTTGGCGTCCAAAGCGCTGAGTCCATCTGGGACTGGTCGCTTCACCTTTCTTCGCTTCTCTGTGCCGTTTGGACGCACCTCCACAATCTCGGCGTAGTAGGCATTTTCGGGAATAATCGACTTCTTGACTTTCTTTGACACGTACTTGGTAGCAAGCCTACCAGCGATAGCAGACATGTTTGAGCAGAGTATGTCGCGCTCTGCCTTTTATATACTTTGAAGGCCGGGGCACAGCAACTATCCGTTACTGGGTCTGCCTCGCTTATGCATGTGGGGCAGGGGGCTGTAAGGTTGCTTGCCAGACACAAGTGCTGGGATAGGAAAGGTTGCTGCGCCTATGCATGGAACAAATGTGACAGAGGTACCGAACAGTGTGGAAACTGACACCATTGAGGCTGTGAAAAAAAGTTGGGGATTGCCACAGGTACGCCATTTTCACATGCAAATCAAGAACTAACTTGCACATGACGCTTTCATGTGAAAATGAACGGCAACAGACTGCTGCGGAGTTTGCTGCTGTCAGCTGCGTGCCCGGACTTGAGAAGTGCCTGCTTCTAGCCGCACCAGCAATCGAGCTGGTGCTAATTAATATCGGCCTAAGCCGCATAGAGGGACCTTAGTGCGACACGTTTATTCCTCTTAGTCCAAGCCTTCTTGGCGCTTGACATGTTGGAGCTGATGCAGAGCGATAAGATGGTGCGGCTGTGCGATCTATCAGAACCGTTGAGACCGTTGGCGTACAAAACTAGGAAATGAGGTTGCAAATAATCGAGATAATGAATAGTTTTTGTAGTGACTTGATTTCCATTCTCTTATTCCCTTGCACTAGTTGGTGAACTCTCTTGCCCTTAGCTGGGTATGAGCGAGGGCTGAACGCTGACAACCGTAAGACAACTCAGACTTAATTCAAGTACTTGCCTCTACTGTGTAACTGGCTTCTCAGCTGCTTCAGTCACTGTTTCAAAAGCCAGAAGTCGCACGCTGGCAGAAATGCTACAGTACCATTTGCAAAAGGTTATCTGTTAGCGCTGTGGAGCTTCATCTCTGCCAGACGAAGACAGACCCCCCCCCCCCCCCCCCCCCACCCAAACCACACCCCCCCCACCCCACACAATACAAAAAAAAAAACAAA